>JAFBJZ010000847.1:1102500-1540000 GCA_016785225.1 Psettodes erumei | reverse complement strand
GTTTGTGATGTCACTATGTGGGCAGTGGGTGTTAAGGGGGGGCAGGGTCAAACAGACGGGGCTCTGTGCAGTTGTTAAAACGCAGATAAAGTGAGATGCGTGTACTTGTAAACAAACAAACACACGCTCTGATGGCGGCATACTGTATCTGTGTGTGTGTGTGTTTCCATGTAGCATGAGTCAGAAGACAAAGGGTGTGTTCAGCTGAGACACAGGGTGGAAGGAAATGAGAGGAAGAACTGAGAGATGGAGAGAGAGAGAGGGGAGACATGACAGTTTTTAAAACTGCAAAATATAGGAATACAGTGCAGTATTGCATTGTGGGATTGATCACAGAAAGCAGTTACATGACACAGAGAGAGTTTTATTGCACCATCATCTCTTCAGCTGAAGCGTTGTTGAGTCACCTGACCTGAACCCTGTGTGCTGATTCATGTAAAATGTAAAACATAAACTTGCAATGCCTTGACAAAGAACAATATCTGCTTTACGTGTGTGTCTTTTGGGGGGGGCTTTTAAAGGAACTTTCTTTCACTGTTTAAATGATTGTAGTTTCCACGTGTGAAACTTGTGAGACTAAACTTGTGTCTGCAAATGATCTAATAGAGAGAGAGAGAGAATGATCTCTGAGGGAATTAGACATGATAAAAGAAAGAAAGGTGTTTCCTTGGTGTTTCCTTGGTGTGTGTGTGTGTGTGTGTGTGTGTGTGTGTGTATGTGTGTGAGGGACAGAGAGAGCGAGAGAGACTGACAGCAGTGTCGGGGCAGCTGACGGGGTAAAGGGGCATTTGTAGTCACATGGGGAGCAGAGATGGATTTGGGGGGATTTGAGGCTGTAAGAGGGTGGGGATGAGGAGGCTTAGGCCAGCTGACACTGTCCACATCGCGTGCACACACACACACACACACACACACACACACACACACACACACACACACACACACACACACACACACACACACACACACACACACAAAGCCAAAGATAGACAGACAGACATGCTCACACTAATAACAGACAAACATACAAAAAATAAGTGCACAGCCTGGTTTCAGGCCCTGAAATAACAAATGCACATGTTGAAGGAATGTTTGGATAACTTTGAGGCTTTGGGACGCGTCAGTTTGGGGGGGTCATGCATGTGTGTGTATGTGTGTGTGTGTGTGTGTGTGTGTGTGTGTGTGTGTGTCGGGCAAGAAAACAGGTGTGGCTCCATCAAGGCAGTTGCGCGACACCAGATACGAACAGGGGGAGATAACGCTCAACGAGTTGAAGACAGAGTATGAAAGACTGTGTATGTGTGTGTGTGTGTGTGCGTTTGTGATGTTATACACACAGTCGGCGCTGCGCAGAAGGTCAGTGTGTTATCTGGTGAGCGGTGCCCTCATCCTGCCAATCTAAACATAGCTGTCCTCCCCTCACACACACATAAATCCAAAGCCCTTGAGCAAGGCAGCCCCGTGAACAGTGTAATTTTACACGTCTCTAAAGTGACGCTTTCAGAAGTCCATCTGATTATCTACAACCTGGTTCCAGTTCTGGTTCCTTTAGCATCCAGAAGCTGCTGCAGTGACTCTGTCTGCAGAGGACAGCGGTGACGCTAACGTTGTGATCCAAGTCAGAGAGGACGCACAGGGAGCCGCTGAGTGAGAGAAATGAGCCGAGTGCAGCACTAAATCCCAAAGATCAACAGACCTCTGATGTCTCGGTCACAATTTGTGTCTCAAACATGATCCATGATCGGTCTTTGTCCGTTCTTCAGATGCGGTGAAAGTTGAGTTTTAATTTTCAGAGGAAGAGAGACAGAGAAATGCAGAGAGAGGTTCAGGCCTGGAGTCCGAGAGAGAGGAACACAAGAAATCTTCCTTTTCTGTCACTTCATTATTCACTGACTGTGTGTGTGTGTGTGTGTGTGTGTGTGTGTGTGTGTGTGTGACAGAAAGAGAAGTCTGCATTTGTGCTTATGTGTCTGCATCTGTGTGAAAGTGCGTGTGTGTTTGCCGGGGTGTGAGTAAAATCAGATTGGTGTCGAGCTCGTTTGGGTCGACCAAGTATTCACACGAGGTCCCGTTACTGCGCCGGCCCTCCGAGGACACACCCGAGCCGCGTGTGTGCGTGCAGAAGACAGACGAGTATGAGGGTGATTAGATGTGTATATATAGTTGTCTGTGGTCACATAGTGAGATGTGTGACTTTCTAGAGAACCCGGATAGTTTAGCTGAGTGTGAGTGTGTGTAGAGGAGCTCCTGTAATGTCACCATTTTAATGATGTTAGACGCAAACATGTGCGTACGCATGATTCATCCTGTCCGTGACGTGAAGGCAGTGTGTTTTCCTCATCTTGTGGGGACAAAAAAAGATCTCCCCCTTCGTTTGGGGAAGTTGCTCCTGAAAACCAATAAACAGGATTTCCCATGATCCTCTCCTGATCCGGAGGCTCGTGGGCGCGCTCGGACTCGGATGGTGTTTTACGAACTCGGCTCCAGTTACGCAATAATTTTCTCACATCTTCACCGTACCCGTGCACGCTGAGGTGGTTTTATTATTTTTTATGAAAGGAAAGAAATGGTCAGTTGTTGATTACAGCGGTCAGCTCCTCCAAATCATCCAAATCAAGGACTTCAGTTTGGGCTCCACTCACTTATCCCAAGGGTGAGAGTTTCTGGCAGTGTGTTCTGATTTTTAGTCTTGTTTCTTTCTTCCTGTTCTGCAGCAGTTTTCTTTGTCAAAACTGTTCCCGAGTTTTACTCTCCACTTTATTTTCCACGCTCCCGTGTTGCTGAGGGCCGGCTGGCAGCTTTCGGACGAATGTGACAGCAGGTACAACGGAGTGATGGAGCGAGAGAAAAGAGCAGGAGGAGGAGGGGGAGAGGTGGAGGTGTAAGATTATATAGAGGATTAACAAGCGAGAGAGAGAGTGAAAAGGTCAAAAAGAGGAAAAGAAAATGAAGGGAAGAAAGGAGAGGGAGAAGACTGGATGTGAGGGAGAGGAGAGCCATGGCATCTTTTCAGCTGTTTGCTCGGCATGGGCCGGGTCACTTGGGCAACACCAGTCCCGCTGCCAAAGTAAGGACGACAAGAAAAGAGGGAGGGGGGAGGTGAGGGGGTGAGGTGGGTGGGAGGATGATGGGAAATGGGGGAGGAGTGCTTGAAAGGCGGGTGTATAGTGCAGAGAATTGGTGAGAAAAAAGGCTGTTTTTTTGTCACGGGACAAATGGCCGCCCCTTCCCCCACAAAAAGAATCTGGCGCACTATCAGCAAGTTTTTCTTTATGTATATTTTCTACTTTAAGACGTGAAAACTGAGATCCGTCACATTACGCGGGACTATATCTTCAAAATACAAGCCTTCGCCCTGTAACGGCAGCTTCACCAAAGCTTTAAAAAGCTGCATTATGCCTGTGAAACAATATATGTTTTGTATTGAAATACACTGAAAGCGACGCATGTTTTCAAACAAGGCGTCAGGAGAAAGTAGGGAAGTAAAGAGTGTTTCCTGTAAAGAAGAAAAAAGGTCAGGAGTTGAAATCCCTGCTGCATTCGGCTGCTCCAGTTACACAGCACGACTGTAAAAAGTGACAGTCATTAAAGGATTGTTTTACAGTGTATCAGCGACGATGAGCTTAATTTGTTTACTTCAGTCCTTTCTTATCGCTTCACTGAGTTTTACCAGAAATACCGAGTGATTTTTATTTCTGCTTTGTTTCTTAAAAAATTTCTCCCCTGAATTTGCAATTTATTTTTCCAGTTCGCTTCACAATTTGGATGAAGAAGTTTGTGGACAGGGGGAGTGAAGGGCACGGAGGTGGAGATTGGACGGAGGGAGAAACGTTACATCAGAGCAGAGGAATTCCTGCCTTTTCTTCCTCCTCCTTTTGTTATTCTTTAGAAAGAAAGAGAGAGTCGCCTTATTCTGCTCACCGAGTGCTCTGTCACTGCCGGACCTCGGGACAGATAAAAAAAAAGGGGGGAGGAAAGGAGGGGGGGGGGCAATGAGTGAGTGAGCAGAAACACTGAGGGATAAGGAGGGAGGGAGGGGTGACTGACAGGAAACCATGTTTTTACTGTTCCTGGAGCTGCCGTTCAAAAAAAAGATTCAAAAAATAACATGAGGAGAAGAGGAAGAATAGGAGGAGGAGCCTTGTTATGATAAATTGTGGTACTTTGTGTTGTTTCGGACCTTATGTTCATTGTATGTGTGTGTGTGTGTTTTGCAGTTAAGTAGCACAGCTACTTTACAGGTCTTGTTCTATGCTGCAGTGGGCTTGAAAACTTTTTGTTTTTTTCTTTTGTGTTGTCTTTAAACTCTTGCAGTAAAAGCAGCCCCCCCGGGCGAGCTGACCACACTGACTCCAGGGTTTAATAAGTTTTTCCTAATTGGCCGCGATTCTGTCTGGTGTAAACGTTGTGGAGGCCAGTGGGAGAGTGTGGATTACGGCCCGTTACAAAGCAACCATCACATTTTCATCCTCATAAGCTGCAGCTTTCTGTTTGTCTTGTTTGCTTCCTGTCTCTTTAATGTTTTTGTTTTGCTTTACTTTGCTTCCTTTTCTTCCTCATTTCTTAAGGTTTCATGGTTGGGCTTCCTTTTCCAGCTTTCAGTGTGTCTCTTTTCCTTCTCTCCTCCCATCCTTCCTTTTTTCCATCTTTCTTTCCTTCCTTCCCCTCTCGCTCCTATCTTTCTGCTCCGTCTCTCTAATGAAGACTTGGTCGACTGCAGCAGAGAACAGGTCCAAGTTTCCTTACTGCTCCTGATTACATCAGCACATGCAGTCATGGTCTCTCTCTCTCTCTCTCTCTCTCTCTCTCTCTCTCACACACACACACACACACACACACACACATCTCCCAGTCTCTCTCGCCCTTTGGAATAACAACTCATGACATCACCAACAGCTGCCCAGCTGCATGAAAGACTGTATGTGTGTGTTTGGCACGTATTCACAATTGTGTGTGAGGGTATATATGTGTGTGTGCATGGTCGGCAGTTGCCAAGGTAACTGAGCAGGATCAGTTCTGGGGGGGGTGTTAACTGACTAACTCCATTTACAGTTGCAGGCCAAAACTTTGCTGCTGCAGCAGTTATGCAACATCTATCTATCTATCTATCTATCTTTTCTCTCCCTTCCTCTCTGCCTCTCTCCATCCGTCTGGTCAGCCGCCCTAATAAAACCAGTTTTAATTGGATACTGAGGTCTGTGCGGTCGTTTCCTATTGGCTTTTCCGGGTGTCAGTCAATGAACCCATCCATCTCTAAGTGACAGATTAGTTGTCGTCAGCACTTTTTTTAAAACCACATTACAGGGAGCATTGTGGGGCAAGGATGAGGCGGCCTGAGCGAGAGCAGGTTGAACACGGCTCTTCATCATGTGACGGAGCGCGACACTTGGTCATAATTTGTGGATTTAGTGGGACCACACACAGCACTGAAACATTAATGAATCATCAGCACATTTAGTTAAAGGCATTAGTGTAATTACACAGAGGAGGAGACTGTCGGCCTCTTCAGACCCCAGAGCAGCTCGGTTTGTTGCTTTACAGTACCAAACAGGAAATGATTGCTTTTAAAAATGAAAGTGCCCTACTTACAGACATGTTGAGAAAAACTAATCCTGGTTTAGACCTAAAAACAGGTCCATTTCAGTTTATCTCGGTACACAAGATACTTGAAATATTATAAAACATTCATCCCAGAGGGCCAGCAGAAGGATGCCACCCTCTGTACCAGACTTCTGTTGTATTTTAGAATTTTTAAATGCTGAGGAAAGTTTCTTTTACTGTGCTTTAGCTCAACCCTTTTTTAATGAGGCAAGGTGAAATGTCAGCCTGTCACATATTCTTCTCATAGTGGAAACTTTATAAGGCAGTAAAGACTTAGACACATGATACCGAGACAAGAGGATCTGCAGCTGACCTTGACTTTACCCACAGTTTGTTCTCAGCCTTTCCATATGCTGTATTTGCCCCCACTGCCCGGAACAACGAGGTGTCGAGCTGCACCTCTAACAGTCGGCTAATCCATCAGATCTGATCAAAGGTAGCCAGCTAACCTGAGCTTATCCGCAGCCTAAGGAGCTCTGTTTAATGAGCTTATGTTAAACTGGCCGCGTCTCGCTGTGGCTCCGATCAGCTCCAGTGGAGCCGCCGACGTCATTTTATACCGAGAGACGGTTTATTCATTTCTATCTCTCTGTGTGGATTTCCTATTCATTAACAGAGTTTTTTTCTGTATTTCCACCTGTTCCACTGTCCGCCGTATCTCTTAGTGATTGCATTCAGTCTTTATTCTGCTGCCATTTCTGTCTCTCAGAGGTAGAGAATAAATCAGGAGAGAGGAAATAAGGAAAGAAATTACAAAGAAAGAAAAGGCAAGGAATAAATAAATGAAAATTAGAATTAAGTAATAACCACATATTTTACTCATTCAATATTATTATGTATATAAATTAATTTGAGAAACTCCCTGCTTCTACATTTCTGCTTTTTTCTTTTTTTTTTATTCTGTCAGATTTTCATGTCCTTCAATAAGAGGAATGTATTTTCTGACCCTCTAAAACCTGTTTTGGTGAATTGTAAATTTTCATTTTTTAGTGCAATGTCTTCACCTGTAGATTAAAAACATGTAGAAATGTGTCTCTTATGTCCTGCGCCACACGTTGCAGTGTGTCTGTCTCTTTTGTCTCTCGTCCTCTCTGTTTTCCTGACATTACTTTATTATGACAGGTCTCACGGAGGTTTCTCTCTCTCTGCTCGTCTGTTTGTCTCCTTCTTTTCTCGCTGTCACTCCATTTTGACATTACCTTTGCGGCTCTGTACCAATCTGCCTCTCCCTCTCCCAGTTCCTGTCCACCACCACCACCACCGCCGCCACCACCCCCTCGTCTCACTTGATGTTTTTCAGATACGACAGAAATCGTGTGAAGCTCTGTGTCTCTTGTCTCGCCTGCTGAGGGTTTTTTTTTCCACCAGAGAGGTGCTGGAAGCGCAAAAGCTGCATGTCTCGGACTAGCAGGGGGTGAACATCATATACCTGTGAACGAGACCTCTGGCGATGCTGTCACATCTCGTCTCTTCCGTTATTCTCTGCTGATATTTCTCAAATATGAAAAAAGTTTGAGAAGCTCAGGGAACTTCATGAGTCTTAAAGGACTCAAGGGGACCTTTTTTTTTTTTTTTTTTTACAAATGGGTCACTCTGCGGGAATTTACCAGAAAATGTCTGACAACTTGTTTCACGTTCATCACACTAGCAGGCGGTTTTCAGCCCAACTGTAGAAGAAACTGTTTATGCCCGTCTGAGCTGCAAAACAGCATTAATAAACCAAGAAGGAATAATAAAAAAAAAAGATTCAGGTCAGGGATGCTTTCTGACTTTGTTGAGGAAAGTCACAGATTTTTTTTTTTTTACATCAGTGTCTGTAAATATATTAACATAAAAACGCCCCTTCGATGGGCAGTTTGCCGCTGCAGCGTGTCAACCCGAAATTAAATCTCTGCCTTAATTTATTTCCTGATTCAGGGCATTTCTGCTAAACTGTGAGAAGCTGTCTAAGCTCACACTAATATACAAGGGCGAGAACTCTTTTTTATTCATCACAGATACAAGACAGAAATAAAATGCTAAATATGCATTTGCATAAATATGCTTTTTTTTCTTTAAAGAGCCAGTGTTTGGTTTGTGCTTTCTGGGCTCCTGTAGAAACAACATGGAGGACCTTGCCCTTGAACCAATGACGACAGTAATCATCTGTAAAGTCTGATTTAAAGGAGGCCTGAAGGCTTGAAGGCTTCCCCTGCCTGGGAAATGACAACATGTTTCAAAGCCAAACCCCGATTCCATCATTATATTTTTTTTTTCTTAGACTTTATAAAGCTCCACTAGCTTTATAATGGCTGAGTAGGAAATCTACAATTAGGCCACCGTGTGACCTTTAAAGCACGAGAAACTGGCATGACTTTTCCGAGCTGTGCACATTGTCAGCTACGGCAGCCCAGAGGCCAACGATTTTCTCTCCGCATTCAGCTGGAGGAGGAAGCTGGAGGGAATGAATCACGGCTGTTGGCTGCAGATAGACCGCTCCGCTGCGATTAACAGAGTTAATCTTTACAGCGAGGAGCCGCTGCGACTGCACGACTGCAGCGGTCAGTGCGAGTTTTCAGCAGACGCCTTTGACTCCTGTTATTCTGCCGTTGTTACGTCATTTGCATGTGCGTCTCCTTTGTAAAAAAAACACAAACCTATTCACTGTTGAGAAAACGAACATGTCTTCCCTCTCTTCTTCCTATCTGGAGTTTTTTTTTTTTATACCAGTACAGGGTGGATGTGGGCCCTCCCCTCTGCAGGTTAGAGGTGCTTTGATTTTGGATTTTTACCGCGTCAGGGTCAGCGTGCGTTGTCACACTGAGCCAGCATATGTTTCTGTGAGTTGCTGTGAGTCAGAAATCAGAGGAGAAGCTGCTCACTGTTGCTTTCTGTCTGCCTCCGGTGCCTCCGGTGCCTCTCCGGTCATCAGGGAGAGGAGGAGGAGGAGGAGAGGAGGAAGGAGTGAGTCATGCTAGCTAGACTATAATAAAAACAACTGCCTGGGTCCTGAGCGTGGATCATGATGAGGATGATGATGAGTTTTCTGGTGTTGAACGAAGAAGTGGCGTTGGGTCACTTGGTCACCGTGGAAATGAGAGTTCATGTCTGGTATGAGTTTCACTTTTCACAGCTTTTCATCTTCAGTCCTCGTCACCTTTCAATTACAGTAAGAGCTCCAGCAACGGGACGTCTGGTACAGTTTGTACTCCATGCTCCAGATTGGTCCAGTGAGACCAGAGCCGAACTGCAGCCTGTACAGTAGCTATACTGTGTGTACTAAACGCTCATCAGTTAGTTACGGAAAATGTAGCACAGAAGCACGACTGAATTGACTTCAGTGATATTTCTGACTCAGAGGACATTGTTCGTCCCTGTTGGCACTGATGCAGGGGTTTCATCTCAGAAACATAGCGACCTTCTGCCCAGAAACCTGAATATCTAAAAAACATTGCAGACTTCAACAGGACTTTAAGATGGAGGTCTGAAATACTCATTTCAGGTGTATTGGTCGGTCCTAACCACAGAACCACAAACCACATTTGTGTGTGGTTAGTTACTGCAATGAAACGGCTAACTTCACCTGAAATCGGTCTTTTACCCCCGGATCACAGCTGGAATTAAAGCGAAAGTCATGACAAGTTAATGTTTTAAGTACCTGCAGGACAAAATGAGTTGACTGCATCCATGCAGTCTGACTTTGCGATGTTAAATAAGCATTTCACCGTTCCTCCTATTGTGTTCCGCGCTTGCATGGGCAACATGGAAAATATCTCATAAACCTGTTTTTATTATATTTAAACACGAGGGCTTTAACAACACTGAGCAGATATGGCTTCAGCAGCTGCAGCTCGTCAGGTTCAGAAACGGCTTCCAACCGTTAAAATGTCAAACGATGAGGTTCATTTTACAAGAGGAAATGCACAAGTTACGTACAAAGACACACACACACGCACCGACACACACTGATGTCTTGCACCAGTGGGACCAGTAGAAAAGTAACTGCCAGCAGGGCTCACTGAGAGAAATGTAAATCCTGTTTTGTTGGCGCCACTGTGGCATTTTGTGCGTCTGTGATTGTGAGTGACTCCTGCAGGACGGACGAGACGTGAGCGCGCTAACGTTAACACTGGCTAACTGAACGCGATCACAGCCCGCTCGGCCTCATTACACTGATCTTTAGGTGAATATTTTGCAGTGAAGTGGCGCAGCTGCACAGCAGCTTCACGGTGATCTCCGCTGACAGAGTGGCCTTTTCGGCTGCGTACGCACACTGGCATGTGCGCGCACGGTCACGAGCTATACATGCAGACAAACACACACGCGCACACACTCATGCCAAGACAATGGCCTGTTAATCCTTGATTCTGATTGGATGAGTCCAGATTACCCATAGGGCACCAGCTGTCGAGAAGAGGCGAGGCCCAGTTTCCTCAGTATCACACAATCACACACACACACACTGGACAAGTCTCTTTGCTCATTAATGCTGAAACGTTTCATACACAAAATGTCAGCGTGAGGCTCCACCTGAAGCCTTGTCGCTCACGTCTGGTTTGTGTTGATTTGTTTGCTCGTCATCACGTTTGTTTAGCCAAACCAAAGAATTTCTGCTGTCAGCGGCGTCCGTCTGCCGCCACTGTCAACACACTGTAAAAATAGGAATGGGAATTAATACCGCTGTCATGCTAAGAGCCGTTACAAAGGGCTAGCGTGGCCAGGTAGCCAAAAGCGGCGAATGCCTGAGCGCGCTTGTGCGTTTTATTTTTAACCTGTGTTGTTCCTGCTCTGCCTCCACCACCCTGCCTCACATTCAACTCTCCAACTACTCCAATCCACATTTTGTAAAAACTGATTCACATTCAAGCACATTCATCGGTGATGAAGGTTTCAGAATTTTGATTGATGCAGGAAATGTTAATGCCTTACCACTGACATTTCATTTTTTAAATCTCTTTTCTTTTACTGCATGTTTATAGTTTCATAAACACAACGGGCTGCTTTCAACGGTTAATTTAATTCACTAAATTGCTCTTAAATTGAATTCCAGAAGGCTTTGGAGTAAAATAAAGAATTTTTAACTTGGCCTCTTGAACTCTCTGCCCTTTACACCATGATATCATGACCACCCCCCTCCCCATACACACACACACACACACACACACACACATACAGCAGCTTTTTATCCCGTCATTCCCTCAAATCCCCCGGTTCCCACTGCAGCACAGTCACAGGGGGCCGAGCCAGGCCAAACCGAGCCGGTCCATCAGCGCAGGGGGAGGGGGGAGGGAGACGGGAAGCACTAACTGACACGCTGCTGGGCTGAGATAAGAGAACATCCCACCAAATACTGGAGTCAAGGGAGATAGAGAGAGTTGGAAGAAGGAGAGGAAGAGGAGGAAACGAAAGGGAGATCCAGGGAGTTAGAGGGGGGAGGAAGGATGGAAGGAAGGAAGGGAGAGTGTGGAAGAGAGAAAGGAAAAACAGGAAAGAGAGGACAGAGGGAGATTTACTCAGTGTATTGTTGAGGGACAGTCTGAGCGGCTTTGCATTGGCCTAGATTCTCCACTGCTACACCCTCTGTCTGCCCGCCTGTCTGTCTGTATTAACCTGTACAGTCAGAAATCACTGTGGCAGTGACCACTTTGTTGTTGTTTTGCAGCATCAGCATCATGTTTTCCATGCATACAGTTTTGCACATTTTACTTCAAGTCACATCTATCTCACATCACAGCTGATGATTTTTTTTTTTGAGGAGGTCAAAAGATGGGGTGACAAGTTACAACTACGAAACCGAGACACATTTAAAATTCAAGAAATTATCTTGATTGAAGCAAAGAATATGACCTAGCAGAGCTGAGTATTTAAAGGATGATGTAAAAAAAAGTCTAAAAATGAATACAGACCTGATGTTAACACTTTTCGAATATTGTTTTCTTATTCAGGGAAGATTGGTGGAACTAGTGGCAAAATGCACAGAAAGCTTTAAAGGGTATTATAAGGAAAGTCCCTGGAAATGTATTTAAAAAGCAGAAAAGATTCATGGTCAAACTGAAGCCAAGATCTCATCGTTTCATCTCAGATATACTTGAGCAGAGAGAGGCAGCAAGAAACACCACATGTCAGATTTTCTCTTGATCACAAATTCTTATTGTGCAAACACTGGGAGTTTGATCACACATTTCAGGGGAAAAAACAGAAGAAGTGCTTAAGCTGTAATACATTGTGTGCAGGCACACACTGTACCACATGAACTAGCGAATGCAAACATCTTTCATATGTTTCTTACAGTTCCCTCCAGTGTTCTGCTGCTTTTTGACTTTCTTGGCAAACATAAATCCCAGTTTCTCTCGCTGAAGTCGTGCCGGACTGTAAATCCTCTGCACCTCCAAATTTTTGATTTGTGTAATAGACTTTAGCCGTTTTGTTTGCAGCTGATATAAATCTCACAGAAGCAGCTTTTAATGGTAGCGCACATGTTCTGCCCGGACCCAGGCAGAGGTTTGGAAATCACCGTTTCATTTCTTTCACGCGACCATGCGGGGAATTGATGTGGATGTCTGTGGAAACAGACATAAACTGAATGTTATGTTCAGGAGCAGAAGATGCAGTGGAAATGTGAACTCTGGTCCCACTGATGTTTTCTGCATAAAAGGCCAAGAACATTATTTTGTTCTTGGCTTCATTTACATTTCCTCCAAACTGACGTTGTGTTGCTCCATCTCTAAAAAGCATCTTGGTCATACTTTTCCATCAGCACACTTCTAGCAGTCGAGCCCAATATGTAATTACAAGATTCTAATTAGCGTTCTGCTATAAATATTGCGTACTGCACCCAAGTTTATGTTTTATGTATGTTACCTTTTCTCAACTCGGAGGTCCAGTTCAGTTTCTTGATCATTCTGTATGTTGGTGGGGTTTTATTCTTCTTCATTACTTTTAATGCTGCAGCAGGAAGCATAATTTCCCACGGGGGGTCATTACAGCTTCCTGGTGTCTTTTCTGTATCTCAGAGTTGTTATTTTTTTTAACAACAGCGTGAGGGTTGAATTCATTTTCATTCAGCTGCACATATATAAGAAATCATGAAAATAGAAAATTCTTCGAGGCAGAACTGGGACAGCACATCCTGCACAACATCCAACCTTCACCTGCTCCTCCACCCACCTGCCGAGACATTATTAAAAACCATGATAGTTGTAGGAATTGTTGGCACATTTTTAAGGAAGTGATGGAAATTAATGTTTTTGAATCAATGATGAGGAATGACTTCCCCTTCTTCGTATTTTTATGTCTGGTGTCACTGCTGCCACCTTCCACTGCACGTGGAAACACATTTGTGCGTCAAACTGACACAAGCTGGAAATTTACAAAAGACTTCACAAGCATGCTGTTGTGAGTTGTGTTTGCCTTCAGTTCGAACCCATGTCCTGACTCGTCTGTGTGTGTGTGTGTCCAGGGACAACAGAACGGGTGTGTCTGATTCAGGGGACGGTGGAGGCGCTGAACGGCGTCCACGACTTCATCGCCGAGAAGGTGAGGGAGATGCCGCAGAGCACCCAGAAGACAGAGCCGGTCAGCATCCTGCAGCCGCAGACCACCGTCAACCCGGACCGCGTCAAACAGGTCAGTCTCTTCTGTGCTGTTCTGTTCTATACCAGGAAAACCCAGAGCGGCCCAGGACATGTGCGCGTGTGTGCGCGTGTGTGTGTCAACTCTGGCTTGGCTGAAGGGGCTGCGTGAGGAAGCGAGGGAGGGGAAGTGTTTGCGTTTCTGTGGTTGAGTCTAAGATTTTCTGTTTGAGTGAAGCTGAATGAGGCAAAACAAAAAAAAAAAAAAATAAAAACAAGTAAAAGAAGAATGACAGACGTGAAACAGATGCGACAAGGACAGAGAAAAAACAGCAACGAGGAGACATGAGGGGAAAAGACAGAAATGAAGAAAGGAAAAAGGAGGGGAGGAAGGAGAGACCACACACGTGACATGAACTGTTGTCTACACACTCACCCACACACACACAGATAGAGATGACAGAAACTTTAATTTCACTCATTTCTGTGTGGTAATGAAGAACATTCGTCTACCGCCCTCCGTCTCTCGCTGTCCTCGGACCAGCTGTCAGGAAGTTTTCCTGGTCGGAGGACGACTTGTTGTTACCGTCACCTCACACTATGCAAAGTTGTTTATGTATCAGTTGTATGTTACCGTCACAAAGTCTTCAGACAGAAGCTTCTGCCATGAGACGCTTACGACATCATTTGTTTCCTCTGTCATCAGACCTACAAACATTCAGCCTCTGTTTATGCTCCTCAAAAACTCTGTTTCCTCTAACGTCATCGTCTGCACTTCCATATTTTGGCCATAAGGGGACAAAATTTCCACCTGGGATCTCCGTCACTTTCCGTTTACCGTTCATTGTTCATTGAAACTGGCACACAAATATGTTGGCCTCTTTTTATAGTGCCACTGGGGGGCGCTAAATTGGAACATTTTCTAAGCGTATAGTTTTAATTTGCCTAAAAATGTAAACACCTCCCTCACAAAGTGTTAGAATTTGCTGTCGGGCAGTTTGCATTCACAAAGAAACTTTAATTGTAGTCACCGACATGGAGCTGGTTCCGCTGGTCTGACTAAATCTGAGTGTCAATACCAGCTGTGTAGTGGAGGACAATTAGTGCGGCCATTGATTATGATCCTAATCTGTTTAAGTGATTATCATCGTTCTCTCTTCATGATTGCTCCCTATTGATTAGTCAGGTCTGGCATTGTTTCCATCTATTGACTGCTCAGGCCCGCCAGACGCTGCCTTCTACCACTGGGCGAACACACACAGACAGACACACACACACACACACACACACACACACACACACACACACACACATACACAGACACAGACACAGACACACACAGACACACACAGACACACACACACACACACACACACAAGCACAGTCCCCAGAATTTTCTTGTTTTGCTGTTGCATTTCAGTTGCGTATGTTTCCCTCCCGCTGCGATTTCCCATCCTCTGTCAAAAACAGGATTTGGGGATGGGGGTATTGGGTGGTTGGGTGTGGGGGGTGGTGGTAAAGGAGAGCTACGCCTTTATAGTTCTGGATGATTGTAGTTATTGGATTTGTGTGTACATATATACACACACACAGTCCTCAGAGTTTTTTTTTTGGAGCATGCAACTCTGCAGTTATGAAGATAGTTTTATGCATAATTAATCAATAGAGGGAAAACACACACACACTCGGTCCTCAGGCCAGCACACACAAACACACACACACACACACACATATGGCTGATGCAGACCGTAGTGTAACAGCAGTGTTTTCAGACTCAAAGCTTTGTTCTAATTTTAATGCCAAAAACTCCTTTTAAGCCACAAGAGTGTTTTGCAGTGAACGGTCAGCCTGAGGTCCGACTCGTAGCCGATTCATCTCAGAGGCGTTGGTCGGGTTCGAGCTTTTTCACACCAAACTCAGGTTGCAGTTGCCAGGCAACCAGTGGAGATAGTTCTTGTTCAGAGCCCCCCCAAAATAAAAAAAAATACTGCAGCACATGAACCCCGCGTAAACCATTCTCCTGCCGATTAAACCAGTTCTTGTCGCCTTTAGGCAGACTTTGTGCTGAGCTCAGCTAATGTGTGTCAAACTTTTCCTTTAGTACCAGAATGCCGTTCTTCTCCTTCTGCGTGTGAGGCTGACTGACAGTCGAGTTAATGCCGCCTCGGACGAAATGAGAGGCCGCAGGCAGACGGGCAGGCTAATAGCTGCTGATATTTAGACACTTCTAATGGTGGGTGAATCCCCCTGTTGCTCTTTAGGCTATTTATACCACGTCAGAGAGGAGACTAAATGGGTTTGTGCCGCATCTGACGACACTCAGATACACACATGTTCACACACTGAGAATGAAACCCCCACGGACACCTACACGAAAATAACCCCCCCGACTCAGTCGGACACACAGAGACCTCCGCCACTCGAAGACATTTCAACAAAGCGAAATTTTAACAAAATGTTTTGCTCATAAAGAATGAATATAAATATAATAAATATAAATATAAATAAAATATATATTTAACTATTTTATCTAAAGAAGTAACTGCTTACGTGTGAATTATATATTTATTTGTAATGTCATGTCATTCACATGTCACAGTACAAAGACTGCTGCCAAATGTGTTGCCACAACACAAGAAAAAAACAAAAGGTCTCACAGAGCTCCTGAAAATGACGTTTTGTTTTAAGGTCACTGGATTAGTAGTAAGAGAAGAAGGGTTTTAAAAGCATGGCTGTCATTGTGGGAACGGTTTTGTAACCAAAATAACACAGAGTCACTTTGAGTTGATGAATGGAGCCCAAATGCAAACACACACACACACACACACGCACATACACACACCATCATACACATGTGTGCTTATGAAAGATGAATTGGCGTCCAGTGGCTCTGCAGCCGTTGACTGTCTACTATTTCGGGGGGTTGTGGATAAAATGTCTTCTTCTCCCTTTGCGTCTTGTCAAGACCCCAGCTGTTGCAGCATGTGGCGCTGGCATTACTGGTTAACCCCTGGGACTGGGTGAGGGGGGTGAGTGGTGGGGGGGCAGCGAAGAGATTTTGTGATATTGTGAGGAAGAGGAACAGATCAGGAACGAGAGACTGGAGGGAAGAGGGAGAAGCAGAAAAGCATGGAAGAAGATGGCATGAAGACAGGTAGATTGGGGGGTCGGTGAGGGGGGGTCAGGCTGGCTGACTGAAATCTGGACGTAGATCTGAACTCTTGTTAGCTGACAGCTGCGCAGTCACGGAGAGTTTCGCTGGAAGAAGAAGCGGCAACTGGCGATGGAAAACAGGCGGAGCAGCGATGCCGCCGACGGCTTCGAGGCCACGCAGCGGCACAACAGACCCGCGGAGAAGATGATTTACAAGCCCAACAAATTCCTTCACTCTAAGGTGGTCTGACATGGGGAGAATTTACTGAGGGATTTTTATGACTGTGATTATTCAGTCTGTGTTTGTTTCCGCCGCTCAGGCACGCTCCCGTAGAACCCCCACCCACCCGCCCCCATCACACTGCAGCACGATCTAATGTCAGGATGGAGAGTTCGGTTTAAATATTCATAGTTTGGAGAGGGTGGTTAAGTGCTCTCAAAGCCCTGATAGATACAAAGTGACTGATGAACAAAATGTAAACAAATGGTTTAAGTACGTTAAAGCACATCATCACTCAGACAGGACTCCCTCTGTTCTTAATAACGCTGAACCATAAAGTGTTTATTTCTATCGTATAATCACTGATACGCAGGCATACAGTAGAGTGTACAACTGCATACCACACAGTGTTTATTTGTCTGAGCTAATTTGTGCTGCTCATTCCCAAATATCGAAGCCAAAGTGGAAAATGCTCCTTCTTGCTCCTCCTGAGTGAAACTATTCCATAACAAAACAAAAAACTACTGGTGTGTGAAGCTGACATTCAGGTGTAAGGGAGCAGGTCTGGCAGCCTGTCATTGGCTGTCCACTCTGCTGCTCTTTTATGGCACCACAAATTTAAGTATTTATGTAAACTCGTAACGTTTGTGGCTGATATCACAGACAGTCTGCCTTTTAGTTTTCTAAAAGTGTGTGAATTCAATCTAAGAAGAAAACTTGCCAAGCAGCAGCACATTAGTGATCGTTACACAAAAGCCACAGCGCTCTGGAGACACCACCACAAACACGCACTGTGTTTATGTGTAACGTAGTGAGGCATCACCTACTTAGTGCGTCGATATTTTCACAGTTCTGACAGTGAAACCTGCTCTCTGCTGTTATTGTTGTATTATGGGAGCGAGCTGAGCGGAGCAGACGCTGCATCCCCTCTGGAATTGGCTGAAAATGGCCTGTGGTTTTGTTGTGGTTTTATTCTGGGCTTATTTTTGGGCCGGTCCTGGCCCCGCACTCGGCTTTCCCTAGACCGAAAACTGCAGCAGCACTTTGACAGTTTCACGCACACACTCGAGCATTTATACACATCCAACTTTGGCCTTTTCGTTTCCCTGGCCGCCCCCTCCCACCTCATCCTGCGGGAGAGCGAGCTGCCATTTCCTGTGATCTTTCACCTCCGGCACGAACACCTGTTTCCTTCTTCCTGTTATTGCCTCCCTTGCACAGGAAATTCGCCATAAAAGCCAGGAAGACGAGTCTGGCTCACTTTGCATCAGATGATGAAGAGGAGGGAGTGTTAAAGATGCCGAGATAGAAATAATTCAGCTTCAGCCAAAACATGAGTCAAACAGTGGGGGTAAGTTCTGGAGGAATAAATGAAAAGGACTGTTGTTTAATAACATTTTATCAAATCTGGATCCTGCTGTATCCCTTATCAAATACATTTCAAAGAATTTATTAACCCGCAGCTGATACATCCACATTATTTCAGCTGGTAAAGGTTTCAGTGAATCTGTTGTATGTAGCTCTTTGCTAATGAAGAGAATAAGGCAACTCGGATACAAAAGAAACAACCTGTGGACACAAGATCCAGCAGTTACACATTAACACTGTTGATCATTTCGAGGCGTATTTGTGTCCACCTGGTCAACACAAGTCCATAATTACCACTGTTTTTGGTCTCCACCAACTCCTGAGGGACACATGCGGCTCTTTAGCTGCTAAATGCTCCACTCTGTTCGCCGACTGATTGCCAACGGTGTCTGCTGTTTGGTGCAGAACATCTGATTGGCCACTTTCACTCCACAGCAGCTGCGTAGTCAAGTTAACTCAAAATCAAAATGCACATGACAGACAACAGATGAGTGCACTGGAAATACGTTTGTTTTCTATCGTTCATCTTGGTCTTACACTCCTGAGCAGCAGTCCGCAGCTTTCCTCTTATGTAATGTTATTTTTTTTAATCTATTTTCTTCCTGTCAATCCTGTGATCTGTAGCCTCTGCCCGACTGCTGAGTCAGCAGAATAACACACACACACACACACACACACACACACACACACACACACACGCACACAGTCTTTATCTGCTGCAAACAGCGATGATTGAGTGTCTGCATTACACTTACTCAGCTGTAATTCATTTTTACTGCACTACTTCAAACATGTGAGCCCCACACACAGGAAAAAAAAAATCTTGCCTGACGTATTACTTTCTTTCCCATTTTCTCTATTTTTTTTCCATAGACGTGTCTATGGGGGGGGTTAAGCAGGTGTGATGAATGTACGCAAAAGAAATTTCTGGAGTGGTTTCAGCAGCCGAGGGAGGCTTTCTCCTTCTGGGCTGCTTTCCACTGGGAAAGTGGATTTGGACATGGTCTGAATGCACTTGCTCCATGAACAATGTTTGTTTGATACTTTGATAAAGATATTTTTATCACTGAACTGTATTTTGATCACATTCTGACAGAGGTTAATGGCGCTACAGACAACAGCTTTTGACACTGCAGGTGATGTTATTGTCTCGTGGTATTTAAGGACCTTTTGTCCGCCAGGAAAAATGTTGTACTTCACCTCCCCAGCAGACCGAAACGGTCCTGCTGTCGTGTGGAGGATTAAAAAAAGAAAAGAAAGGGTATGATCTTCTAATGCGTCTGAGGAGGATTTAATTCGTTACCACACACACACACGCCCTCCCTTCTCCTGTACATTAACACTCTACGCTACAAATTCCATTCTCATTAGAGATTTGCTGATAGCATTAGCAGGATGGATCATTTACTGTAGGTTAGACATTCCTATGTAACTGTGACTGAAATTCATCGTGAAGCTTTACTTTTTCAGCTGCGTTTCCAGTGGTGGCACAGTGATGATGCAGCAAAATCCAGGCAAAAACAGAAAACAGTTTGCAGATAAGTTTAATGTTAACATTCTGCCTGATATAAGTTATTAAACTGCCCTTAACACAAAAAGACTAAAAACATTCAGCTGATACTTCTGTACTTTTACTCGACTACTGTTATGAATTAAATCCCACTTTGTACCCGTCGGGAATAATCTAGTGACACCTCATAAATCTGAGAGCGAGGATAAAAGCTATGACAGGTTATTGTGATGAATGAGACGACAAGCATGAATAATTACCCTTTGAGGAGAAAACTATCCAGTCATGACATTTCACCCCAAACAACTCAACAAAACACGTCCGGTCCAAGTATATTCTGTACATGTGCTGAAGCATCAAGTGGAAAAAAAAGATTTATCGTGCGTCAGTTTACTGTCTGCGCTCATCCCCGAAATTCATCTGGACAGGTTTGGTATCTTTGGAAAAAATTTTGGAGCCTCCATTAAAAATCCTGTGGGTTTGAACGGGTCTTGGCTCCACAACATGTGTGTTATGACGGAGCCAGTTAACACACACACACACACACACTTATGTGTTGCTTATAGCAAGAAATATTTCACAATTTAGTTCAGGGGAATTTTGTTGCTGCTGTGCAAGCAACACACACAGGAACACAGGCATACACACAACATGAAGTTACAGTTTCAAAACGTGTGTAACTGTTAAAAATCTTTTTAATGTTTTTTAACAACTGATGACGTGTTCATGAGGGATTGTTCAGGCCTTGAACCACAGTTTTGTTTATTGTTAAACACTGTGTGTGCATGTGCATGTTCGTGTGTGTGTGTGTGTGTGTGTGTGTGTGTGTGTGTGTAGTCTCGCTCATCCATATTAACACTATGTTCCCTCTCTGTCCATCAGTGTAGCCTCTGTCTTGCAGTTATTTTTAACCTTGGGGGGGGGGTATCTGAGGTCCTGGTTGAGCCCCAGAGAACGAAGAGCTGAAAGATGTCGAGAGAGAGAGAGAGAGAGAGAGAGAGAGAGAGAGAGAGATGGAAAAAGAGGGATGACAGAGAGATCGAGACAGACAGGGTGATGAGGGAGAGGTAGAGAGAGAGGGCGAGTTAGGTAGAGGCAGAATGGGAGAGAGAGAGAGCGAGCGAGGCCACTAAGCCTGTGGATCAGGAGGAGGAAGATTAAGTCGAAGTCCCCCTGCTTAAGGCTTCAAAGTTCAAACGCCGGCAGCCTCAGCAGTTGTCTGGTGTCCTCCACTCACACAGCGCGTGTGTGTGCGTGTGTTTCTGCATCTCAGACAACATGTGTGTATTGTTGCGTGTGTTTTGCTGTACTTCCTTGGCTGTAGATATTGTTTACACATTATTCAGGAGTACAAGTGAAACTGTGACTCCACAGGAGTCTTTGTGTAAGTGCGGGTGTGTGCGTGTGCGCGCGTGCATGTGTGTGCATTCGTGTGTCTGTGACCTTTGACTACAACACTGACAAAGGTCCCTGTGACCTGCCTGGAACGTGCATGACACCAAGGTTTGGATGGGACGACGACTCATCATTTCCATCACGACAGCTCTGACATAGCGAGAGACAGAAGGAGAATGGAAGGAAAGAATGGAGGGATGGAGGGATGAAGGCGTGATTAGAGACGGGAGAGCTGCAGCTGTGTGTCAATGTGTCTGCACGTCAAGGTGTGTGTGCGTGTCTGTGTGTTGTCATGGTTGTTCTTTTAATGATACATTGTTCTCTCAGATTTCCATGCTTCAGCGACCTCAGGACCCTGTTAGCTTATCACTACTACTTTTCTATGCAAAACCCACACACACATGCAGAGACATGCATACACAAACACAAACACACATTGAGAGATAACTGACATGCTTTGGTTGATGAAGCAAAGAGAAACGGGTCGCCCTCGGCCTCTAAAGGCCACGAGGACGACAGGGAGGCTTCGGGAGACGTTGTCTGCAATTTGTTTGATTTTTATTTATATTACAACATGTGAGTGCATGGAGGAGGTCGTAGTTAACAGAGTGAAGAGTAGCAAGGTCACAGAAGTTGATGAAGAGAGCACAGCTGCCTAAAAGGGATTAAACTCACTCCCCCAGAGATGATGATGTTTTGAATGACTGATCGGACTGGTTAAAGGCTGATCACAGATCCTGCAAAGATCATTTTGTCACTAACAACAACCAGAACCCAAGACAATGAATCATCAACTGTAAACTTCAACCATCAAAAAGATTCATTGGCCTTAGCCGTTAATGTCCCAGCATCGCCTCACTGTTGTGACAGAAATTGTCATATGTAAAGACTGTTGGCTCCAAGTACGAGCTGTAAGACAGGGTCCAAGTCAGTCCAGGATCAAATCGCCCCTCTCTGCCGCTGACATCGATTCCGATTTATCTGCTAAGTCGGCGAACCCTGCTGAAGTCAACACTTCCCACCCACGCTCCTTCACACAGCTCAGTGCAGATCATAAGCAGGAGACTGGCTTTGACCTTCAACCTCAGCCCTGCAGCTGCAGCAACAGAACGTTGTATAGTCAGCAGCTGGACAGACACCAGAGCCTCCTCTCCTCTGTGGAAAAGTTTCTTCCAGCAGATACGAAACTCTTCAAGGAGGAGAAAATAAAACAAAAAGAGGAAACGCTACAGACGAAAGAATGTAGAAAAAACCCTTCATATCTGCGCAGTTGAGGGAAAGAAGAAAAAAAAAACATGAAAGAGTCGTCACTGTAGGAGCGATTGCCTGCACGCTGCCGACTGTCACATAATCTTCCTCTTTGCAGCGGCTCTGCAGAAAGGTGCGGGGAGCAGAGAATTGTGGGAAGGTGGGAGGCTGCGCGTCTGAGTCGGCCATTAGAGTGAGTCGAAAAGGATGCCGTCAGCTAAATAAAACTGGGATGAGATGATGATTTCACATTAAAATGCCGTTCGGATTGAGAGTGGACTTTGTGTGTGTGTGTGTGTACACACACGTGTGCGTTTGATCAAAATAGAAAGAAATGAAAGATGCAGTTGTGATGCACCCAGTGAGGAAACACACAGCGAGTGCGTAGATGTAAAAAGCAAAACTTAGATGGAAGGAGAGAAAAATGAACACTATGGAAAAAAGGGGAACGTGAGGAAAGAAAGCAGCACGGGGGGAGGAGGAGGAGGAGGAGACGTGGAGGCGAACGGGGAACCTCATTAGCACAGAATCGGTTTCATATAAAGATGGTAGATGTGATCATTAGCGCCGGGAGGGATCAGACATCGCTGTTTATCCTCCCACTTCCACGCCAACACTGTGTGTGTGTGAGATGGAGAGCGAATGTTTCAGTGCAGAGGATGAAAGGGTTCATGGGTAAAAAGTCTCCTCCCTCCCTCGATGCCTGTCACTTACTTCTTTTATCCCTTGTCTCCAGTTTTTGTGAGGGAGGAATCTCGATGCAGATCGTGTTTTTTACGAGTTTGGCCATTTTTGAACTCTCTCTCCCATGAGCTCCTGCTCTTTAATCAGTATTTAGTTTGCAGATCTGGACCAGTACATTATTTCAATTTCAAAATATGTCCAGTCAGTGATCGGTATCACTGCACTGTATTATTGATTGTTTTCATCTCAAATAAACGGGTGACATCAGTTATTAATGATTTGGAAATGCAGAATTTTTAAAGAAATTTCATTAGTTTGAACATCAGTTTCCTCATATCAATATAATATGATATAGATAATATGATAATGATTTCACCCCCCCGGCCCAGGTAAGCTGAGTGGCTCAGTCGTAGCGGTGTTCACACTTTGTTAGCACTTTGCTCTTCTCATTAATCGACGCAGGGCAGCAGCTTGTAGCAGAGCGCCTGACAGCAGCGGGACGTAAACCAGACGTGTTGAAGGAGCCTCGCTGTGTGCGTGCCTCACAGTAACAACCCACCAATCAATAGAAACCGACCGCAAACTTCCACTTGTTCTGAGAGAAAAGACGAATGAATAAAAGGAAAGTTAAAAAAAAATCACACAAAGAGACAGCTCACAGACAAATGCTCACGGAGGGAAGATAATTTCTCTAATGTTCAACTCGAGGCAGGTTTGAAGTCGCTCACGTTATCGTCTCCTAATTTTCTATTTCTATGTAAATTCAGCTTCTGCCTCACAAACAGAAAGGCCACAGTAACGAACCACTGCATCAAGGCCACCGCCGCACAGATGCTGTTTGGCTTAAAACTGTAGCAAACAGAGGGAGGGGGGTTGAGGGTGAAACAGGGAAGGTAATTGGAATGGCCTGAGCATTTTTCTATTGTAGGTTGAATTGATCCCTCTGACTTTGGATTTTTCCTTTTCTTTCTGTCCTCCCTCGTTATTTCTCTCAGCGTGGAAAGACGGCTTGGTAAATTGATCACCCCCTCCCTCCGTGTCTCTTTCATTTTAATGTTCTCTTTTCCTTTATCAAGGCCAAGTCCCCGACTCCCCCATCACCACCGACCTCCCCTCCCATTTCTCCAGCCCACACTGTCTATCTTCTCTCAAAATGACTATTTGTTGTTCAGACAGACGGTAGATATCTGTGGTAGCTTTGTCAAGAGTTGCTCTGCAGAGAGTGGAATCAATGCTAAGTGGAGAAAGTGTGGCCTTCGCACACACACACGCACACACACAAACACACACACACACACACACACACACACACTTATCTGCTAGGCGGCTAATGTGCAGCAGAAGTCGATAACATCTCCCGAAGGTGTCCTTGTTTGTGAAACACAGCACCGCAGAAACAATTTCTATCATTCTGTTTTTGCACTGAAGAGCAAAAGTTTTTCTTCATTTAATTTATCCAATGGCGCGTCTCAAGCATTCTCTCCAGTCTGTTTCCACTTGGCAAAAGTGAGGTTTTCATTTGTGTGCGGAGGTCAATTCTGCAGCAGAGTGTGATGGATGCGCCACTCACCACTGAGCAACAGTGAACGCACTTCGTCAATCCAAACAGAACCTGCAGGCACCACATCTGTTTGTGTGTTGTTTGATGGGATAATGAAATATAGATATAAGTGTTCAACTGTAATGAGATGTGAAAGGGCAAAACCACTGTTTTCTTTGCTGGATTTGTGCGTTGGTTTTGACAATCTGGGAGAAACTAATCGTGGTACTAACCAAAACCAAAACCCGAACACGTCATTGTTTGCTTTCACTCAGTCCAATATTATATCAAATCTATCATTTAAAATTGGTAACAGCAAAGTCATGTTTTATCAGGTAATCCATAGAAATGTGTGCACGAATAATAATAACAATATTAAAATTTATTTTGGAAGTTAAAAAAAAAATATTTCAAGGAGCCCTTCTCAGACAGCTGGACAACGTTAATGTTTAGACATCGTGTCACAGACTTTCTGTGTTTTATATCACAGTGAATTAATTTATCTCCATTGTAGACTGTCTGACATTTTACAGACGAAACATTTAAACAGATTAATTGTAAAAAATAACTAATAGATTAATCAATAATCATTAGAAGGAAGCTGTCATTAGTAAAGCAGCTGGGTGGAAATGTTGCATTAGAATTGTTTTGAATTAATGGCCTCCCGTAGACGAGCAGCGTACCGTGGATCAATTTTCCAATAGCCATAAAAAGTGAACTTACTAAAGTGCATTGTGTTCATTGATTGACCAGTTGGGAGGTTACTGTATGTGGTGCAACGTGATGAAGAATAGTGTAATAACAATAACATACAACATCTGTATATTCAGATATGTGAAATTAAATAAACTGTACTGAGTGTGTGTGCCTGTGTGTGTGTGTGCGTGTGCGTGTGTGTGTGTGCGTGTGTGTGTGTGTGTGTGCGCGCATGCGCGTGTCATCTTCTCACTCCCTTTCACTACCCTTTGAATGCTGGAGCTGTGTTTCCATGGCAACTCTGACCCCTGGGAGCCAATGTTATTTTTTTCCACACAAGTAGCCTCTTTAGAATCCCTGCCTCCCTCCCTTGCTCGCTCTCTCTCTCTCTCTCTCTCTCATCCTTCCTTCCCTCCCCCTCTGTTTACCTCTCTCTACCTCTTTTTGTCTCCTGTCCTTCTCTCACCGCCTCGCTCTTCGGCTCCTTCTCCACTTTCCTCTCTGTTATGCACCATAGAAATGGAAAAAAATAAGAGTCTATATTCATCTTGTGTTTAAGTCGATGCATGTATCAACTCTTTCTCCTTCAGGATGTTATTACACTGCTGAAACACACACACACACACACACACACACACACACACACACACACACACACACATCAGAAATACTCTGCTTCTCTCTGTATTCAAACGTGGTTCAACGTGGTCTGTCCCTCTCGCTTTTTGCTTCTTTTCTTTGGCTCTTTTTGTCTCTCGTCCTTCTCGAGGACACCTCTGAAAAGCAGTTCCTCACAAAGTCCCTTTCAGCGTCGACCTTGCCTTCAAAGTTCTGCTCTTTAGCTGAACGATGTGCACCTCCCATTTTACCGCCTGTTCAGTGATGAAACAATGATTTCTCATCTGAAAGCTTCAGCACACAGGTCTTCATTTTGTTATTGCACTCAATACAAGAAGAGATGTTGTCAAAGGTGGGACAGGGTCATTAACGTTTTGTCTCTACTGAACATAGTCAGTGTAGAAGACATCAGGAACAGATCTCTGTAATGCTGACCTGTACATCTTTGTAAAATGATTTCACTGCGCTTCTGCTCAAATCCTTCATTCATGACTTTAGTGGATTGAATTGTCCAGTAAATAAAGGAACATATGTCTCACGTCTCTCATATGTATTTTTTTTAATACAATTTCATATGATGACTTTGTGCACTCGCTGGAGAACCAGCTAAAGCAGATCTGCTACGATGATAAAACCTCCACAACAGACCAATAACCTATGATTTCCTCCTTTTCTCCAACCATCCCCGCTCCCTCTCACCAGGCCAAGCTGATCGTCCCCAACAGCACAGCGGGGTTGATCATCGGTAAAGGTGGCGCTACGGTCAAGGCGGTGATGGAGCAGTCTGGGGCGTGGGTGCAGCTATCCCAAAAGCCAGAAGGTATCAACCTGCAGGAGCGCGTGGTCACCATCAGCGGGGAGCCTGAGCAGAACCGCAAGGCTGTGGAGATTATTGTGCAGAAGATCCAGGAGGATCCACAGAGCTCCTCCTGCCTCAACATCTCCTACTCCAACATCACAGGGCCCGTTGCCAACTCCAACCCCACTGGCTCCCCATACGCCAACTCCACAGAGGTCATGCCGGCCGCGGCAGCTGCTGCGGCGGCCACAGCCTCCTCTCTGCTCGGCCAAGCCAGCCTGGCAGGGGTGGGGGCCTTCCCAACCACCATGTCCAGCCTCTCAGGCAATGACCTGCTGGCCATCACCTCTGCCCTCAACACTCTGGCCAGCTACGGCTACAACACCAACTCCCTGGGCCTAGGGCTGAACCCCGCAGCAGCCTCAGGGGTGTTAGCCGCTGTAGCAGCTAACGCTAACCCAGCAGCCGCTGCCGCAGCAAATTTGTTAGCATCCTACGCCAGTGATGCATCCACCAGTGCCGCTCACCCAGCAGCCGGTCTCGGAGGCTTCTCCCTGGGATCCTTGGCTGCCGCTACGGGGGCCACCAATGGCTACTTAAGCGCTGCATCACCACTAGTGGCATCATCTCTACTGGCCACAGAGAAGCTAGCAGAAGGAGCGAAGGAAGTTGTCGAGATCGCCGTTCCAGAGAACCTGGTGGGAGCCATCTTGGGGAAAGGAGGGAAGACACTAGTGGAGTACCAGGAGCTGACCGGCGCCAGGATCCAGATCTCCAAGAAAGGCGAGTTTATCCCTGGTACTCGGAACAGGAAGGTGACCATCACGGGTTCCCAGGCCGCCACGCAGGCCGCACAGTACCTGATCAGCCAGCGAATCACCTATGAGCAGGGGGTACGTGCCACCAACCCACAGAAGGTGGGCTAAACCTGACAGCCAATGAGAAACGAGGAGGAAAAGAGGAAAAAAAGAGTGGGGGCTTGGGGGAGGAGTATAAAAAAAGTGAGAGTGAGAATGGAAAAAGGAGAGGAGAGCAAGAATGTCGGAAGGAATCGTCCACGCCGTTTTCTTCTGCGTGTTTTCAGTATTCTTTATTAAAAAAAAAGTTTTTGACGCAAAGCAAAAATGTGCTGAGAAGACGAGGAGGGAGAGGAGTGAGTTATCACGCTGAAAAACCAAGAAAAAAATGTGTAAAATGTAAATAAGGTTTTATTACTTAACGTCTTGACCTTTCGGGATTTTTTATTGTTTCATTGTTTTTTGTTTCGTTTCGTTTAGTAAATTAAGCTGTCTGTTTGTTCGTTCGTTTGTGTATTGTGTGGACAAAGCTGAATGCCATGTAGACAGGCCGACTGCCTGAGAGGCTACAGGAAGTGGGGGGAGGGAGGGAAGGGCAGGGGCGCAGAGAGGGGGAGGGTTGGCGCTTACGGGGTACAACCCCCCCGTGCCCCCCCAACCCAAAATCCCTTAAGGAAACAACCCTTATCCTTCCCTCCTGCTGCAGCCCACACCCGTCACCCTCCTGTAGGGTTTTTTTTTCTTCTAGTTTTGATTTGCCCCTAAGCCTGTCCCCCCTGCCTCCCCCCAAAGCCCCTCTTACTACTTGCCTCCATACCCTGCCACCCCCCAATACAGGGGTTTTATAATAAGCAAGACTGCAAACTGGCGTGTGAGAGAAGAAACATCCTCACCTCCTCCCTCAACACTTTTTTATTATTCTCTCCCCCACCTATTATCTCACATCCCTCCTCCTCCTCCTCCCTTTCTGGGATATGAAGGACGGGTGAGGTGAAACTGGGGGAGGAGTGTGGGGGGAGAGAATCAGCTGGGTGTTTCTTCATTTGCGCCCCTGCCCCCCCTCCCCGTATACCTTGTGATGTGTCCCACAAGCAGTGCAGCGCCGCAGGGGTGTTACAGCACGTAGCGCCCACCCCCTGTATGCGGCTCTAGTGTTTGAGATAGAATGCCGAGGCGCACGCTGATGACCTCACGTAGTGCGAAACCTAGAAACGACGAGAGTGAAATTGTGCAAGCTGCGGCAGACACACAGGATCGATGGCATTTTTTGCAGTCTGCTCTTAATGATACTGTCATGATTATTACAATAGGAATCATCACCATCGTCATTATTTATTAATGAGTTCACACGTATAAAGCTCAGTTGTTTCTTCTTTTTTTTAAATCTGTGAATTCAGGTTGACATGAATGTAAATGAGACTATTTTTTGATTTGAATCTTTTTGTTTTTAATTTAAATGGATTGAAGATGAATAGTAATGTCACATAGTGTAATATATGTCTTATTTAAGTCCAGTAAGAAAGCCGCCCCAGGCATTGAGATCATTACAGCGAAGGAACACTTTATATATCCAGTCAAAGAGCAGAACAGGGAACACGTGCGCACACACATACATGCACAGACAGACAGACACACACACACAAACAGAACACTATGATGCCATATTTGGTGCTAAAAAGGGAATTCACCATATCTATGATGCAGACTTCAGTGAGACCTCTAGATTAACAAGGAAAACATCAGTAAACCACTCACACCACAGGCTGCAGTGCAGCGTTTTAGCAGCTACATTAACCTTAAACACCGGGTTATCATGATCGGCCCATCCTAGCTCCTGTTTCAGAATATCCCCACTGTGTTTGTATCTGTAGTAAAATGTCAGTTACACTTTGCCTACAATGTCCAAAAAAAGGAAGAAAAAAAATGCAACAGAAATGAATAATTGAGTTGACCTGAGACTAAATCTCAGACGAACCACCGCTGCTCAGCCTGTGGTCCTCCAAACCCTTTAGATGAACCCGAAAACCACAGACGAGACCGAGCGAGAGCACTTAGAAACTCAACGTACTACTGAGAGACATGGAGCGAGAGGAAACACTGAAACGTCTGGGGTCCGCTGCTGGTTCTGTGAGCCTTGCTCGTAGATTTTGCTATTTTAGTGCAGCCGGGATAAATAGCTTCACTTGTCTTTGCCCTTATCAAGCGAGTGTCCGACTGCTGATGAGGTAAAAGGCAGAGAGAGAGATTTTCAACACACGTCCAGCGAGTTGAGCTTGTTTCTGCCTCTGGCAAACTGCAGGTCTCCCATGGCAACAGGTTTTCTGCCCACTGTAGATCCAGGAGGCTGCTGAAGATGCTGTTGATTCTTTTGTTGTTCATTTTTGTTTGTGTTGTGTTATTATTATTATTATTTTTTACAATCGGAGTACACTGAATTTTTTTGTCTTAATGCACTGTGAAGCGAGGGAGCTGTTCTCTCGGCCTATGAGGTCAGGGATGTGTGCTGTAGATCGCGTCATGACTGGACAGTTTTTGTATGGCAGGGAAAAAACAAACACACACACACACACACAAACACAGACACACACACACACATGAAATATATATGTAGAATGCATATGAAGAACTTCACCAGAAATGCACGTCATATCTGAGTACTGACGGAGGAGAAAGAAGCTAGGTCGATGAAGAGGATCAATCAATCGTTGCGATCAATTAGATTTTATTTTCCTGTTGTCTTGGAAGAGTGTAATTAGAGGGCAGGACGTTGGGGGAGTGCTAGGTGTCTAGTAGCAGATTAAAGAGACTGGAACAAATTCTAAATTCACTTTTCTATCGCAGCTGTATCTTTTTCATAACAATTGATAATGCACTGCACATCTGATGGGCAAATCCCCTGGACTGAGGTTTAAGTCTGACAGGAGTTGAAGTGTGATGGATTGTAAAATGCCAAAATAATAAGGAGGGGGGTGCATTTGATTTATTGAACCTAAACAGCCTGGTGAGGGGAGGGGACTCCTCTTAGTAAAAAAAGACATCTTCTGATTCTTTTGAAACCAATCTGACACAAAATCCTCCACTGTGCTATTGAATGTGTCTCTCTGTTGGAGCGCCAGTGAGGGTTTATCTCCACAGCTTGGTAAGGAGGCTTCTTTACTCCCATCTAACACCATCCACAATCTCTTCACCCTCCCTCACACCCGTCCTCAGTCCTCCTCCAGTGCACTCCCATCCTGACACCCCCTCTCCTACCTACTACATCGCTCCATGGGTGACTATGTCTGGTGTTACGATCAATGCATGTCTGCTGCTTGCCCCAACAAACGTCACAAATCGAGTCATCCGTTGCCTCCTCGGGCAGCTGAGGTTTCGGAGACAGCCCCCCTTTTCCCTCTGACACACAAGCATCAGAAAAACACCTGCAGAGGAAGTCATAGGCGAGGCTGGCAGGGCGCAGTGCACAAACACTCTAACATGTAGTTTGGATCAGTGCGTTTTTAAATTTCATGACACTGTTAATTTTAACCCTTGCTGCACAAACATGAAACATATCGTGAGGGAATATTTTGTCATCAGTGGGGTTTGACTTGATTTTTGTTTGATGTTTATTGGCAAGAACCTGGTGGAGCCCGTACCAAGGTAGTGTGCTTTTGTTCCACTGTGGAGCTGTACTGTGCTGTGTGCATTTAGTTGGTGATTTTCCATTTTACTGGGTGCGTGTTTGGGCGGGTAGATGGCCGCTTGATTAAACCTTTATCAAGCAAAAATGGCGGTGAGGATTTGCTGTTTTTATCTGTTTCAGATCACTGAAAAATTAACATGTTTAGGCTTGGAGACTGTGCTGGAAACTTATGCATCATTCACCATTTTTCATCAATTATTTAATGGATTAAACAATTATTCAGTTAAAAAGAAAAAAACAGTAATGAATTGAAAGATATGGAAACACTTACAGCTTTTGTTGTGGAAAAGCAGATTCAGTCATTTGTCCAGTTTACTTGGCAGTAAACTGACTTTGGATGCAGCACAGTACGTTTACAGTTGACACACTCTTCCTGATGGAGGTGCCAGTTGATTTAATTAACATGGGACATTTTGATTTTTCATCTCATTTGTCAAGCCTTCAGAAGCATTTTTTGGGGGTTTGTCTTCAACACGGTGGCAAAAACTTACCTTAACATTAGGCGATGAAGATTTTTTTTTTTTTTTTAAATGTGATGATTACTGGAAGCAATACACGTAGTGGCATGTTGTCTTGTCCTGTCCTTTATCCTCTGTCTGCCGTATAGGAGCTTTTGGATTTACCTGTAGATACTGAATAGGTTTACACAAGTAAAGAAATAATTTTTTAATTTGTGGAATATGCTGCTATTTAATAATAACTGATGTACTAAAAATACAAGGTTAAAACATATCGATATCTGTCCTTTAGCTGAAGAGGCTAGTCTCAAGTGGCAGTGTAACACATGCTCTGTTATAAGATGATTATAAGTTAATGATAGTGTAATTCTAACCTGAAGTTAAACCTGTGCCAAAATAGGTCTTTACAGTGTGAAGCTGTAAATGTGTTGATTTAAATTGCATTAGATAAGAGGAGACATACTTTTATATTAAGAAAATGTGAAAAGTGCCAAATGAACCATATTTATAATTTACATAGGAAGGAGACAGTTTTTAAGAAGTAGGTAGACAAACAGATGAAGCGCCTCAGAACAGCAGTTTGTTTAAACCCTCCCTGTTTCCTGCCACCAACATGTTAGCCAAGTGTTAGCCAGTCCTCTGGGAACCACCCTTCCCAGAATGCAACAGCACTACGACTCTGGGGCTAGACAAAATCAATATAGCGATAGGTTAGCATAACAATGCTAAAAAAAGAAAATGTGACTAGATAGCATTCTTAAATACAGCCTTTTATAGTTACAATGAAAATGTATTTTGTGGAAATAGATGTTATCTTTTTTGCACGTCTATATTGCATGATATCAAAGTGAAGCGTGGATGAAAAAATACAGAAAAGGAAAAAAAATCAAAGAAACAAAAAAGAAGTGACAAAAAAATTAGGCAGTGTGTCGTTCATTTTTCGGAGACAAATCTTTGCATGCCAATAAGGGTAGAGCATTTTGATATTGTTTTACACGCGTTTAAAATGTCAGGTTTTTTTTTTTATTCGATCGCGTTGAGTCCACGAGCCGTGGGCAAACAAAATGTTTGATTTCAACGCTACAACACAACAAATATTTTGTCCTGGAGTTGTCTCACCTTCCTCAGAGGGAAACGAACAAAACTCTCGATCAAACCTAAGACTATTTTGCTACTTGCCGAGCGAGCTTGTACTGAAAAAAAAAAATCTCAGTTACTTTAGAAAAAAAGAAGTCAGGATTTCATTTAAATTGTAGACTGAGATTGTCCATGAATGTATTCACCTCTGCATAAGTTTGCATATCACTCCTCTGACCATTAATGTGCAGTAGAGGCTTAATGTGTGTTTTTGTGTTTTTTGTACTCTTAACATTACTAACCCTCAATGCGGTGTGTCGAGTTCTCAGTCTAACTCTGTTGTCTGTCCTTTTACACCCCCACCCCCCCCACTCTGAGCTCTGGCTTGTCTTGTCATAGATATGCACCTTACTGACCTCAGATATGACACAGAGCATTACCCGGGGTTGGGAGAGATTCATAAAGAGAGACCGTGTGTGGGAAATCATCCCCCCTCCACCCCCACCCCCAAAAAAGCACACAAGTCTGTCTGCTGCACTCTCAGCCTCCTTCGGGTGCCTCGGGTTTAGGACATTTTGTGTTTTCCCTCCCTTCGTATGCAATCCAAGGCTCTGATGTTGGGGAGAGAAGCAACACTGAACAGTGTGTTTGCAGAGAGGTGATGTTTTCCTGCCCCCCCCCCCCATCTCTCTCTCTCTGTCTGTTTCCGGCTCAGTTCAATTTGATGCTTTATTGGCTTTGATGGTGTAAAAAAAAAGAACCAAAGTTCGCCCACCTCTCTCGTTCCTTATTATGCAACTGCAAAATAGATGATTTTGAGTTAGAGAAATTGCCCACTTCCCTGCAAACTTTTTGGAAAAAAAAAGAAAAAAAAGATGTGATTATTGCTCTTAGCGACATGTTTGCACTAAGCCCACTGCTGTTACTGTGCATGGCAGGCCGAGCTGAGGTGTGGGGGTCACAGTGTGCAGACTACTGTAGATGTGTAGCCTTATTGTAGGTGTGTATTCAGCAGTGTTAGTTCGATGTGCATGGCTCCTCTCTTTTCGCCCTCTCTCTCTGGGTTTGTCTGCTTTAGGCCAGCTCCGTGCTCCGTGGTGTCTGTGTTGCTATGTAGCCAGCTACTCATGTTTGGGTTTTTTTGGGTTTTTTTATTGATCGTGAAGCGTAGAGGAATGCAAACTTAACTCTCACCTGCTCACCAGGTGAGCTCATTGCTTCTCAGTGGGTGTGTGGCTCTTCGACATAGTCCTCAAGGTCTTGTTTTCTGCCTCTCCCCCACCACCACCACCACCACCACCACTACCACCAACTCAAACCCACTCTCACCCACACCCACCACACCTTCAAACATATTATGGGACCCCCGCTCTTCCCCCTTTTTCCACCCCCTCTTCCTCCCCCAACTCGGGCCCCATCGAAGCACCAGCAACTGTAGACTGCATTTGTCATATCACTGTTTTTCTGTTCCTTCTTCTTGTTCTCTGTTGATTTTTTTTTCCTGGTTTTGATTTGTACTGTATGCTCTGTCTAATCTAGACCAGTTTTAACAAAATGCCATTTCTGTGTGTAGCCTGTTTACCCCTCAAACCCACACACACACACACTTTTCCATGCCCTCTTTTTTGCACTTTCACTGGCCACTTCTCCTCCTCGCCCAAACATACACACACTTTTTCCTCCTCCGCCTCCCACGAGTCTCTTCTCTCGAGTGCCAAAATAGAACAGAGAGGAAAAAAAACAAAACAAAAAAGACAACAACAACAGCAACAACAACAACTACCATTCCAAGCGTTTCTTTGAGTTGTTCTTGTGTGTGGGACATCCATCCTGGAAGCACCCATGAAGCCAGCATGCTCCGCCCCTCATAACATGATGTTGCTCATGACGCCTCAACTGAACAGCACCTTGCCCCCCACCACCACCACCTCCTCCTCCTCCTCCTCCTCACCACCCCCCACAGAGCTAAACCCGACAAGGATTAACCCCTCTGCAGGTTGGCTACCTACCTACTGTCCTGCCTCTCAACCTACCTTAAAAAAAAGCCCTACCGCTCATGCCAGCTGCTTTCCTAATTCTGTCATCTCTTCAGCCTGTGGGACTTCATTGATTGTGTGCCATAGTGTTGGGGGCACCTTTCACTCTCCTCACCTCTCCCTCTTTCTACCCTCACCTTTTCTCTCTCTTAACCCCCCCCCCCTCGCTCTCGCTCCATTTGATTTTTCTCGATGGGAAAGATTCAAAAACTCCATTTTCTAATGATGATTTTTTTTTTGTTGTCGTTTAACATCCAAACCACGCACGCCGACACACGCACCGCCCCCACGCGGTGGTGTGGGGAGTGTATTACGCACCGTCAGCTGCGCAGCCATCCTCTGTCTTCTTGAACTTTTTGAACTTTCACCCCCTCCTCATGAACTTTATTGACCTTCTTCCTCCTACCCCCTTCTGTGTTCATCCAACTGTTTTGGACGATAACTCTCCATTCCATCCCCAAAACCTCTCTGAGACTGTGCAATGCTAGCTGATATGATTGGATTTTTTTGTTTGTTTGTTTGTTGCTCATCATTGGGGACAATTCTCTAAGATATCAGTCAAAAAAAGAACAAAAAAACAACATATGAAAGTAAGAAAAAAAACATCAAAAAAAGAAATACAGACAAACAAAAAAAAGGAAAAAAACACTAAACAACTGTTTCTCCACAATTTCATTTTTTCTCTCACATTGTAAATATTTTTGTCAGATTTTTGCTGAGCTGTAAAGAGAGAGGTGTTGAGCAGAAAGGGGCTGGCAGCATAAAGAGGAACTGGTGGATGCGGGTAGATGATCATTACACTTTTCATCCTCTGTATCTGATAGTTAGGTCTGCCTGTATAATCGGCTATGCTAGTTCTACTGTGTTAACCTGTGCTGTTGTTATTAGTGTTGATTTACCTACTGTATTCGCTGTTTAGCTTCCATGTTGGCTAGCAAACTCTTTAGATAAATGTGCTCATCGAATTAATAATACTAACCTTGAGAAGTAATCCGAGCCTTTTTCAGTGTTGGCTTGTTTTTGTACATTCATTGGTGTATTTTCCTAACAGTGAGTTGTAGTGGCGCTAGTATCTTTTCATCATCAAGCCATAGTTACTGAAAAAAAATGCTCGGTCGTGTTAGAGACATATCATTGTGGAAAACGGCTCGACTCGGCTCCTCCGGGTTGGAGGAAAAAACCCACCAGTGAGGTGGACAAAAGAAAATTTAAAAAAAAGAAGAATTAAGCTCCTCCCAGGCTGCAGAACGAGAAAGCTGAGCTGCTAACGTTTGTGCAATACAGTCCTAGTTTACATAACATAGAACAATAGCTTAGAGATGATTAACCTCTGCAGGTGCCACTCAGCCATCCCGCCGCCTGCAGAACCAAACTCACCATATCGCCATGTGTCGCCTCTACATCAGAGACATTTTTTTAAAAAGTATTAAAGTGCGTGAGATTAGACGCCACCATTTCATCACATTGCTCTGAGCTCCACTCTTGATTTATGCTGCCTGCCCCATTGCCCTGAGAACACAACATGAGCTATTTATTTCTCAGACTTATTATTATTATTATACTATTAATAAATAACAACGCAACAAGAAAAAGGGAACGACTGGAAAAAGGTGAATTAATATTATTATTGTTTTGTTTTTATTTTTAGTATTTTAGTGGTTGCTTTTAACAACATTCATTAACTGACTTAAAGAGTATTGAATATTTAATGTAATTGTAGCATTGTGTTTGTAAAGAGAAAAAAACCTAGTGAGTTGTGTTTCTTGACTTGTGGATTACCAGTGAAGTGGGCAATCTAGTGCTAATATATATGAGGTCTTTTTTTAAGGATTCTTATTTTGCGACAGCAACAGCAGTCATTATAAATGTTCATTTTAGCATCACCTGTCTTCCGTTGTCTTATTCTTCACCTTCCACCACACTCTGCATCATCACAGTAACACATCGCAAGTCTGGGGGTGGGCAACTGTGTGTGTGTGTGTGTGTGTACTGAATGTGGGTTTGTGTTAAGTATGGGAACAAATGTTTGTTTGTCATGAGTACATGTGTGAATTTAAGTTAACAAACCTGTGTGCTTATTTATCTGTGTCTATGCAAAATATGTAAAGTGTGCATGTGTGTGTGTGTGTGTGTGTGTGTCTGTCAGCTCACTTGCGAATGAATGTACTGTGTCTGTTTACGTATGTGTGTGTGTGTGCTCGCTGGGTCTGTGAGGGCAGGGCTCGGGGTGGGTGTTCTGTCCAGTGTCCACCAAAAGCTAAAACCTGTCAGGCTTCCATACCTGCCGATGGAACCTCCTGACGTTATAGCTGCAAACCCTCATCATGTGATCTGACTCAACTCGACTGTCCATAACCCCTTCAGTCACCTGACCAACCAAATCAACCAATCACTGTCCACCACTACCGCCTCTTCCCCTGCGCCATCCTCTGCTGCACACCACGTCAGCCCCATGTGATGTTCTCCATTGATAACATACTACTGTCACAATCTACTGTTACATGCCGACAGATCTGGGGATAAATACTCATCTGGAACATTCAAGTGCTCCAACTTGAGGTGTGCTTGGTTTTCTTTTGTTTATGTGTTGTGTTTTTCACCTTTGAGAATATTACATTTTCAAAATTAAACAAAGTGCTCCTTAAGTTGTTCTAAAAAAATCAAGTATACATCGGGTTTCATTCTAAATTTTAAAGGGTCAGTTCAATCTGAAATAAGTTTGTTTGCCCAGGTTTTTATGTTTTTACTGCTTCTGTCCCAAAACAGTGGAGGTGAATGGACTTCAGTCTGTGGTGCTCATAGCAATGATATATTGAATACTATCTGCATAATTAGATACCACACATTACGCAATGAAATATTTTTGCATTTTGGATGAATTGGCCCTTCAATCTGCATGAGTTGCACTTGCTCTGCATCATTTGAGACCTTTTTAAATTCAGGTATTTTTTCCCCAGAGCTGCATAATTACATTCTACTGTTCATACAACTGTACGTGCTGCATACTACCTTACCAGGTCAGAATTCACCTTAACCTGTCTCCATGCCAACCACCGAGGAGCCAGTTGCACGGCAACCGGCTTCCGCCACAACAAACCAACCTACCTACCAACCAACCAACCAACCAACCAACCATCTTCCTCAGTCGCCGAGGCCACGCCCACCTGACTATGATCGTTCCATAGAAGAAGAGATAGAGGAAGAGTGAGGATAGGAAGAAGGGATGAGAGATGAAAGAGACGTAGTTGTGATTCTCAGGGTGTCTTATACAGATCTACTGTTCAGTCTGTTCTCCGGTCTCTCACTGGTGTCCTGTTGCCCCTAACTGAGCCCAAAGATGATCATCTACTTCCACGATAAATTTCTTGTACAATTGATTGACTACTGACCAATCCTTCTCGATCAGTTGATTGATAGTATTGATTGACCAATCTCCTCTTGAGAGACGCTACACTACGCCAGCCAGGTGAATGAAGCTTGGCACTGTAACTTAATGTTTACAACCCAAATGAGACCAACAACGCTGTTGAAAGAATGTTTAGGACTTTAAAAAAGAGAGAGAGAGACAAATCTCTGAAGAGTACTTATTTCTAAATGATGGAACTTTTCGCTTACTTTCTATGTGACATGAGGTAATGTAATTTTTTTCAATCATTGCATGTGACTATTTTTGATCTGCAGTGAAACTGTTAGAATGGATGGTACATTTGTGACGTCAGTGCAACGTTGAGACGCCGATGCTAGAAATCAATGTCGGTGTCTCACAACAGTGTTTTCATGTTGCCGTGAGGAGTGCTTATGGACCAATGAATGCTAAATGTGTGACCATACAAAGCTGTAAAGGTTTTGTTTATTTGTACATGGTTATGGGTAAAATAAACCATTGAAGCAAATTAACATCTTTAGTCTTCAGGAGTAAAGCCCTCACACATATGTTTGTAAAAATCAGTACCAAGACAGGTACTTTATAGCTTTGGATAATGAAGTAGAGGCACTGTTAAGAGGTAAGTTTCCAGAAGTAAAAGTTGATCCATCATGGCACCTGGTAATGTGCCTCCAATCAGGAATTCTCGGGTTTTGTAGGAAGGCTCGATTTAGTTGGGTTAACATGTTAGAGAAGGTTTGAGAGATAAAGACAATCAGGGTTTGATCCACATTTCACACATTTTCCCTTCAAGAGGCATCGCAATCAAGATGGGGTGGGGCTCAACTCTCTGACATATCCATCCACCCACAATCCTCCTGTGCACCAGAGTCATCCGATCAACAAACACCTGCACCCCCTGCCCCCAGCATCCACCATGATTCCACAAACCAGCCAATCAGCACCTCTGGCCAAAAATTGTCTCAGCCCTCTCCATGCCATTGGCTACGCGGCTAGTGGCTTTTTGAGCTGTTGATTACAAAGCTCCCCTGGGAAATGGAGTCACAGTTCACAGCATGGTCTGACCAACCTCTTGTCACTCTCCTCCCACACACACCTTTCTCCATACACCACTAAAGAAGTTCCTCCGGCTTCCAGCGAGAAGGGCTGTCTGGTGTGTTTTGTGGTGTTATTAAAGTGTGTAGGATAGAGTGTACACGTACACACTTCTGATGAGTTCAAATCCACAGTTTTACAGTGTATTTGTAAACTCCTGCATACTGCGTATTTATAAAGACAACATATCAATACTCTGTCCTCCAACTTAATATGTAAAAGGGTGATTTTAGAGCATTTTTTTATTTCTTGGAGGCCAAAGGATGAAGGAACAAAAACAATCTCATTGGCTGATTTAAACCTCACATGCTTAGCCAATGAACTGCAACTTTATGGGTCAGTAGCTATGGATTGAAGCAGCAGGTAGGAAGAACAAGAAGAAGAAGAAGCAGGTTTGGCAAACAGCAGTCTGTGAGCCAGATGTGGCTCTCAGCTTTAGTCATCTGGTCCCTACGAATAAAATGTGAAATGTTCTGGGATACAGAAAACCTGGGCATGGATATGTCTGCTGTTAAATTCCCCTTTGAGGCTCCCCAATGAAAATGACATAGATTCTATAATACACCTTTAGGATGAACTGATTAGACTGAATGTTCATTGTCAATGACTGAATTGTTAGCATTTAGCACTGGAGCTCTATTTTGTACTTCCTCATTTAAAGCTTTTTTTCACCTCAAAAGCTACAGATCAGAATGTGATAATTTAACCTTATAAACTGTTTGTATGGATCGATTTTGGACAGAACTGTGCGCCAACACGTGAGCCAACTACTGAACCAAAGATAGGCCATTCAACTACTGACAGGTTTGATTACTGTTGAGCATTTGACAGATGATGTCATAGTTTTTCCTTGAAAGGGAGAAAACATCTTTTCAGTCATCTTTTTAACACAGCAATTCATCATTTTGTCCTTGTTTAACATAAAAAACAGAACTCTGCAGCTTTTGCCGAAGTTAACTTTTAAATACATAAACTTGTTATGATCAGCCTAAACCGGGCCAATCTGCAAGGGCAGCTCTTCCTCCAAGAAATGTTTTTTTCTGTCAAAACCTTGTCTCATTGTATTTTTGTCTCAAAAGGTTAAACTGCAGGAGAAAACTCCGCTAGAGGGGGTTTCCAGTTTTCCTCCCCATCTGAACAATGGCTTCAAAATTGGGCACTGAGATGTTCTCCACTATTGTGATGAATGGTAATATGCCTTAGATCTTGTGTGAGAACCACAGAGACCTCTGAGGATTCAGGAGGTAAGTTGCTCAGAGCCGTTTCCTAACTTAAGAAAGGTTCAATATGTAAGAACATAACTGCAAAAACCTTGAGCCAGGTACAGGTAGAAACATGAGCACATGTAGTATGGTATCTATGAACTATTTGTTATTTTCATTGTCCTGTGCATTAGGCAGGGATTGATAAGAGCTTAGCTGTGCCTAGGCAGGGACAGTGAACTTAGATTCAAAAGCAGGTCAGATGACCAAAAAGACAAAAACTGGCCACATCAGCCATCTTGTAATGTATACATTATTCGACATACTACATACTAATCCAAAATGTAATTGGAAGTATTTCCTCTTTAGAATAGATTGGTGCACCATGCAATAATCTCTAAAGTCCCCAGAACTGTTGTTTTCAAGGTGTTTCAATTCACCGCTGCTCTACTTTCACTGCAGACAGCTGAAGTCTGTACTGATGCAGCCATTGTGTGCGCCACACAGGAGTCTGCATGACAGCTAGCATGATAAACTAGCAGCACTCCTGTAGGCTCCCAAACCAACATATGGATCACAGACTTCTCCAAAACTAGGGCGCTCAGGTGTAGCTCGCAAAATGAATGTGCCACTGCAAACATTCAAAATCTACAGAATTGCAGTCTCCTGAGCTTGTCTCACCTCAAACAGTAAAACTTCATTTAATTTATCATTAAATCAGAAGTTTTCATTTCGTAAGAGTAGCTTTTTGATTCTCTTTGACTCTCTTTTTATGCTAGCTAGTTATTTGTCTCTGTCAGCATTATTTAAGCACCTGCTCTCTTCTTGATATCGATTTCCCTCCCTCCTCATCTGTTCTCTTCACATTTTTACATGTTTGCTCTTTCATCTGAGCTCTATGAATAGAACCCAGTAAACCCCAGAGGAGATGTTCACAGCAATTCCCAGGTCGTTCCTGTAAAGTCTGGTGGACATGGGAATGAAGATAAATTGGAGGGGCTTGCTACTTGCAGAGAAACAGTGCTTCCAAAGCACATGTAGCCTATATTTCTGTAAGCATACTCTGCCTTTATGGGTGCACTGCTGTATTTCCCAGCTTTAAAATTAGAATAGAAAACTGTGTCCTTGTTTCTGAAGATTAATGGTTGCACCTTTTATAAGTGGGCCAGTAACAAATGTTTGAGTTGTCCCATTGTACATTCAGAATGCGTCTGAACTAATGCCGGCAACAAGTAGAACAAGACAAGGTCAAAGGTCACCTAATAGTTTTACTAATGTGCAAAAGTGAGGAAGTAAATAGATAAACTGATGTGGAAACACTGAAAACATCTTTCAGTGAAGTCGCTACCTATCACTTCATGATGTAATATGATAATAAGCATATTCACGATGTCATCGTGTCTAGTGTCAAACTAACTGTCCCCTATGTAGCTGTCAGACAAACAGAACAAGAATGAAGTACTGACCATTACCCATTAAGACTACAGGTTAACCAGCAGTCACATCCAAGCCATCTCAAAGCTGGTGAAATCCTGATTTTATAAACCCCAATGTCACTCAGAAAAAAAATCACTATACACATTAGTTAAAGATAATGGCAGTTATGATTTCAGTTATGTTACAAAATGCTCACTCGGAGAGAAAGTTAGAAGCTCATTCACATCTTTGTCAGCTGAATAAGCTGCAGAGAGAGGTGTGCCTGCCAACACAAATCCCAATCCTTATGGCACTGTGTGCTTTTTAAAAACACAATGGCACCAGAAGAGTGGGAAAAGTCAGTAAATCTGGCAACACATGCGCTAAGTTGGCTACATGGCCTGTAAATGCCCCCTGATGACATAATAGAAACGAAGGTGCCACTTCATTTTCAAAAAGCGATGGCCAGTGGGGAAGCTCCAGCACTCAGTCAATCAGTCAGTTTGGGTCATAGGGCCATTCATGCAGTCCAAACAGAAATCACATTGTACTGTAACAGTGTTAAACACAACGTGTACAGTGTTAAAAAAAATAATAATTCCGCAAGGCAGGGAGGCAAAAAGGGACAAGCTCAACCTAGAGATCATTAGAGTGAATTATTTATGTTGTGGGACCATGCATACTGGATGTCTCTCTGCCCTGCTTCCATAAACACCCACACTGTCCCTGGGGGGAGACCCTGTTTACAAAAAGCATGCAAGGCTTTAGAGGGCACTACAACATTAACAAGTGAAATGTCAGCATCCCTTCTAAACTGTTAACATTTATGAGTAATTGTAATAAATTAGCAATGTAATGACTCCCAAGGAGTATTCAAGGCTCCTGATGGAGGAACAAGAATACAGCAACCTTTTCAAGGAGCATGTGTGGTTTGTTTAATTCACAGTGGTGGGGTAGACAACCACATCCTCGACCTTCTCGTACAAACACTTTTCAGTTCATCCAGTTAGTTTGTCGACATCCAGTTCATTCTGTTGTGTTGTGGGGTTTTATCACAAAGGGAGAACTGTGCAACTGTTGCTGCAGTACTCAAGTAAATGAGCTGAGGCCACGTGACAGCCGATCAACAAATTAAATGGCCAATCAGTCCAAGCACTGGAAGGTCAATGTCAGCAACGGCCTGATCATGAACGACCATTTAAATCAGTGGCCTCATTAGGTTGGATCATTTCCGGGGTTCGGCCCATATTATCCTTCAAACTATAGCCCTCAATCATTTTGGTGCTGAAAAAAGGAGGCATTTATTTCAGCAAAGCCTCAGCATTGATTTTCAGTGATAGGGGAGAGAGGGGTGAGTATTTTAGTACTGCACATGAAGGTGCAAAAAAGGGGTTTTGAGGTTAATTTTTGTGGAAGAAAGTGGAAGAAAATACAACCTAGTCTTGTAACTAGTTAAGCTTGAATTGTATATCTGTATGGAATTATGATGATTCCCGAAACACAAAGCTAACTCACAGAAATACATGCTGTTTCCTGACAAAACTATGGCAAGAAAAAGCTAGGTTGTTAGTTGTTACAATAGACAGTAGTTTCTCTGACAAGTTCATTAGCATGGTAAGCTTAAGTGAAGGAGGCCCCAAATATAATATTAATGAAATGATACAGAAATAAAGAGAAATTCTGCATTAAAAGAAAAGACTCAAACACAATTTACCATTACAGCTTAGGATGGATATGACCAGACTAACTATGAATAGTAGTAACTCAGAGTTACTGCTTTGAACAAACTACTAATAACTAAGAGAGTTACTACTAAAGAACAAGAAAAAATAAGCTGCAAAGAAGACAAAAAAGAAAAAATAGACATGCACATGACTTGTAGAATAACAAAGGTGGGAAAGAGGAAACCGACAAGATTTATACAATAACTACGAAAAACGGAGGCCCAGAGTTAAACACTAAACATATGCACTCAGAGGAAAACTGGAAAAACAACTGTGGGTGGAAGAAAGAGGGAACAGGGTCAAATAAAAAGTAGTGAAGAGAGAGTAGAAATCAATAGCAGCATATCAACAGCAGTCATACATACAGAAAGTGGCACTTAATGATGAATGATAACCCAAATATTGTACCCCACTATTTTTTTTTTATATCTGCCTGTCTGTTACTCCCCCCTTCCTGGTAGCTTGCCTTACATCCATCAATGTATGAGGGTGGTGGAGCTTTTGCCAGCATAAACAGCAGATGTTTTGACTCTGCAAGATACACAACCACATAATCTTTGACAATTCACATGCTGAGCTAGGCATTCTATCTGAATCCACAGTGGTGGCGGCGGGTGAGGTGGGGGGTCGCCTGAAGGGTTTCACTCCAAAGGGCTCTGTTTAAATTGGAGGTGGACAAAATAACAAATATCAAACTGAAATCTTTTCAGGCAGCATTTGTTTCTTGCCCTGCAGACAAGACCAAAGACACAGATAATTTGATGATTCCAAAATCTGCACACAAAATTTATTTCTGAAATAAACAAAGATTCTTTTGTTGGGCTGTGAATTGCAGAGGAACAAATTCGTTTTTTGTGCCTCTTGTTTCCCTTTCTGGAAAGACCTGATAACACATTGAGTATTTGTTTTGGAATAAAACCCTTCATAAGATATAAAGGAGATTTGATGTTTCAGACAGAACTTTCTTTCTCTTGTACACCAAACTTCGTAAGCTGTTTTTAATGCAACATATTTTATATGAAATCTAAGCACTGAGTTTGTAACTCATAGTGACCTAATGAGATTTTGAACTAAAATGAATATTTTTGGCAACTAACAACAATTTGTAGTTAATAGAAATATCAAATACTTGTATTTTAAAGTAATTTTATCTTAACAAAAGGGAAGGGGCATGTTATTCTAACTGCATGTGTGTCTACAGTATAGTCTACACATTTTAACAAATAAATCAAATTCACCAAAACTGAAGTTTTTCTTTTACAAACATGCCACTGAGCCAAAAGTAATTTTTAAGGTTTGAAACTGAATCAAAATTCCCCTCCTGTCTTTAAACGAAATTGATTTCATCTTACATCAGTTGTAATTTCACTCAGCATCTCCGTCAAAAAGAGATAAAACAAACATTTTCCCGCAGTGAAACCTCAAACTATTTTAACTGACCTCACACTCATTGATATGTGTGTTACTGAAATCATTGACCTGGTTGCACTAATGAGATTAGAGTAACAACATAGGTATTACATAAGCGATATCACAGCAGTGTCTTTAAATCATAATATTAATTTATTTTAACTCGCTCATCGTCGTCCTTCATCTGTAATCCTCCTCTAATTCACAGAATGCCAGTCAGTTGAGAGAAATGCTGAACAATGATTGTACTTTTTTAACGCTGTTCGTTACATTTCTAACTCAAACTTACAGACACGTTTATCTGAAATTAATCTAATTCCCAAAAGAATACATATTTAAGATTTACTGAATGTTTACTACATGTAAAAAATGCATATATATATACATATACATATACACATATATTTAAATCATACATTCTATAAACTGCATTGCAAAAGCTGTGATTAAAATAAAGCACTGTAGCGTGTACAGTGATTTCTTTATCAATTTTATGGTACATAATATGTTCTGCAATCTTGCAGCTGTTGTTCGTTGTCTTTTGTTTTTTGTTCTAGAGCCTATGCTTTAATAAATACATTTTCTACAGTACAAAAGGGACGCCTATGCAGTGCTTGATGTGTCTGGTGTCGCAGTGAGTGGCAGCAAAATGCAAAGACGTCCTGCTCCTCTCCACTCCTCTCTGCTGTCATTATTTTTAATTTACAGACATAAACATACATTTTCTATCCTTCTCTTGTTTCAGTACATGAAGTGTTGTATTTTCAACTCGAGTTTCTTCTCAGATTTCTGTCTTCTAACATTTTCCAGGAAAGAAAATGAGGCTTGTTGCGCTGAAGGTAAGAAACATCTGGAGGAAAGCTCGTGCTTCAATCTGCTATAATCAACATTTCCTATATATAAACAATGGAGTGAAAGACTGTACGTAATGAGGAAATGGCTGCTTGTAGTGACAAACCCACAGAGATCACCCAGTTCTTTCGCTCCGCCTTCAAGACATTGTTTACTACTGCATACTACCTTTACTACACCAAACAAAGTTGCCGTGCCATGAGTTATCAACTAGCTGATAAGGATAGTATAACAAAATCCAGATGTTTCTCCTTAGATAAAAAATAGAGGTAGAGAGGAGAGTTACAATAAGTCCTTCAAGTGAAAGAGCTCAGTGGGTCCTCACCCTTGGACATGACCCCGGAGTGTACCAGAGGTAGGTGTACTTGACCTTTGTCGTCATGGTTACAATAATAAACACGCAGTTAAGATTGTGGAACTGTAAGAACAGCCATCCATCCTGTCATGATTAACAGTCTCAAGAGTTAACACTGGACTGAACAGATGTGAAATAACAGATAAAGTTGCTCCGTGACTGCTGGATGTGTACAGAAGTCACACAGTATTTGCTGCCACATTCGCCACAGCAACTTAATAAAGCGATAACAGGTCGATATGGTGTTAACATCTTCTTTCTGCCACCATATTAATGAAAGTTTGAGGAGAAAAATGAACTACAGCCCCAAGGCAAGTCACCAAGATAAGGGTTGCACCATGTAGGAATCTGACAACAATAAAACCTTCCCCATCTTAAAGCATGTTCATAAGGAAATAACAAAACAAAACAAAAAGGTTGGGTCCTGACTGACAACAACCATAGGGGCTAAGACATATTGTTGCATTTAGATCCACCCAACATGTCCAACAAGACAGAAAAACTAAGTAAAAGTAATTAAAATTGATAGCCATTATTTAAACCCGCAGTATCATTACATTATCGAGGAGAAATCCTGTGAAAAACACTGAGGATCCTCATCTTTGTATCACTTTTAGTGTTGCAGCAAAGCCGGATAAGAGTCAGTCGACATTTTCAACATCCCTCCCTTCAAAACAAGCAGTTTCTCTTCTGTTTTGTTTTTACTTTACTTTACTTGGTTGTGATGTCAACCAAATCCTCCCGAGCTGCAGCACAGGATGAACTCTGTTTTAAACAGGAATAAGAAATCGTGTTGCGCTGCTGCCAAGGCAAAACGCAACATCCAGAGCTGCTGTGTGGGCCGATGAGGACAGATTAGCATAATGAGGATATTCTGTAGGTAGCCTCTATAGGTAATCTCATAAAAATTTAAATATGAACTGCAAGAGCAGCGTGTTAGACTGTGTTTGTGTGTGTGTATGAAGGAGATTGTGTCAGAAAGACGGGAATAAAAACCTGGATAATATATCCCATGTGTTTATATGACAGAGACTAGTCACAGTCCATTTCTGAAATTAAAGTGTGACAGATGGCGATTAGTTGCGCACACAATAATTAACACTAAAATAAACAGTGTAAACGGTGAATGTGACACACCTTTCCTTTATTACTCAACCTGAACGTCGCTACAGCGTTCCACTCATTTAAATGCATTCATTACAAAGAACTGAAGGTCACTCAGGGTTGAAAATAATCTCCTTGTAATAATAATAGAGCTCATTAAGGAATGTTGCCCTCAAACAAAGCATCAGTTTATTTGTGGTATAATAGAGCATAGAAATGTACACCAATCATTAAAACAGGCAACTGATTTTAATGTTCTGCCTGTTAATGTTCTAACATGTTCAAATTTCAACTCAACCAAAATAACTTAATATTATATATAGCTAATATTAGTATACCTAATATTAATGATGCAGCAATTTCCACACAGAAACTGAGCCTCCACATGTGTACAGGCTGCTCATTTCTCATTTCATTCCTTTGAGTATGTCCAGCGGCAGGACAGCGTGTATGTGTGTGGAACTGAATCAAAATGAACTACAGCGTGCATGTTGAAGAAACATGTCACCCAACACCCAAAGGTGATCCTCGGTGATGTTTTTAATAGGTTTTTGGACAATGGCGCTCTATGGTGCAGAGGACTAATCTATATCAGGCTTTGATACACACACAATGCTTGTTAACAATAAGAAAATATTAGTCTTTCCTTTTGCAAGATATTGAATATTTTAGGAAAACACCATCTTTAAAGCAAAAGAGGACACACAGACCAAAAAAAAATCTGCTCTGCACTTCAGCCAAATGTCTGCACAGTGAGTTGTAATTTCCTGCTTATTTTTCAAAAATAATACCTACAATGACATCTGTGTAACATATGTGGATTTCTGGAAACTATATCTTTTTTTAATGCACATCAGCTGCTGTATTATATGATCGTACTGCAATCAAAGGAGGAGAGATGGTGCTGGGCGCCCCCCACTCCATTACGTACAGCATATATACTGCTGTGTAAATTGACTCTCTTTACTTCATATCTGACATCAAGTGCAGTTTGAAAATGTACATACATACACACAAATGTACATAGAAAGCACAGTTTATTGTTGCAGTTGTTCTATTTTTTCGATAACAACCTTTCTTCAACCACCCCCCACCTCCCAAGCCCTGCAGATCACACCAGCCCACCAGGACACATTAGTCTTTCCACAGTTTATGAGGAGCCAGCCGCCCTCCGCGCTCACATCCTGCACTCTGAGAACAACATGGTTCTGCAAAGGTCCCGAAATGGTACTTATTCCTTACTTACAGTATGTTGAAAAAAAACAGACTTGATGGGCCAGAACTCCCACTGTGATCCTAAGTTTCACAGTATTATAATATGTGATGAATAAAATACATTCTCCATGCATATGGAGACATTTGCATATCTTTGAGATGATTATATTCAGAACGTTTGTAAACTTGACATTATTTTGGTGAAAATCCTGGGCACAGCTTGTCTTTCAAATCCATGAATTTCTTCAACTGTGAGGTGAATTACTGAACTAATGATTTCTGGCACATTTATGAAACATTCGTCTTTCATTGTAGGTATTTCAATGCAGGTCCTTGCTTATCAATATAAAGTTAGTGTGTGAAAAAATGTCCAGTTTTGGCTCCCTCCAGTGTTAGAATCAGAACAGACTCATTTTTTGAGAAAAAAACATGAAAAACTATTTAAATAATCACATATTACATCCATATATATATTGTTTTTAATCTATATTGTATATGCTTTTATTACAGTGTAGTATGTTCTTACCTATTACACATTGTGTATTCTTATTATTTTTCAATGCCTAACAACATCAGGCAAGGGGACTACCAACCAAAACTAGCCTTCTGGCTAACTTGAGTAGATATACATTTACTTTAATAGTGATTAGTGTACATTGTCCCTATAAATACACTTAATGAAATACAAAGACACTTTGTTTGTGCTTTGTTTATTACAGCCCAGTGTAGGATAATTAGCAACACAAAACTAAATCCAACCACTCACCCAGTGAATTTAAGACCTGAAAATTCCTTTTTCTTAATGTATATCTATTTCAGAAAACCAAAGAACTATACATTATTTATGACCAAAGATGTGTCGTGCGCAACAGGAACCACCTGGAGGTATCTTCCAGAGTCATTTTTAATCACAGTGTAGCAGCCTCTCAACACGTTCAAAGCTCTGCCTGGCAGGGTTGAATATCCACCTGTCTCTGAGACCCCCAAAACATCACGCGAACCCCTGTCGGGAGACATTAGGCTTTCCGTGATGCATGGATGTCAGCCAGAGAACAGAGAAACCACAGAGGGCCGTCCTGACTGCCTCAGGCTGCTTCATATCACAGTGGAGCGAAAACACACACAAGTAAGTTCCTTCTCTCACGGTTACTTTTTGGTTTGTCTCAGACGAGTAACTCAATGTTGCACTAAGATGTTTTCTGCTGCTACATTCGTTTGTCAGTTTGTCACGGGCAAAATCTCAGGGCTCTTGGATTTTGCCAACAGCATTTTCCGTGGTATGGTTAAAAAAAAAAAAAAAAAGTAAAACAAGGCAGCACATTATTCAGCTTAGGGGGAGACATCATCCCTCATGGAGGGTGACTTGGAGGTGTAGTTAGAATTGACACCTTTGGGTGATGTAAAACAGATGAGCAAAAACAGAGAGAAATCTGAGGCAAAAATCTGTTTTCTTATTTATGTTAAGGTACATCAACAGTTGGTACCACCTTTCAGATGTGTATGAATCGATAGGTCCAGATAGGATTGGACCTTACTAGTCACGTCTGTTTGAGAGTACCACAAAAGTACAGCATAAGTTCAGGGGAATTAAGCAGTAAATGTCCTATAATTACACTGTAAGTTGCAGGCTGTATTATAATGTGCTACCATAGCTTTTGTTTGATAGTGACAATAAAATGTATATAGCTTAATATAGATCATGTATTATGTGGTTTACAACAAGACATAAACCAAGAAAATGTAGAACAGTCCATCCTTCCATCCTTTTCTCTAATTGTTGCCCTTACTATTATCCTTTCAATCATTGTCCTCTGTCCATCTTCTTTTCCCTTTCCCTTGCTTTCCTATTTTCCTTTTTTCTCTCTTTTTTTCCATTCCTTCCTCCTTCTCTCCTTCCTTCACTGTTACAATGGACAATGGAGGATGACAGTAGGAGGAGAATAAATGTCAGATACAAAGTGGGGTATAAGACAGATTTAGTGGTTTGGTGAACTTGAACTAACCTTGAATCCCTGCATTCTTCTGCTCTGCTTTTAAGTTATTACAGTCCTGGGTCATTTAATAACTGAATGATAATCTGATCAGGCTAAGTGCTCGGAAATAAAGAGGATGAAATGAAGCTTTCTTTGCTCCTCCGGGCCACACAGACGAGATTTAAGGGTTTCGGTTCCCAAATGCGACAAAGTAGATTTTAATGGGAAAATTTGGGTTGAGGGATAAAAATCTGTCCTCAAAAACATTAAAAATAGCAGGCAAGGTCTTATAAATGCTCACAACTTTTGCATTATTTCAAAACAGCTAGTCAGCAGCCAGTTTGTGAAAGTGTCTCTTCAGTTCAACAATGGCTGAAAGTTGAACAACTGCTTCATTACCTGGCACACACATCGTGGATTTAACCAGACAATGATTGGAATCTTTTGCAACAGACGATATGGGAAATCCACTTATTCGTCTTCTTGCCCCCTCAGGTTTGTATGGAGATATCATCAGACGCCGGTTGTCTTAGCTTAGGAGTGGAAAAAGGGGAAACAGCTAGCCTGGTCCAGTGGAAAGGTAATAAAATCTACCAGCATCTTTAACATTGGCTAATTAACATGCTACATCATGTTTTTTTCAATCTGTACCTTAACTGAAGCAAATAAACAACAAATTGTTGAATCATTCCTTTAAGTTGCCAGATATAAGAAAACTTTATATCTTATTGGTAGTGAAATAAACTTTCTGCCACTGATTTTGCCAGATTCGGGTAACCTGGAACGTGCACTTCTACATATTTGTTTGTTGCCAATGATGTTGCATTGAGCTGCAGCAAATTTTTGAGCCAGATTCAGATGTTTTTGTCAGAGAACCTCAATGTGACCCCCCTCATTTGTCCAGCAGAGGAAACTGTTTTACTAATCAGGAGCTGCAGTGTATGATTCCACAGATGCAGGTTGTTGAGTAAAGCTCTCATGCATCCGTTCGTCTTTTACATTATCATTAAGTAATACGTGTAATACATTTCATCATGGTTTCATGATTTTTTTAGTCTTGTTTTTGCTGTAAAAAAATTTGGCGTGAATGAATATTTAACACTGTTGTGAGCACACAATAGTCTTATTAATAATTAATGAACAACTGCAGCAACGTAAGCCAATAGAACATGTGTTTTTGTTTTTTGTTTTTTGCTGTCAACCCTTGTATGAACTTAGCAAGGCATTTTCCACCTTAGCCAGTCAGTCTGAATCCTGGCCTCCTGGTTGCAGCCCACTTGTTTAATCTCAGGACCTCCATTCACCCTTTTTTCTGTTCTGGGCAACTGCCTGACTGTTTAAAATGCCTGTGTGGAGCGCTGGAACATGGACAGCTGGCCGAGCAGAGCTTGAGGAAAATGAAATCATGTCAGTTCAGATGGAACCACTTGTTGTCGAGGTCAGGGGTCAAGTGAATGTACTCTGCTCCATAAAAACGGAGGCCCAGAGGAGTGGCGGACTTTTTTCTGGATGGACAGTTGAAATACAAAGGGACTATTTATGCAATGCACTCAGCGTCAGTTAATCCCCCCCTTTACATAAATCAGCTTATACGTAGAGCAACAGACTTTCTCAAGCCAGGAGAGGTTGAGTCGACAAATACTCTTCTGCTACAGAGGGAAGAGGAACTGCTTCTCCTCCAGCAACAGATTCTGCTGGTAAATAACATTAAATCCATTTTATGTCACCACCATATTACATTTACAGGGAAACACATTATGAAAATGGTTTCATATTGTCTGCCTGGTACGTAACCATGTTGAAAATCTTCTGGAATAAAGGGAAGGGGAGATAACACTGACTGTGTGAAAGGGAGCGACACTATTACTGTTTATCTGACCCCATTTCTGTGAGTTATATAACATGAAGAGCACACTCCCTTTTCGGATTACTGTGAGCAGCAGGGTTTTTTTTATATAAATGTGCAAAGATAGATGGAGGTCAGAGGATGTAGAGTAGATTTATACCACATATATTATCCTAATACTGCTTCCTCATTTTGAAAATAGCTCATTTGATGAACCGAACATCAACCTTTCTGATATTGGTAACATAGAAATTATTAAAATAATTAGCTTTTTAACTTGACCATTTTGGCTTCGAAGCAAGATTTTACCTTTATTCTACTACTGTACTTCCCTACAGCATTAAGGTTTTGGTATATCCATTTCTCAGAAGGATTTATTGCAATTTTTTTCTTTATTGCATTTATATGGCAATTTAATTTAGGAGTTATTTTACAGATGAATCATTTATCAGGAGATTAACTTGTAAAATATGTTTGTCGGTATGTTTCCTTTATCTTCCAAATGGCAGCTTTTCAAAAACTCTGAAAGAAGCTGTGCATTGGGTAAAAAATCCTTACATTCTTCAGAATAAGTACTTTGACTATTAATGCTGGCAATGGAAGAACAAACTGCAAACACAATGCTAATATACTGTATTACCACCTTATAAAGTTTTAATGGCAAACTTGGCTCATAAGACAAATATTCACTCTGCTTGTAGCTTTGTTCTGATCTTCACCGAATCCCGAAAAATATATGACTGTTCAGATCACAGGTCCAAAGACCTTTTGAGCATCTGGTTTCCACAGGAGGAAAGCCACTGACAGACAGGAATTGAAAAAAAGAAGGTTTTTCAGGGGATCAAATTAAAGTATTGTATTCTTACAAAAATATATTTTTTGGAATCTGCACCTGTAACACATCATTTTCTCTCTCTATCAAAGCTAATGGCCTTAAGGAGTGCAGAGGGTTATTAATCCACTTTCCCTGCTGTAGCAATTTCTAGTGAACAATCCCACTTTGCCACTCTCCCAGTCTCGAGGACGCTCGGCAGAAGGGCTCGTCTGCCTCAACCCTCAGGCAGATGGCCGCCCAGCGTGACTTAGGGGCGTGCAACAGTCGTCTTCTGATGGCCAATTCGTCTCTCATCCAGCAACCTGAACTCTGACCCAAGTCTAAATGAGGACTCACATTCAGAGGAGGCTGAGGGGGGCGGCGCTGCGAGTCATCGGGACATAAGTGAGGACATGGCCGAAAATGGCACATGGCGTATTTACTGTATTTACTTTTTAGTGTTGTCTGCCAAAGTTGTTTTTTCATGCACATCCTTGTGTCTCAGTGGGCATACAGGGCTCTACCAAAGTTTTGTCTTGTCACGGATCCTGAAGCACACACCGGACAATAATGTTGGGTTCAATGACATTTTATATTTCGAACTTCAAAGCCTCAGAACTTACAGTTGTCTGATGCATTCACTCCCTTACTTTCACTGGATAAAGGACACTACTCCATGTTTTGCCACTGAACAATGGCATCTGAGGTAAATTTTGAGGTGCATTATTGTTCAGTATGGACATAATTCCTACAGATACTGGGCAGTGATGGAGGGATGAGAGGTGTCTGGCATGGCAGCCTCGGGATTACATCTCTAAACGTGGTTCTCACAGACAGTTTGCGGATGAGCGTGAACGCGAAGAGATGACAAGTTTGCACGACTGGAAAATGGTGGATTTATGGTGACGTGATGGTCAAGAAATATAAGAACATAAGAACTACAAGTCTCTCTTTTTTGTTTCATTGCATCCTTTTTCATCATTGTATACTAGCATCACATTGGTGTACTTCATCGTTATGTTAATATGATGAATTCATCTCAGCGCTATATGGCTTAAGGATTAAACATATTTTTGATAACCTAATAAACATGTAGAAGAATTTGTTTTTTAAATTATTCTCATTTTTATTATTTTATCTGCTTTGTTTGATTACACCAGTTCCACCTCAGCTGTGGTAACTGAGCAGCACAGACTCAGTCCATGTGCGCTTCTGCTGTGAAGGTCAAATGAAGGACGTCTCCCTTCGTCACCACCTCTGACTGAGACTGACCCTGCCCACAAACACACACACAAAGTATGTGCACCCGTACAGCTGCAAATCCAGACACTCACACACACAAACGTCCTGCATTAACACACATACAAAAATACACAAAAATTGTATATGCCGAATATATGAACACACCAAAAACCCAAACCCTGCACAGCTCTGACTGTCTGTCTTCCAAGCTTTAATAAACCAGGTCTCTGAAAAAGCTTTCGGGATATCGAACGGTCCAAACAATGGAGGGAAATGGCATTGGGGTATCCATGGCAACTGGTGCAAGCTGCTAAGAGGGCTGCTTTGAAAACATATGTCAGACTTGACTGGTCTGTTCACACTGAGCCTAGCAACAGATTCAGTGTCCAGCCTATCACACTGTCTCCCACAGCCTTCACTGTTCTAACATTTGACTCGATGTTTGTCGGCGGTCTGAAATTATCCGGGCTAAGACAACTCCCATTTCTGACAAAGAAGGCAGAGGACGGCTTCAGGCTTCCCGGCCATGAAAGGTAGAGGTGTTTGTTTGGCCAAAGAACTGAGTGAAAACAACATGTTTTCCTTCTTCCCAGCTTGTTCCTTTAAAAATTGCATTGCACTGAAAACACAGAAAAGAAAGAAAGAGCAACGGGTCCACAAAACCTTAAATTGACAATCGCTAATCTGTGCCTCAGAAAAGCAAATATTCTACACTCACTGAGCACCAAAACATCATCTCCAGCTTCTCCATATGGAGCGGTGAGCATCTTACGTCCCTTAAGGATTAACAACCCATCTCTCACCTGTCTCCTCCCCTCTTCCTCTGATAACTACAGAGGATTTAACAGGTGCAGACGAACTGGGCTGAGATGATTGGATATCAGGTCATTATACACTCGTGAAAACATAGTTATGAATATCATATTCCATTTCTACAAATACATCCCCATAAATCCTACACACTAGTGCTTTAAATTTGTCAGGCGATGCTGATGTTGCTAAGCTTTCAATTTGCTCAAAGGCTAATTGAGTCGACCTAAAAGGCGATGACATGGTAACATTGTGTTCACAGTTTGTTTCTGCTACCCCCAAGTGGCAAAAAATAACTAAATAGGTTTGCCTACACCTAACCTGACTTAAGAGAGAAAGCGTGCTAAAGGGACAAATCATCAATTAATGACTTTAATTGACTCAACAATTAATTTAATTATCAGAAACATAACCATTAATGAAAATAATCATTGGTCCCAGTTGTGTTGTTTTTAATTATGTTGAAGTTAGTTGAGACCTTTCCGCGTCGCTGCTGTGTTCTGTGTTTCTTTCTTTCATTCCACTGTGGTTGAATTCCCATCTGTCGTTGCAGAGGTGGTGGGAGGTTTGTACGAGCAGCGGCTCGGTGCCATATCAATGCCACACAAAGTGGGAGGGAGGGTAGGAGGAAAGACAGAGAGATATGAAAATACATAAGGGGGGGAGGGAGAGTGGGGAGAAATGGGAAAACAGGGAGTGAGACATGATTGGGGGGAGGAAGAGGGGGAGAGTGAGAGAGAGAGAGATGCGTCATACTAAAACATTAGTATGCAGTCAAGTTGCTGGTGCGGTAAGGATTGTCGTTGTCTGTCGACGGCTGCCGCAGCCTTTCATATCTTCACTGCAATGTCACACAGACACACACGCGGCCGCTCAGTGACACCACACAAACAACAGCACTTCCAACTCCCTCCATTGTTTGTGAGAAAATAGAGGAAGAGAGAAAAAAATTACCATTTCCATGTCAGTTTGTGGCTTTAGAGCTTCATATATCCGGTTATCGATCTGTGTCACGCTTTCGGCTTCAGCGGAGGAGCTCTATTAGAGAGCTGCAGCTGGAGATGAGCCAGGGCTGCACGCACACACACACACACACACACACACACACACACTCATAGGTCAAATTTGTATTCATTCTCTTTTGTCTCCTTTTGTCCAATTAACCTGAGTTTAGGAAACAGGGAGGAGGAAGAAGGGAGCAGATGATGTAGAGGAATGGAGAACATTTTGAGAGGAGGGTAGATAGATAAGAGTGATGAATAGTTAGTGTCTAACAAAGCTGCACAATGTGATCTTATTTGGCCCATGTGTTAATTAACATGAACATCTCACATTTTATTGTTCTGCATGTCATGTGTAATGAGACTCTGTTGCTTTATTGACATTATTGTTGTACATTCTCATATATGATATGATCAGATCATTTTCACCTTGCGCTCTTTTTTAAATATCCCTTGTGTAACTCATTTATATAAATGTTAATTAATGTGTACTGTCCCAAATAAACAAATAAATAACAAATTCTAAAAAAGAAAACAAAACCATCAAAAACTATAATTGCAGAAAGAAAGAAAAAATGTTTTCCTCGAGCGTGGCCTCTGGTTCAGTACAATCGGGAGAGTGAGAGAGAATGGGGGTAAATTTATCCATTTGTTTCTTTATTTGGTTTTGTCTTTAGTACTGGCAGAAACACACACACACACACACAAACACACACACATATATACGCACTCCTGAGCTGTTTGTGCCATCGCTGCTAAAGAAGAGTAAAGTAAAAATGTAGAAATGAACAGAGGAGGAAACGCCACAGCTTTCTCTGCGGCAGAATTTTAGGCTCGAGCCCTTTGTGATGTTTGTTCCTTCAATAGCATGCCTGAAGAGTGTGTGTGTGTGTGTGTGTGTGTGTGTGTTTGTGCTTTCGGGTGGGGGAGGGAAGGGGGGACTGTAAGACACTGATGAGCTGCACCCCTCCTCTCCTTCTCTCTACCTCCCTCTCTCACTCTCTCCATCGCCATAGTCCTTGGCAGGTCTGCGTTGCCATGGCAACACTCACATTGCCGCAGGCTGGCTGGAGTGAGGCGCGCCGGTTGAAAAGGAAGCAAGAGAGAGCGAGGGAGAGAGAGAGAGAGAGAGAGAAAGAGAGGGAGGGATAGAGATCATTGCAGAGGGAAGGGCAGGCGAGAAATGGTTCTCCAATTCATTACCCCTACAACGAACCCCCACACCCCCCGACGACCCCTCCCCCCACTGCTAACCCCCCCCCGAAATCTTATCACTGGCATCGGCTCAGCGGGGCCGTAGGAAGGCCTCTGCTCTGCTCAGTAGTCTGAACACGTTGGATCCAAACTTCAGACCGCATTTATTATTCATCCTCAGCAGACAGCACCGCAGCACACACACACACACACACACACACACACACACACACACACACACACACACACACACACAGAGAGAGAGAGAACCTGCACCAAGCCCAGACAGCTAGAAGCTAGCTTACCGTCTTTGGACGGAGGTTACAGGGGCTAAGCAAAGACGCCGCGCTGCCTCCGCTCACTTCTGACCCCCGTGACCTCCCAGCTGATAAATGACAGGTACAGAGCGAGGTAACAAACATTGCTTGTAAAATAAAAAACTGATGCTGCAAGAAGGAAGGAAGGAAGGAAGAAATTCCTTCAGTAAGTGACAACTCTGAATAAGCATCTGGTTAGACAAAGGCAATGTGAAAAAAGTGTGTGTGTTTTCTGATCAGATTTTTACACTTAAAAATAATGGTAATGCTGATATTTTTAATTAAACATATGGACTGATTCCCAGTTTTACAAAACAAACAGCAAGCACCACTTCTCCATTAAACCTCCATTAAACGGCTGCAGCTCCACGAACCTGCCTCGCTGTCAGAGCCGGGCTCCGACCCCCGAGCTGTGTTCAAGGGGTCTAACACGCTCTGCTGCAGGGGTTGCTAAGATACAGTTTGGCTGAATCCCACCAGGATTTGTCTTTTCTCTTTCCTACGTCTCTGTATGGTGAAAAACAGCCCGGGAAGTAACTTAATGGAGGATACAGGCACAAGTGGATGCAGGTAGTTTAGCTTTGCTAACATTAAAACCCCATTTGTTTTGCTTTCCTGCCTGAAAATCGGCTTCTTTTTTCGATTTTCTTTTCTAACCACAACAACTATTTTTGATTCCAGACTTGGATGTTAATCCCACTCTCACTGATTGGACAGGTCAAAATTAAAATCCCACTGAACTCTAGATGACGCAAACAAGCCCAGATTCATGTGTGACTTTGTCCCCAGATTAATTCTATATGCATGAAACAATTTTATGAGACAGAAATTATTTTATAGCATGTACTTGTAGTTCTGGGGGTGTTTGGAAGCAAACCAGCTCATAATACGAACCAACAGCTGGCTGAGAGAAGTGTCTCTTGGCTTCCTATTTATGATGGAGAGTTTACTTGTTTGTTTACACCCTCGACTTAAAGACCGCACATCCCACCAGCTGCAGTTGGGGGGGTGGGGGTCAGGTTTGGCAAAGAGCCACAGTGATTCACCTTACATAATCAGGCTGATGTGATTAAATGTGTTCCTCTGCTGCTGCTCTCTGCAACTACTTGATGCTTTTTTTTCTCCAAAAACCTGCGGTAAAAATCCCACTTTAAAACTTAATTTGTGTAAAAAAAAATGTTTTTCAGCTTTTTAAACAGAACACCTGCCGGGCACATGGCACAACTGCAGTCTTGTGGAGAACTTGGGGTAAGGGTTAAGTGTCTTGCTTGATGGAGAGGTTGTCTCAGAAAGGGGGGCAGCTACTCTTCCACTTGTTCTGTGCTCACAATTTTCCCAGCAGGTGTGTTCACTTGAATCTACCACTCACCAGCCTTCTTCTCTAATAACAGCTCAATTGTGAATTATTCCTGCCATGAACACAAATGCAGTGAAGAAGGTGTAAATGACGACTGGTCGGAGCTTCCAGCGGCGAGAACTGCAAGAGCCGATATATTGAGGGGTAGTTTTGAGTCTAACCCCACCTTCACCCTGTGTGTTGGGCATTAAATTTGTCTGAAAGTGAACACTAAACCGCACACACAGACTTTTACTGATGCCAGCACAATGAAAGGTTCAGAAAATGGCAGAAAGTGCATAACAGGATGCAGAAATCCTATTTAGCTACCAGCTCATGCCTTATTCAGCTCATACAGTATTCTACTGCAGCAATAAGCGAGCGGTTTACTGCCCCACATGCTGCATAACGGCCATCATATAGTCCTCTGGGTGTGACAGGGTTGTTGATGAACACCTTCAACCACTTTTAACAGGTGTTAAGATTTCACTTCCTGGCCTACGCTTCATTTCCGAACATAGACCAGTGGTCGGGAAGCACAAACACAATTTGTAATAAAGCAAGGGAGCAGGTGCAGGACCACACAGGTTCAGAGTGAACCCAGTGTGAATTTTACAGACACTGCTAAGACAGCCTGAGCAAATTCAAGTGAGAACACCTCAACTTTAGAGAAAAAAACCCTCTTCTTCAGATTTAATTCGAAGAGAGGAAAAATGACAGGCATCTGGAGGAGTTCTGGGTAACTTCTGAGATCAGTCAAAGGCTGAGTTGTCAACACGCCTCAGACACATTCCACACACACACTCAATGCGTTTTCTACATTTGCACTGCATTTCTTTAAGCCACACACAGTATGTATTATCAGATTTGCAAATTTACTGCACTTCGCTTGCCTGTCTGGACAGTCAGGACAGTCAGGACACTGTCTGCACCGTCTATTCCAATGCTCAAAATCATGCAAGGAACACAAGAAGAGTTCTGCATGTTTAACATGATAAGAATGAGTGGAAGCGGTCAGGAAGAAGAGCGTAGCGTTGTTCTTTTACATAGACGATTTTACTGCAACGTGGAGCTGGATCTTTCAAAAGTGTGAACCAAATCATGCAGAGAGAAATTTCATTCAGCAAACCTGTAATTTTTATTTGTTCTCACTGGTTCAAGATGAAGTAACTGACATCGATCCAAGAAAATAAAAATGAAGCTTGTAATAGAAAGAAACACATTAAGGAGATTTCGTCAACACAATAAAAATATTTCTTTTCACTTCACTAAACTAAGGCAGCTGCACAAACAGACAAACAGACACACACACACACTTTCAGTTAGAGAGGCATATGCACCCGTGCACTCAAGCCTGCAGTCTGGCTCTGAAGCACAGACGCTCACACACATTCAACATACCTGTGAGGATACACAGAAATCTGGCATTAGATGTGACTCACGGGGAAACGCCTGATCCAACATCTGACATCTGTGGCTTTAATAGCTGCCTGCTAAACCTGAAAAAAAAACTACACGTCACCATGGTGAGCTCAGTCCAATTCAGTGAGTAGAAAACTATTTTTTTTTAATTCCGTTTGGTACATTAGGGTTCATTTTTTTCATTTAAAACTCTAACATGGTTTTCATCATTTTGGGGTCTGAGCTGAGAGAGTAAAGCTTGTAAAAAAAAATGTGACTGCACAAGTGAGGCTGGATCAATAAAGCCTTGCAGCATGTGCAGAGGGTTATTACAGATGGTGAGAGTGCGATAGCTCCAGAGGTGCCTGAGCTCATTAAGAAACAGGACCATACTCCGGTGCAGAGCAGGGAGCAGGGAGCGGAGAAGGCAGGCGGGGGGTACAGCCTGCACTGAGGTTTTTCACCTGTGTCACTGGGATCTGACGATTTGCTGCCGTTAGGAAAACATTTGTAAATCCTTTCTTTGTGTGTTCAGATAGCAACAGGAGATCTGTGTTGTATCTGTGTAAAGAAACAGCGCCATGTAAATAAGCTGAGAGGTTGTTCAGAGGCTGCAGGCTACTGCACCCCGCAGGAAACAGGCTGGACTGTGGCGCCACCTCCCTGTCAGAGCGGCTCGTTTCTCTTGACTTCTCCTAATTGAAAGGAATTCCTGCTGGCAGCAGGAACGCAGATTTATGGACTTGGGATCCACCAATATAGGTCTTGGGTGCCAAAATTTTGTGCAGACATGCAGTACACTTTAAATGTGGCTTTTAGCAAGCCAACAGATGAGCGCCACAAAGGGTTTCCTGCATAGTTTGAGCCATGGCAGAGTGTAGAAACCACTGGAAAGACCATAACGATCACAGTGATACTCTGCAATAGACCCACTTAATGGGAGGCCAAAACCCTTCACTGACTTTAATTTGCAAAGAAAATCTAATTTCATCAGATTTTCCTATTAAAGGAGAAAGCGCCATTGCATCAGAAGCGAATTAGATGACCAAATTTACTTAAAGGCTACTTTTGTGCAAAAACATAAACCTGAACATACCGAGAATTTTATATTATTTTTTTGAGACACGCCATAACAGGACAGAGCTTAATCTGCAGTGTATTGCAAAATATACTGCTCCTATCGCATGCATTCATAAAATTTTGCAAACTCAAATGTAGTTTATCAAATACAAACTTTTGCCTTTCCTAACAACACAACTCCTGTAGAAAATTAGAAAACTGTGAATTAGGCACTTGTGCTGTGTTGTTGCGCAATACCAAAGCCACAGTCCGAGTTACAACACGAGTTCAAGTTTCATTCTTTCTGGATGAAGTCACTGCGCCAACAAGGCGTGAGAGGAAAGTGTTGTGTTGTACTCAAACACTTGGAAGGGCCGACTGCAGGACAAAAACACCATGTTTACTTCATTTATTCACTTTTGGAGTTTATTTTCTAAAATGTGTTTGCCTGCACACACACACACACACACACACGTAACTTCTCCAATACATGAGACTCAGCAACATCATTACGTGACAGTGAACCATTATTCCATCTTCATATCATCTCTGGTTTTCTGAACCTGCTGCCAAACCGTTACTAGCCCAGTCATGTAAATATGTACACAAACACAGCGAGAGCGTGATGCCATAAACTCTGCCACAACTTGACAGACACTGGCAGAAAACACTCTTATTACCCATGTACTCACAGATATCCTGCAGCTGCACATTCTTTGTATGCAAAACGGCCACTTTCTGACCTCAAAATAATGGGAACATTGGTCATAAAGATGCTGGGATGGATTCAGTTTATAATTTGTGTCAATGTTCAATTGATTCAGGATGTGTTCTTTTTTGTTTCAAAATACAATGCCCTGCCAAAACACGTCTTGCATTATACAATCTGTTAATAAGATGGAGTGAATTAGTAGTGAACTGGCTCCCAGATGAGTTCATAAAGTCAGAGAGAAACAAATAAACAAAACTAAACACCAAACAACAAAGTGGCAACAGACTAGTTGTCATCACTTTTACATCTCTTCTTCTTCTTCTTCTTTTTTCCTGGGCCTTCCTCTACATTGTCACATGAAGTGTCTATTGGTTCATATTTCACCGTCACCTGTTCGACCTTCACACAAGGCTCCGCCTCCTCTCGCTCTCTGTCCTTCTTTTTCCTCTTCTTCTTCCTCCTCTCCTCCGAAATATCGGACTCCTGGGTGGGGAGCTCCATCATCGCTTCGTCCTGAATTTCAGCTACAGGTTCCTCTTTCATGCTCATCACCATTTCCTCTTCCTCTGCCTTTATCCTTTTTTCTTTCTTTTTCTTCTTCTTCTTTTTCCTCCCTTCCTCTTCCTCATGCCCTGCATCATCTATGAATTGCCCGAAGGGGGCTCCGTCCACCACACTCTGCGCCACACTGGCCAGCATGGGGGTCTTACTGCCGAAGGGGAGGAATCGCTGTTTCAGCCCTGGCGGTATGGAGGGGGCTGCTGCAGCACGGATGACCTGAGGGGCCTGGTTAGCACTGCTGTCTCCAAAGCTCTCGCACACATTTAGCAAGCCTGAAAAAGCGGGGCCAAACACGACACCATCCAATGACTGCTTGGCGCTGGTAAGCAAGCGGAGCTCTGAGGTACAGTGGGAGGATGCCAGGATGCTGAAGGTCTGTTGGTCCCTTCCGGTGTTAACTTCGACTCCATCAGTGGGAACATTTAGGGTCTGGAGACCTGAGAGAGACACCTTGATGTCGCTGAAACTGGAGGGAGGAGAGGAAAGGGACCATTCAAACAAACTGGGAAGTTTTCTGAAGCTACGGCTTTCTAAGAAAATATATTCCTGAAAGACTGAAAGGGACAACAGGGTGAAATATGTACCCACCATTCTGGATTGAAGCTGGTGGGAGCTTTAATGAGCCACAGCTCATTCTCACTGTTCTTCAGACTATTTGTCAGTGTGCTGCTGCAGGGCTTGTGGCAGAAAGACACAAAGTCAGCAGGACACTGGTACCTGGTAGTCTTCTTATCTGTGGAACCAACAAGCACAGCCTTCTGTTATTTCATCCATAAAATAACACTGAGCATTAGAAAAACAAAGAATAGCACGGAGGAAGAAAACCTGGACAAAAACTGGTGATTTGCATTAACTTTCAGCAGTAACATCGCTTTGCTTGAGTGTGGTTGTTGTGTTGAGTATTTTCCCTGGTGCTAAATAGTTTTTGTAGTAAGTGCTACTGACTACTGTGACTTAATGTTACCTCTCCTTCTGTTTACTTGAATAAAAAATGCATCATTTTGATCGGCAACTACGCTAATTACATATGTTTTCTTAAGTCTATCTAGACTAATAACAACACACGACAATACTTATATCTGTTTAAATGAGTCAAAGGGTAATAAATAAAAGCGTTAATGATGCTAAGCCCCTCGCTTATTGATGCTGCATGCTGTGCATTTTTATTTAACGACAATGTATTTCTGAGTGAAGCTGAAAACACTAACTAGCATATTAGCTAACCGCACAAACGAACTTCGTGAAATCAATTAGTGAGAACTTACCGGGTTCTTTCTGCTTTCCCGATTGTTCTGTGGCAGGACTGTCCGTTTCATCTTCGCTTGATGAGGATGATATGTCTCTTGGCATTTTTTTCTGACTTAAATTTTTCCACAGAGTACGGAAATTAAGAATTTTCTGGGTCTAAACACATGGCGACAACAGGACGCACATGTGTTGACACAGAATGAACTGTGACCTTTGATTACCTCACTTCCGTTCCACTTTTGGTTGTAGTTCCGCGGCCGGGCTCGAGCTAATGAGTTCGCGTCGATATAAAGCATGTGACGAAACTCAAACACCCAGAATGCCCCGCGCGAGGTTACGTAACGTTCCAGCGTCCGTCGGAGAAGCAGTTGACAGCAGTGGAGAGGAGGCCGAAGTGGGTAAACAAAACAAACATATGAACAAAAAGATCGAAAACAACCCCGAAGTTTGAGCTGATTTCACATCCGTAAAATGTGTTACATTGGTCTGACGCGGTCTGAAGCCCGTTAACGTAAAAAGTCGTGAGCAAAAAGAGGGCGTGCACCTGTCAAAGCTAAATAGGTTAACACGGCTAACGTGTGCTAGCACGTTGGCAAGCTAGCTGGCTCGTTGAGCGCGCTGAGGTGAGCTACCTGGCCAGCCATGTCGTCCCCCTCCTCCTCGTCCAGGCGCCAGTGGTGCTACCTGTGCGACCTGCCGAAGATGCCCTGGACTGTGGTGTGGGACTTCAGCGAGGTGGTCTGCCGCGGATGTGTGAACTACGAGGGGGCGAATCAGATTGAGTTCCTGATAGCGAGCGCCCGGCAGCTGAAACGGACTCACGGGATGCAGGACGGTAACGTCAGGTCACCTGGTCCCTCACCCAATAAACACGGCTCATCTGGCAGGGGAGAGGCGGCGGCGGCGGACGGAGGCAGGCCACACGCCGACCGCTTCGACAGGGGGGGGAGAGGAGAGAGCGCCGGGTCGACTGTTCGCGTGCCGCCCAACGGGCTGCATCGCGACGGGCAGCCGCCTCAAGAAGTGAACCGCCAGAGCCCCAGTGGCAGCCGGAGACCCATGCTAGGTGCCGCCATCCCGCCTAGTCTAGTAACTCAGGGTATTGCAGGGATTCCCCATGGGTTGCTCGCAGGCATGCCGGCGGGTCTGACAGCCAGGACTGCCCCCATGAGCAACCCAATGATTTTCCCTGCCCCCGTGCTGGCTGAGATGAGTCGGAGACAGCTGGGAATAGGAATGGGGATAGCCCCCTTTATCACTCAGGAGCTGGAGCGAGAGCTCAGTTCATCCCAGAACCAGCCCAAGACACAGACACAGGTCCACACTACTGTGGCTGGCAGCAGCAGCAAAAGTGCAGGCCTCCCGTCTTCGTCTTCCTCCATGGCAGGAGGCGTGAGCCAGACAAGCCCCAAGCCTGCCTCATCTCCAGCCAGGCAGCCGCGCCCCCTCACCACAAGGTCTGGAGGGGAGCCCCTGGGATCCAGCACCTCAGCAGAGGCGGCCACCACAGCTGCAGCGTTACCCCACAGCGGTGCCTCTGAGCTGGGATCAGCATCCACCAGCAATACTCATTCAACTGGAAACACCCTGTCCTGCACCTTGTGTCACGAGAGGCTGGAGGACACACACTTTGTTCAGTGTCCATCGGTGCCGGGGCACAGGTTTGTACATTTGCTATTTTTAGTGCAGTTACGGTTGGTGTTGTGTTTTGGGGGCTTTTAGTTAGACCATGTATGCAATTTTAACCCACGCCTCTGGTCATTTGTTTGTTTTACTTTTCATACACTACATTACAAAAACCCCCCGTCACACTTGAAGATGAAATAACGTCTTTCCTACCTCTACGGAGTGTAGGTTCTGCTTCCCCTGCACCAGGGTGTACATCCAGAGCCGGCGGGGAGATGGGGAGGTGTACTGCCCCAGTGGAGAGCGCTGTCCTTTGGATAACTCTCCCAACAGTCCTCCTTGGGCTTTCATGCAGGGAGAGGTCTCCACCATACTGGGCACTGCCGGAGCAGGAGCTGCATCAGCTGCTGCACCCGGAGCCGGGTCAGGGCCCGGAGCTGCCGCCGCAGCTGCGTCTGTTCCCGGGAGCGCTGCTGCTGGAGGAGCCGGATCTGGGAGCGGAGACGTCACTGTCAAGAAAGAGAGAGAGACGTGATGGTGAAGTCCCAGCACAGCAACAGGCAGGTCTCAGAGATGTGACCACTCCAAACAGTGGTTGGGATGTTACTCTGTGTAATTAAACGCTGCTTATTTGCTCTTTGTCATCCCAGAGTCAAATCAAATACCAAAAGGAGATGTCTGCTCTGGACCGCTGAGAGATCCAGAAGAGAGGCAACACAGCAACCCACAGTTCAGGAAGCCTCCAGCATACAGGTCTTAACTCCCACCGACTCCAACACCCAGTTTACTCAACACAATCAGACCGTGTCAGACATCTGACTGAAGCTGCAAAGACTGCCCGCACATTTTGTTTTTCATTTTCATTTGCTCCCCTCTAAACAATGTTTAACCAAAATCTCAAAGTCCTGAAGTAATGTAGGATGTAATGAGGATGTGAAATCACATTTCATTAGTCACTTTAAATTTCCCAATGCATCCTTATTCTCGACAACTACGGAAAGGAGTCCAATTAAGCAAACAGCAGATATCTTGGCGAAATGCCTCTACAACTTTATCAAGACAGCAAATTTCTCAGTTAACTGAGGTTCTAAATAGCTGTAGTGACGTACCATTGGGATCAGACATTCAGGGCCAGTCGACAGCTGAGCAGTGGCTACTGTTGGAGTGTTAGTAGTAGCTGTGCTCATTGAAGCAAGTGATCATGCCCACATTAGTACTGGCAGCTAGTTACACATAGACTAGAGCAGTTTTAAACAAGTCTCACTTTTCTACAAACAAAATCTTACTCCTATCTACTAATTACATTTCTTTCTTTTTGTTTCATCTGTAATTGGCATTAGTTTTTTTGTTGTTGTTTTTTTCTAATGGCGTCTTGTGAGGTGACCCAACACAGGGATCTTTACCATTTCAAAATCGCCACTGTCAAACTCAGAAAAAGTAGCCACGGTCCAGTGTGCATCATAGCGGTACGCGCCGGGAAAGCACAAAAAACAGTTCCAACACAGACGTTGAGATGCAGCAGCCATGGTTGTTGTGCATCTCTTCCCTGTTGACGAACGCAGCTGGTGGTCAGATCTGGGACTTTTTTGCAGTGACGGACAAGCTATTCTGAGTCCAAACAAGACAAAACATCTTCTCTGCCAATGCTTGAGCCTGATTAAATATTTGTGTTTCTACAAATACACATTAAATTAACAACTGACATGAAATTGATAGTTACGATGCTTTAATTTTGTAAGACAGATTTTTTTAAAATTGCTTTCTGACTGAATCTGTGTTGTTCTTGTCAAACGAATGGAGAGGGAAAAAAAGAAAAACTCTCCACTAAAAACACTTGAGCATGTAAACCGCAGTGAGATGTGGACAGAACGCCAGTAGTGACATTTCTCTGTACGTTAAATGAAGCTGACTTTGACCCAGAGCGAGGAGAACCTTCCGCTGTGTGGGAACAACCGACCCGTCTGTCAGAGCGTCGACCGGCCACAGAGACTCTGTGTTTGACTGTACTTAAACGTTGCTTTCATATAAGATCCAGCCCAGCATACGCTTCGCCCCGAATGTATATGAAAAGATATCTATTGATAGACCTAGGAATATATTTTATACTAGAATGTTAAATGTTATATACTGTATAGACCTATAATAGTATGTACGTGCAATCAATAGTCATAGTATATGCAACGGTTTGGAATATGTCATTGAGAACGTATCATTTCTTAAGAAACCTTTTGTTCCTTAAAGCGAGAACCCACCTGAAAGCAGAACGGTTCACCTGCGGCCCTGCACGAGTTTCTCCCAAACTTTCCGTGTCATGCGACACAAAAAGTACATTTTACTTCCAAACGTGGACGACCATGCACACCGTATGTCACATTTTTTCCACAGTTCCACAAACATGTTGAGGGATTTAACGTTCCTAAATTGAACAATCCAACAGTTTAATAAATGCATGTTGGCTTTTTTTTTTTTTTGGTGGATTCTCTCTTTTGTGTGCAGAATGTGCTTGTGAGTACAGAAGCACAGACAAAACCAAAGGTAATTTTATGTCCAAACTGATGTCACTGGATGTAAATATTTTATGGAGAAAAAAATTATATATATATATATTGGTATATTTCTTGGCCAGGTCTTAACCGGTTTTCTTTCATCCAGCTGTTACAGTTTACAGGCCCGTGTGGTCTACTGTACTTAATGGGATCTTACATATAAAAGTCTAATATTATATATAGGCCTTCTATAGAGAGAGAGAATATCCCACAGATGAGGTCGGTCATAGAGAAATGTCTATTGAAGAAGTGGAATTTAAGTTTAATATGCACTGATACATCATGCAAACCCTTGTTAAGTGCCTTTTTAAAACATTTACTGTCTGTTTGTGTGTCCGGGAACCTCAGGGGAAGTAGGAGTGCAATGGCTTTTTTATTGTCTAGTCAATGATCAACCTGAATCTGTTTCCCTTCGGTCACCATCAGACAGATTTTGCTTTTATCTGAAGCCTTTGGAAAGTGGGCAGGCCATTCATTGTTTGGATATGGTCTCTCCTCGCTTCTCTTCCCCTCTGTCCATGTTGAGTTTCTTTTCAATTCTCTGTTATTTTTAGATCTGTTGGTTTTACCGCAGCTTCGTGTACAATAGATGTAGACACCAGGAATAAATGGGATGGAAACTTGCACATGTTTCTCTGTTTCTTGATGTAATGACGTGAAATATCTTGTTCTCTAATCAAGCCCACCCTGAATTCATAATCATCGGGAACATATATTTCTATACTAGAATTATATTTCCAGCTTTAACACTGCATTTAGATCATCATGTATGGGGAATCAGATTTTCTTTCAGGGGGTGTTGGTTTGTGTTGGGGGGCAGATTTGGTGTCATGGCTGAATCAAATATTCTCCAGCCGTCTCCCTTCAACAACCAGAACAGAATCACATGTGTAACAGGTGAATTCTGCCCAGTTTAAATGAAGAGACAATCCAGGCTCCTTTCAAACACTGTGCCTGCATCTAATTTACTGTACTGAATAACACTGCACCCTGCTCCAGCTGATTTGACCACGGCTCATAAACTTTTAAGAACCAGGCAAACTTTCCATGTAGGACAAATACAGATGGTGGCAGGTGTTTTGTTTTGGCCACAAGATGGCGCTCTTACACACTGGGCCTCAGTCTGTTGACAAAGGTGTCATCTTTTTTTTTTTTTTTTTTTTTTTTTTTTTTTAAATCAGATGCAGAATGTTTGGCCTATAGATCCCATAACCTAATCAAAACAAAATTAATTTTAAAGCTCTTTCAGTAAAAGTTATTTAATGGGAAATTCAGGTTTTCCACCCCAGATATCAACTGATATCACATTGACGAGTCAGTCAATGAAATTTAACTTTTAATATTTGTTCCAAGGTCGAAAATAGTCTCAAGTGTGAAACTAATCAGCTTAAGTTAAATCAGTTTCGGTAAATTAAGAAACTCACCGCTCTTATTGTGAAGAGGAGGGGTGTGTGTGTGTGTGTGTGGGGGGGTTAAATTATTCCTCCCCACTGTCCGGCCGTCGTGCTCTGGCTATGAGCCGATCTGTCGTTTCCTCCATTAGTGTCAGCTCGTTACTGCTATTGTTAAACCAATTATAGAGGTGTTAATGGACGATAGAGGCCCCAATTGGCATGAAAAGCGGCCCGCAGAGAGAGGATATGGCTAAATGTGACAGAGGGGGGACTTTAAAGGAGCATTACGCCAATGTAAGATGCGTATTAAGAGGCCAGGGTCGGAGCACGACGCATCGTGGCCAAAACACAAAACGAGCACCCCCCTGCGATCGTGTTGAAGACGTACTGATAAACATTTAATTGTATTTAACATTCAATTTTAAATGTCCGGTTGTGTCCATCCTCTTTCGTTTCTCTGAGGATCTGAAACGTCCTGCAGGTGTTTCGGTTAAAGACCGTGTAAGGCGACTCTGCTGTCACTCTGGATACAGAAGTTAAGCTGAAAAATGTAGAATTAAATGTAGTGGAAGAGATGCAGCCCCGTGTGACGTTTACCTACTGCTTTTGAAACCATATAAGCTACAGTATACACCAGTGTGCACCATCTGTGGAGATTTAACTTTTTTGAATATGAGATTGGAGGTCAAAGTTTCCCAATCTACAACTCCATCACCGTCCACATGAAAAAAGCTCATATCTTTCAGGCTTAATTACATCATTACAGACACTGAGGTGTCACCTCATTCCACGTGTTAATCGACGTGACAGCCTTTTTGCAAACAGGCGATAATCGCCGAGGCTTTACAGGTGACGGCCCGCGGAGAGTCGGCTCGACCCCTATCAGAGCTGCAGCTGAAACATCGCGATGGGGAACGAGACGAGCGGCTGCACGTTCTGCACGTTTCATCGACACTGAGTTGAGAAAAATGCGTCGAGCGACTGATTATCAGAGGTGAACAACCAATCAAATATACAGGATGAAGCATCCTGGCAACAGGTGGACGCTGCCGAGATCCATCACACGTGTTATTATGTCAAGAAGGTTTCACACAGGTCTACACGTGGAACCAGACGTCTGTGTGTATTTTGCTGCATCTGATATTCCTCTGAAACGCCTTCCTGTTATTTCTTATTTCCTCGGGGATCTTTTCTCACCGCCGTTTAAATCCCGTCGACCTCCCGCCTGCGCATCAATTACATCTCCATTGAGCGGCCATTAGGCAGAGGCATTGACATTCACAGACCTCCGTCTGCCTCCGAGGCCCGATGTGTATTCCCCAACACAAGAGTCCGGCTCTATGTATGAGCCTACATCCAGGATTACATTATTTATTGTGTTCCTGTATGGCGCGGGGCCGTGAATGAAGTTCTCATGGGAGAGGAAGTGCCTCACTTTTAACGGAGCCGAATTTACGCACAGATTACGCACACGGGCATCCAAACCGAGCCAAAAGGCACCGACCAAACTGTCCGTCGTTCTTTGCGTCATTTAGGAGCTGCAGTGCAAGCGACTATGAATGGAGCATTCGCTGTTTTGTTTTGGGGCGGTTTTCGCACAATTTACGCACAAACGAATTCGTGGTGTGTTACAGTGTTGGTTTTATTTAGCCAGATGTTTTGGTAGAGCAGTAATGCGAGAGAAATCCGTTTTAAATGACTGTGTTTAAGTCGGTTAGTGGGGACTGAAAGGTCTCTGATTAAGATCTCTGATTGTTCCTTTGATAGTCAAATATCTGTCCTGGTAGTCGTGGATTTTTTTTCATAACCTTCAAGAAAGTATTTGACTATCAAAACCTAGAATCTGCAATAAGTTTGGCGGTTGCTGCAATTAAGCCCCCCTGGAGAAATGTGTTAAAAAAAGGTTCAAGGCCCCCCAGAGAAGTGATAGCCGATGGAATTAACAACTTTCACGCTTACCCCTCACCACAAACACACTTGACTAAGATGACTCTACGCCTCGATGAACTCGTTCACGCTACAGTATCTAAATATATATATATATATATATATATATATATACACATATTTTTAAATATTCTGTTACTCAAGTGGTAAAGCCCATGATTTCACTTTTTCAAGTGTATTTCAATATTACATCCTAAACGGCAGAAAAGGTGGTCGTAATTCAAGAAAAAAAAATTAAATTTAGATTGACATCTTATTTTTTGTCAAACTCATCTATTTATAGACCAAACACAACGTCTCATAACCCGTTTGATCATATTAACACCTGGCTCTTATCAACTTCAATGCGACGTTAAAATGAAACCAAATCCTCTCAGCTGTGCCGCTGAAAGACGCGAGGGGCGGTCACTCGTCCGGGTGGCCCCGGTGCAGCCACCGGGCCAATATACAGCACGCCAGGGGGCCACATCGGCCTTTTCGCGGGGCCCTTCCTGGATCCTAACACGGTATTCAAATGTCAGGACGGGGCGGGACCCGCCGGCACCGTATAAGAGGAGGGCGTCCAGGTTTCTCAACTCTATTTGCGCGCTACACCTCCAGCCTGCGTCCCGAGGCCGCCCCCGTAGACACGGGCCAGAAAGAAGTCCACATCTGCTGAGCCATAACAAGATTAAGGTTATGAAACAATGGATGATTGACAAATAAGAAATATTGACTTTACTATCCCAGGAGCAGAGCGTCACTATTTGATTTTTTTTCTTCGCACATTTTTTTGGCTCGATCTATTTTCTCTCTTTACTGGCCAAAGGAGACAACTTTATGTTTGGATTTTTCCCTGACAACTTCCAACTTTGCAACGGATTTTATATTTATTTTGATTTTGATTTTTTTTCTCCCTCAAAAATAAGAAAAAATAGAATCCGGTCGTAGATAAAGTCGTTCACCCCCAGAGATTTGTGTTTGGGGATGTTGAGCTCTGTGAAGATGGAAACTCATGATCTACCAGAGTGGAATACTTTCTACAGCGAGGCCAGTGAGGTAAAGACGCATTCACAAATCAAAAATAATAATAATAATGATGGGAATATTTTGATTTTATACATACACTTAAATTCTTCCTAAGCGAAACTCCACTGTGATATAAGAAATATTTTAAAGAAACATCGTTTTTCATGTGAAGCCACTCAAACATCCATTCGACCTTAAGGCTTCCCTTGATGTTGTTTTATGAAATAAGTGGTAAATTTAATAAAGACCTCATCATAAACACACAGACCCCAAATTGCGCACTGAATCTTTTTTAAAAGATTTTTGCGCGTCAAAAATGCCTTCTTCCTCCTTTGCGTCTCCGCAGCAGTAAAACTGTTAATTCAGGTGTAAATGCGACAAGACTTTTTTCTCCACACACACACACTAATTCAATTAAGAGTTAATTCTATCAGCAGCTTCTCAGTTCTCACCTCGACCTGATGAAATTAACCGAGAAGAAAAGAGTCTGATAATATTTAACCAGCGATCAATGAGCGGCCGAGATATACCTTCCACTCCCCCCACCCCACCCCACCCCCCGCAGATTTTCCCCCCTTCATGTTAAAAACTTTTATTTCACCTCAAAGGCTTTTCAGATTTCCATTTAAAAAAAGGGTTGTTTTTTATTTCATCACGGGATGCTCATCTCCGTCAAACCCAACAAACAGATCAGGGAATGAAACGAAATAGCGCAGGAGCTTGTTTTTTTTCATGGAAGCGGCGGAGGAGGCCGTCTGAACCGAGAGGCACCATGACGCGCTTTTTACGCATTTTCAGGTTAACATCGCTGTGTGAAATCCATGTCCCCTCTCTGCGCACTGAGGGCTTCATTGTGCATTGATACGGAGTCACTTTAAGAAGAAGAAAAAATGGGGAGTCGAACCGTTTTCTTTTCACACTTAACATCCATTTGAACAGGGGAAAATTAAGTTAGACCAAGTAATCACAACGGAGCTGCTCCTGTTATTTGTGTGCAAATGGTTCAAAATTAAAGATCAATGTTGACGGATTATATTTTATTATTTAATCTGTCTGTAAAGTGTGTTGTTTTTATTGTCATTAACCAGATGTTGTTGTGCTCCTCTTTTGTCTCCAGATGTATTCCTCGCCCAGCACTATGAACTCTGGTCTGGGCTCCATGGGCTCCATGGGCACCATCAACAGCTACATCAACCTGAACCCGGCCACCGCCTCCCCTGCAGGTATGAACATGGCGTACCCCAGCTCCAGCCTCAGCAGTTCCCCGCTGGCCTCTATGGGCTCCGGGCCAGGCCACATGTCCCTCTCCCCGGTAGCTTCGTCCCTCAGCTCCAGCTCTCTAACTCAGCTGGGCCCAGCTGCCCCTGGATCCCTGGGCTCCCTGTCCCACTACCAGAACATGGGCCAGTCCATGAGCCAACTGGGATACCCCTCCACCGCGAGCCTGAGCCGGGCCGGGCCCAAGGAGATTCCTCCAAAGCCCTACCGCCGCTCCCTGACCCACGCCAAGCCGCCATACTCGTACATCTCCCTCATCACCATGGCGATCCAGCAGAGTGGCAGCAAGATGCTCACCCTGAACGAGATCTACCAGTGGATCATGGACCTGTTCCCCTACTACCGTGAGAACCAGCAGCGCTGGCAGAATTCCATCCGCCACTCGCTCTCCTTCAACGATTGCTTTGTGAAGGTGGCTCGTTCACCAGACAAGCCGGGCAAAGGTTCCTACTGGACTCTGCACCCGCAGTCGGGCAACATGTTCGAGAACGGCTGCTACCTGAGGCGCCAGAAACGCTTCAAGATCGAGGACAAGATGGCCAAGAAAGGAGGCAAGAACCAGGAGGTGGGCTCCGGGAAAGGAGGCCACAGTGGAGATCACCTGGCGGAGGACCGCAGCCCTGCAAGAGGGTCAGAGGGAGCTGATTCCGCCCACTCAGACAACTCCCACCCAGGGTCTTCGGATGACCAGTCGCATCCCCGAAACTCCCTGGTTCCGCTAGACTGCCCTCCGCTGTCCTCCTCGCACCTTCACAGCCCGCCCGTCTCCCTGCCTCCCTCCTCCTCCACCTCCTCCTCCATGTCCCTCTCTGCCACCACCTCCTCTGCCTCCAACCCACTCCTCCACTCCCAGTCTTTAGCGGGCAGCACCCACCTCCTGCCCAGCGCCATGCAGCAGCACATGGACCTACAGAGCGATGCCCTCAAGTCCCTGGACCCCCACTACAACTTCAACCACCCTTTCTCCATCACCAACCTCATGTCCAACGAGCAGAAGATGGACCTCAAGTCCTACCAGGACCAGGTGATGGCCTACAACAGCTACACTGGCGGCTCTCCTGTGGGGGCAAAGCAGATCTACGACAGCCCTGGGCCGGCCGCCATGGACTCAGGTGCTTATTACCAAACTCTGTACAGTCGCTCGGTGCTCAACGCCTCCTAATATGGACACTCAGCCACCCCCCCCCCCACCCCCCCAAAAAAACACAAACACCTGTCTGCAGTGGTGAACCAAGATGGAGATTTCTCTTTCTGTCTGCCTTTTCTAAAATGGACACCCAAGCTCTCTTTATCTTCCTCTTTCTTTCTGTCTCCCTCTCTGGCTCACGTCCAGCGGCCTTGGAAGAGACATCACATCTAAAATGGCCGCCGTGTTTGTTTGAGGGACCAAAGACCTTTTTTTTCCCTTTCTTTCTTTCTTTTTTTTTTTTTGAACCAGCTCTGACGAACAGGGAGATGTGGAGTGGGTTACGTGGAGGCCAGAACAGTGGAGCTGGACGGTAAGATGTCTCAGCTGACGATGAAGACGTTTGGTCGTCGATACAGATGTTAGATTCCGTCCTGTCGCAGGAGCACTGTGTGCGGCAAAAATTGGCTTTGTACAAAATGTAAATAGAGCTAATGTGGGGAGGGGGTGGGGGGGTGAGAAAGGATATTTGCATTTATTTATGAAGGGAATAAATTTTAATATATCTTGTATAGTGCTCTGTCAACCAGTTACAACCCAAATGTGAGGTGGAGAGACTGAGGCGAGTTTCAGGTTACTGCTTCAGGCAGGTGTTACTGCAGCGGGAGACAGTTCAGTAAAATAAAATAAAAAAATAGTTGTTGTTTTTTTTGTTACAGCATTTCACACATAGGTTCTGTCATTTCACTCACATTTGGCATCCGTTAACATAAGAGTCTGTTTTGTAGTTTTGTTTGATATCGAGAAAAAAAGAGGGAGGGAAAAAAAAATTCACCGTCTCGCTGGAGCGCAGAGGAAATGGAGATGAAAAAAAAAGGAAAAATCTCCCGCAGCCAGAAGGAAAGAGGCAAAGTAACTGTGGTATAAAAAAGAAAAACTTCCAAAAAAATAGTTGTGTTTGTGTTTTTCATGGCCCCAAATCATTTCCTGTTGTTACCTATATGAGAGACTGTTCACATGTTGAATAACAGATAGCTGGTGGGGAGCATGGGGTGTGTATGTGTGTGTGTGTGTGTGTGTGTGTGTGTGTGTGTGTGTGTGTGTGTGTGTGTGCGTGTGTGTGTGTGGGGGGGGGTCACTCAGTTACTAAAACAGCAGAAAAGGAGGAGAGATGCACTATGGGAGGATTTACATACAGTACTTTGCACTATGGAGTTCCCACTGGTCAGGTGGGCGAATAGTGTGTGCGTTTGTGTGTGTATGTGTGTGTTACAACAATACTTAAGAACACCCCCCCGCCACCTTTACACTGTCAATGCATCAGCTCAATGGGATCGGTGGAACAATGTCAGAGGGTGTCGCATAGCCCTCGCTGTCCGGGAAGAAAAAAAAAAGAAAAGAGTTGCTTCTCCTCTCAAGTGACTGCTGATCTGATAAGAGATCAATGTATCGGTGATCTATTGAAGGATTACTCTGATGAACAGCGGAAGCTTCAGGTCACGTGATGTCCTTCGCGGAGCATATTTTAGTTTCAGAGAAATGTCTTTTATTTAAGCTACGTTCCTTTTCAACCTTTGAAAGTGTGCTGATATAATATATTGTTTTTTTGTTGTTGTTGTTCCTGTTGGTTTTAAATGTGATTCAAATGATTCATGTTTCACTTTTCTTATTAAAAAGGCAAAAAATGTGGGGAGAAATGATGGCTGGCGTTGGTTTTTCTTTTCCACGGGAGGCGTGTGTCATCAGCAAATCGGATTAAAGCTGAATTTTAAAAAACAAAGAAGAGACAACCCTCTTTTACAATTTCACTTTAAAGCTTGAAGAATATTACAGTTTATTACATAAGATAAGGTGTCACTGAATGCAGGCTTCACTCACGCTCCAAACAACTAAGTTTCACCATAAAGCCAGGAAAAATGTGAGCATTCCAGATCATTATTGGCAGGACCTCGTCGATGACGCGTCCCGGCCAATCAATCAATCAATCGACCAATCCTGGCCCTTTTTTTCCACCTGGCTGACAAGGCAGTGCTGCGGGAATAGCAGCGCCTTGTTGAAACAGCTCCCAACCAAATGACTGTGGTGTGTGACATGTAGGACTGGTAGACTAAACACGGCCGGATCACACTGAGAGCCTCAAAGCAGACCTCCGCACACGCGGCATCACGCACACACACGCACAGCGAGACCCGGGCCACTCCAAAAACTACTGACCTGCCTCTGACCCTGCACTAGAAAAACTATCAGCGGGTCAACAAAGCAAAAACAGGGAGCGAGCAGCAGCCGAATACTTCGGCTCTTTAATCTGAACTGCGTCTGCCTGGCCTCTCCTGCCTCCTCTGACCAATCAAACAAAACTGTAAATGGGAAATTCATCACTTCCTTCTCGAGCCAGAGACGTTTTCTAGCTAAACAGCTGTTGAAGTGTGGAAAGTTGCTGAATCACGGTTGCTACATTACAAAAAGTCCTAATTTATGTGACTCACTGATGGTTCTTTATCTTTACATCTGCAGGAACATTAAAAAAAATCTACAATTAATAATCCTTATTGCTGCAGTCACCCCTTCCCTGGCCTGTCTGTCTACTTGTCTGTCTACCTGTCTGCATGTCCACCTGTCTGTCCGTCTCCACTCGCGGTTGCTCAATCCACAGTTGTCACATATCCGTTGCTGCCTTTTCTTCTCTGTCACGTCAAGCTCTGCAACCATAAGCCCCAAGGCTTCAAAAATATATAGACTGCTGCAGCAACACACAAACACGCACATGCACGCTCTCACACACACACACACATATACCATAAAAAATGCTCACTGGTTTATAGGCTGAGTGGGAATCTAAGGCAGTTCGTCACCTTGCATACACAATAGTCCCTTCAGAGCAGTTGGTGTGATAAGATAGGCAAGCACCCGTCTGATATGGTCTCCACAGCTACAAAGACACAGTCTCACACACACACACACACACACACACACACACACACACACACGCTCCAGGTATGACTAACCTGGCCGACTGCGAAATGTCACCCTGATACGTCCCCTTGCAGTAATAATCAGGTAACCGCGCTGATAGTGGTCACATTCAGTCCAGGCTTCTCGTGAGGGCGACGCAGATAACAAGCACACTGTGGGGCCCGAGCTTTACAGGGAGCAACAATGCAGCAGTTAAAGAGTAGAGCTATTTCATTCACAAAGGGGGTGAGGAAAAAAAAAAACTAACTAAAACAACTAAAACTTCAGCCACCACCACCCCGCCCCTTACATTTGCAACCTTTCGGTTGTAATCTGTCACCCTCCACCGACCCAGTTTCGCAGGACTCATACCAGCAGCTGATAACAGTCTGGATGCAACAATAAAATAATCCCTGCTCTCACACAGCCAAGACAGCCTCGGTTTCTGGGATTATCTTCTCTTCTGCATGTTTTTGGGATTTTTTTTTCCAGAAATCATATATGCTTCAGCAGATGTGACAAACTGCGTCAGCACGGGAAGGAAGAAAGACAAAACACAGCGTAATGATGCTGATCAGCATCATACATTTTACCACAAACATCCACTTGGAGCAAATTAATGCCCAAGATGTAAAATCCAAAATCCAGTTTTGTGTGAGTTGCAAGACAAAATTTGATCAGTGTTATTACTACATGAAACACCAAGTGTATCTGGGGATGCTGGGACACAAGAAGGACCAGGAGGTCCAGGAGAGACCAGACCAGAGGCCTCGCAAAATCTTAGAAAAGCTGATAACAGGATGTGAATGAACCATGTGTCTGTGCGACTTTACTGTGCAGCAATAAAAGTCTGGTGGTGAAAAATGATACGGATTGATTAGCTTAGGGTTTGCTGTTGAAGAAAGACTGTGGCTCTCATCTTCTCTCAACACCCAGAACGACCTGTTTGACTTTCTCTGTGCACTTTGTTCTGCAGTTTTTTCCCCTTCATGGATAACAGTCCAGGTGAATGAATGAAAAGCAAACAATTCTGCTTGTACATATTAATAAAACGTCTCAAGAGGAGTGGACACAAAAAGTTCTTCTCAGTTTTCAACCACAACAGTAGCAGCAAGATTACAGGGCATAAGAAAACCTAAACAAATTTAACAAAGTTAATTGGAGTTAACTGACGTCTCTCATCTTGCGCAGGAGAGTCAGATTGTCTGGCTCAGTGCATAAAGTGTAACACTCATTCCTGCAGTATTTAACTCACGCCGGGCCTCAGTGATGGTTCTGTAGCTGCAATGAATAAGTGCTTCATGGTCAAACTGAACGGGACCCAAAACTGACCGGTAAACACCGTCACGATTCACTTGTCTTCAATTGACTCAGATTATTATCTCAGGTTAAGTAATCTGCATTTAATTACTCCCAAAAGATTAAAAAAAAAAAGTTAAAGGGCAACCAAAACTTTTTTAGGGTGATAGTTTTTTTTCCATTAATCTAACAAGACTACAGATGAAGGTGTGAGATGAAGTTTCTTGCAAGAGAAGAAGAGAGTTTTTTCTTTGGGGCAGGCTTCCTAAAGATAAGATCTTAACAGAACCGCTTCGTGTCACTTTTTGCATAATTAGCGTCTGGTTTAGTGGAGGTCTGACAGGATCTTTGAAGAGAGTCAATTAGGCCGGCGGATCTGTGTGTGTGCGTGTGTGTGTGTGAGACGCTGTTGTCATTTTCACTAAAAAGGATATTTGTCTCCAGTGGTGCAACAGTCTCTCAGTTCTCCTGTTGATCACCTGATGACAGCTGCCCTCGGGCTGCGCCGCCAGTGACGGCAAATCCAGTGTGCCCGCCAGAGAGCATGACACCTGCACAAAGAGCGTCTGTGCTGAAATGAAGCAGCTCGACGCTGAAAAAAAAAAATGTATTTCCCTCTCCTTAATTTAGCTGCTGGAAGCTCTGTAATGATGCTAAACTGTTGCACGCTCCGTGGGCCAAACGCACTTTAACAAACACATATTACAGAAACAGACTGGGCGCAGACTCAGACTGAAAAATGAAGCGAGGAAGAGCGAGGCGTTCATGTTCCCAACTGCTTATTTTAACTCACTTCATTCAGTCGGTGTTTGCCTCTGATCACCCCACAGAGAGAGAGAGAGAGAGAGAGAGAGAGAGAGAGAGAGACCAGAAAGTGAGCAAGAAAGAGAGAAAGAAAGAAAGAAAGAAAAGGGTGGTGCGTGTTTTCAAGAAGTGCAATGCAAATGAGGCAGCGCATCCTGGATCCTGTTAGGTGGATGTACTGTTTACATTTGTTATTGCCTGAGGAGAGGGAGGGAATGAAGGGAGAAAGAGAGAGAGAGAGAGAGAGAGAGAGAGAGAGAGAGAGAAAGGGAACACTTACAGTTCAGCCCTCAGGTGATACTCTCCCTTTTTTTAAAAAAATAAATAAATAAATAAAATAGATGGATCAGAAGAAAGACAGACAGACAGGTCAGTCAGTTAAGTTGGTTGGGAGATGAGCCGAGAGCTGAGCTAACTAAAAAAAAAAACAGTCTGTTTTTCAGGTAGGAATTCAGTGTGGACTCCACCAGGACCCATAACATCAAACTAACGGAGTTAAGACCATGAATTATTTCTGTGGCACCAGTGACAGGTCATACTCATCTTAAAATTGACTCAAAAGAACATTTAAAAAGAGAGACTAGTTAGTTTTAAAGATACAGTCGGACAAGCGAGGCTGACAGACAGCCTGGCAGTTTAACAAACGCTGTAAAGAGGCCTCTCACGGTCGCTTCAGTGACGCAGAGGAACCAGGCAATTTTATACGTGTCGCCGATTCATTTTCTCACAGGAATGCAGAATATTCTTGTTGAGGTTTGGGACTGGTTTGTCTGAACTCTTTTTTTACTTTTCCATTTAATAGAAGAAAATATTCAGAAAGAAAATAATCAGCAGATTACCTACCCTTGAAAATTAAATTAACAATCATAATGTTGGATTATTTGTGCAGCAGAAATTTATAATTATATGAAAGTCACCAATGTAAGCAACGGTGTTGTGAAAATAAAGACAATAAGCTGTTCAATGAGTCAGACACTCAGAAAGAGATTTGGTTTGAGAATTGAACAGTGCGGCAATAAACAGACAGACAGACAGACAGAGAGACGAGGAGACGAGGAGAGAGAGACAGTCAGTTAGTGTGTCATTCACACAGACAGAGACTCAATGCCGCTGGGCAGCAGAGGAACAGATAAGCGGCTGGACTTTGCTCCGGCGGCCATGGGTGTTGCAAAGAGGCCCGAGATAAAACTGCTGTGTGTGTGTGTGTGTGTGTGTGCGCCTGTGTGCGTGTGCGTGGGGAGAGGAGGGATGGACTCGGAGGACAGTATTGATCGAACCGGGACCATCGACACAGCGACGCAACAGATGCGAGCCAGAAAAAAAAAAGAAGCAGCCTCTTTGCTGTTGAGCAAAGCAGCAACAACAGCAGAGGAGCAGGTTTGGAAAAAAAAAAAAAAAGTTGCTGGTTTGAAACCCAGAGTCACTGGCTTTCAGACGAAGCCCTGCCCTGACACTAATGTGCCCTGGAGCAAAAAAATGAGAAGGTTATTTGTTTAAGTAAAAGGTCACAGCAGATAATCAGATATACATATTGAAGCCATGTTAATACCTTCAATGTGCTAAAATTCTTCATGTACTTTATTTCATGTTGATTATTTATTATGTATTTCCTGCCTCTGCTGTGATTACTCTGTCTGTCCTGACCCAGTTTTCCTCACCAGGTTTTCATCTTATCTTATCTTGACCTCCGTGAGCAACATCGTCTCTGTTGTGACTGAGAGACGGCGCCCGCTGCATTGGACTCTGTGACATGATGCTCTGTCGATTTCAGAGAACAAGTCAGGTGGATCTGAAAATGTCTGGGATCCACCAAAGAGTTAAAGTACCGACTCCTGCCTCCTCTCTGTAGTTTCAGGATGTTTGGATATACAACAGAGGAGGTGTGAAGTACAATATCCTCCGGTCTTTGTACTCCCCGCTCCTTCCACAGCCCCAGGTCGGGGTTTCTGTGATGTCGGCCGCCAAGTACGGCGAGTGGCGGTGCAGAGGGGAAACCCCCGGGAGCGCCCGGTTTGTATCGCTCACATAAACCTCGATCGACAAGATCACCTTCCCTTCCTGTGGTATATCACGCAGCCTATCTGAAATGATAAATACTCCTCAACATGCAAACTAACTCTAATCCCGGTGTAATTTCACCCCGGGCGAAGCTGCACTGCTGGTGGGATCCCGCTGACTGCCTGTCAGTGCAACTAGAGAGAAAAAACGTGCTCTACTGACTTATCAAGTGAAAATAAAGCTTTACAAACACCTGCACTAAACGTCAACTCCCCTAAAAGCGGCCAATGCCAAACAGATGGTAATGAAAAGAAAGCTACGACAAGGTTGGTGTGACTCGCGACTCGAGAATCAGTCGAGTCGCCGCGTTTGAGGCTTTCTTTTAACTCGGAGGTTAGCTAAAGCGCGTGGTGTCGGTGGCAATGTGGCGGGAAAACTCCGAAATGCAAGTGCATGCAGCGTAAAGCAGCAGATACGACGTGGAGTGAAAATCAGGTCTTTTCCATCCAACGACACAAAGTGTAAAAATGTAGATGCAATACATACGCATCAGAGCGGACACCTGCAGTGCCTGGTCCAATCAAAACCTCTGCTGCAGCTTTACATGAAGTGAACCTCCAAGCAGAGTCTCTCCTCAACATCTGTCCTTAAAACACCATCACTAACTATCAATGCCAGAGAAGCGACCGCACGTCTGTACTGCAACGATTCAGTTATCACTCACAAGACAACGATTTTAGTTTTAGATCACCCCCCAATCACCAAACTGTCTCCAGAGTTCAGTCTGTAAGCATCCTGCATCTTTGAGAATCAAATCCAGCGGGACTGAAATGTCCTTTAATATAAACGCGTGGAGTCTTGGTCATGCATTTCTCTTTTCACAGATACAGTTCGGAGCAGAAACAACACATACTACTGGCAGCTTGATTGTTATATTACCCCCACCCCCCACCCACCATGACCCACCCCAACCATAACAAAAGAGTTATGGTCCTGAAGTGATGTGGCCGTCCTGTTTCTCCATAGCTGCTCGGTATTTGAAGAAAGCACGAGGCGGGCTGCGACAGTGTCGGGACGGTGTGAGGAGACATAAAATGTCCACAAGGGTGATGAGACCCTCAGGAATGTTCGCCAACATCTGGAGAACATGTGTTGGGTCAAACGCACACGGCGAGAGTGTGTATGTGTGTGAGAGAGAGCTACTGGCTAGACTTTAAGACAACACGACTTGAATTGACATGACAGCCACCGATGTCCGCTGCCTTGTAAATCACAGACACTGAGACGTGCGCACAAAAAGACACACAGATCATGTCGGGGGGCCATGTTTGTCTCCGGCTCGCGGACGGACAAGGATGGGGCGTCCGCCCTTTGCCAAATGACAGAAACCGAGAGAGCCATGTGTCAGAATGCTCTGTTGAACCTGGCCCGGCTCCGACGCCCAGCCCCGGCCTCACGCTGGACTTTTGGGCGAGAAGCAGCTTTGATTCTCAGCTTGAAACCAATTTGGCTCTAATTTCTCCGTCGAGTCAGATTCCGCTCTGTTTGTTCAGTTTTCATGTTTGTTTGTTTTTGTTTTTTTAATCCCTCTATCAGCGCGCATGAAATACTGGCTTGTGCGAGCACGCTGCATTTCCTCCGCCCGAGCCCCTGCCAGCTTTTTCTGAGACATTCTGCCAGTTTTGACCTGGTTTATTAAAAAAGAAACGGATGAAGAGAAAAAGAAATAAGCAGCAGGAGGGCAAAGCTGAGGCTTGGAACAACTTCAACAGTTTGTTTGTTTTTTCTGACAAAATGCCCTTTTCTGAAATTTCGATGTAACCTGATTCAAATGAGGGTTCACAGTAAGTAAAGGCCAAATAAGAGTGATAGAGAGAGAGAGATTAGATCAGTGCCTGATTTGTCTTTTATTAATGACTCGCTGAACAGATTAATCAGTCTACAGATAGTCTGATAATAAAAGTGACTTTAAAGTAACCATAGTAAATCATTTATAATCAATCAACAGACAGATAGATAGATAGATAAATACATTTGTGGCTCCCAACATACACTACATATGCTGTGCAAACTTGTTACAGCAGTTTCTGTCCTGGAACCTGAAGGAGCAGGCCGGCCGTGGTCACTGCTCACATATTCATTTCTAACTTTCGCTGCGAACGTGAAGCTAAAGCTAGCACCAGCACCAATTCTCTGTCGACTGGCATAAATCAAACGTATAGATCAAACTTGGCTGAGTCATGATCTGTGCATGTGAGGAGAATGGCGAGGAAGACAGCCATGACTTGGCAAATATTCTCATGACACTGATTATTTGCTGCAAATATTTGCTGCGAATCAGAGAATTAATCTTTGTTTACAGCACAGGCAATCTCTGACTGTTTAATATTCTACCAGTCCAAAACCAAATTTGCTTTGAGTTTTTTTTTTTTTTTTTTTTTTCATAATACGCGCATCATTTAGCCGAAGAGCGACCGATCTACTCCTGCGAGTGCTGGCGGCCCAGAGGCAGGCAGCTGAGTTTGTCTTCGCAAAGAGGAACCAAAAAATATATGATTTTCCAGCTACAAGCGCAGGTAGAAATACATACACACAGACACATACAGTATACAGGTGCAGGGCAGTGTACACAGACATGTATGACCACACACACACACACACACACACACACACACACACACACACACACACACACACACACAGACACACACTATGCCCTGCAGTTATCTTATCAGTCATCACAGGTGTGCACGTTGAAGGCCCCGCCCAGTACTGGTTTCCTGCTAAGAATGGATGCGCGTGCATTTGTGTGTGTTTGTGCATGTGCGGCTGCTTTTGTGTGTGAATGTGTGTGTGTCCATGAGCATGTTTTTGGTATCAACCTGCGAACATGAATATTGTAAGTCTGTGTGTGTGTGTATACAGTAATTGTATCTATCTTCCTGTCTGTGTGTGTCTTTCATTAATGTGTGTGTTGTTTATCGGGCAACAGAGGAAGTGATGTGTCGAACCATCAGCTCGGGAAACGTCCGTTTACGACACAAGGTAAATAAACCAGGTGACAAAAGTTAAATGTACCTTTTTGATTCCATAACAGTTCACAAAATGAATGCTAAACATCAGCTGCAGCTCATTTAACCTGCTGCCGATAACGTCCATTTCTCTGTCCATCCTTTGCACAAGCTTTAATGGAATTTCCAGGAAATCTGCCGCCATTTATTTGCGTTTTCAACAGAAGTTTCAATGGACATTTAAGTCCCGTGCTCATGCATTGGCTTTCATCAAACCACCAACTTTTCTGCCTCAGCCAAGCAAAAAAAAAAACCCAAAACAATTCAACAACTCCAATTTGCATGAAAACTCTGACTGGGACCACGTGAGACCAAGATGAGACCTCCGATGGAGCCGCTCATGTGGCCTTTGACCGAGGCCACCGAGACAGTCGCACCACTGTGACAACTGCAGCCAGGCACTTAGAGTTCATTAGCTCTGTGTGTGTGTGTGTACAGCTGGACACACATGTAGCAGGGACAGTGTAACAGCTGGGGCCGTGAAGGCAGAAGCAGCCGAGAGGTTAAAGCAGCAGGTCAGGATCCACAGACCTGAACGATTCTGCATCCTGGATGCGTCGACCTCAAAATGTCCTGAAACAGAGGACAGTTGCAGAGAAGGTCTCAGGTATCAGCACGGGGGGTGCGGGGCATTTACACCTGTAAAGAGCACAGGTGTGCAGGTACTCCGTGCCCTCGGCACCGTGCGGGCATGTACAGGCGATGTTTGACTGGCAGCTCTTGTGTTACTCTCACCTGACGGAGGCGGGACGCAGGTTTGACGGACAAGAGGAAATCTGCCACATGGTTGTGCCAACATCAAACGGAGGATGAGCCAAAATAAATGGGACCGCTTGTGTGGGTGGATCAGGCAGAACATGTTCCTGTTTACTGAGCAATTAATTCCAGTATATTCAGTGTAGCTGTGTATCAAGCTGCGCGTCGTACGCACATGGTTTTTTTTTCTTGATTGAAGTCTGACGCATCGAAACAAAAACTTCCTTTGAAGATACACAAATAAATTGGATTTATGAAAACTTTAAATGATGGGTCCATTGTTTCTGAATCACTCCGTCGATCATTACGTCTTCTTGAAAGACGCGCTCCTTCATTGTGTATACTTGGATTTCTTCCTTCATGGGGTGCGTGTTTTTTGTTGTGTGCTTGTCTTCGGATAAATTCACACGTGCTTGTTCAGCTGGACGGCTGTGGACTGACTATATGCACTGTTTGGACATACATAATTACGTCCAGGAAATTCAGTGTTACACATTAATACAAACATCTTAATGAAATTGTAATGGTACAGTATTCAGGGGTTAGTATTCACAACAGGAGAACTGCCCCCCCCAACCCGCCAACAAAGGTGAGCCCCTCTTACTTTCACCGACATGTTACTGCAGCTGATTTGTTTTTCCACCGCTTCCAATCAGAGGCCCCCTGGCTAGGACCAATTAACAGCAACACACACACACACACAGGGACAGTCTACTACAGCACCCAGCTGTGGCAGATTAGCAGCCCTCCACCCACCTATTGTGCTGCCATGATAATCAGAGGGTTACAGTTAACACCTACACATGAGAGACAGAGGGAACCCCCCCTCCTTTTTTTCTGTCTCAGATCTGAATCTTTGTTCCTGGGTTACATGCAAATCAGCCCCCCCCCCCCAGTCCAGCGTGGTGGTGGTGATGAAACCGAAGCTACTTGTTAACGGCTGAAAAAAGGCCAAGGAGGAAAAGCTTCTACATTTTCGCACTTTAAATACAACAACAGAAGTTAAGCTTGCACTAGCCATTCAGTGTCTTGCTCAAGGACACTTCAACAGGTTGAACCAGTCCCCCAAGATCCAGTAAGACCTCCCCCCATGCCCTGAACTGCCATTACAGCACGTCCACTGACAACAGAGAGAAAAAACAAGGCTGGACTGTGGAGACACACACGGTCTGGCGCACGCCGTTGTCTAATGGGCCGAGCCGTGTTACGGATGTATCCGTCCCGTCTGTTCGTCCGTCAGACTGTTTTTCTACCTCCCCAAACCCCAAAATGGACGTGGTCAGAGCAGGGGGAGGATGATGAAGAGGAGGAGGAGGAGGAGGAGGGTGGAGGGACGAAAAAAGAAGGGGAAAAGGACTGAAGGCCATTCGTGGGGGAGAGGCGACTGCCGCTGCCAGGGGATGAATGAGTGCTACTATGTCTGCTGGCACCAGACTCTGTGCGCGTGCGCATATGCGTGAGTGTGCGCACGCGTGTGTGTGTGTGTGTGTGTGCGTGCGTGTGTGACTGAACAGGGCTCCTTGAGGAGGGGAGCCTGACAGCCTCTCACGCTCAGGTAGACAAGCTCTACTTATTTTCACCACGCCGGCGTGTTCAGCCGGCGCACAACTTGGGCCACTGCAGACGCCGTAGATGCCGGAATCGGGGCTGCGGCGGTTTGTGCGGTCGAAGGTCGCTAGGATCGCAGTTTTCCAGCTCAGAGGTGGAATTAAAAGTCTGTGTTCCCCGCAGCTTTTAAACTGGGGCTTTTAGGTTGGAGGGTTTTTTTGTTGTTGTCCTTCAATCACCGACAATAAAAAAGTCATGTTCCCATGCTGCATCTAAAATCTCTGTACCTCATCATCAGCACTAAACTGAGATTTTTTTATTTTACACACAGGTGTGTGTGAGGTGCAGCAAACACAGCATCATAATGTGATTTTGTTCAGTAACTGTGCCAGTGTCACATTTTAAGATAAATGCATTACATCACCTTGAAAACCTATTTCCTCATCAGTTAGAAAAACATGATGTCACACGAGTCCTTAAACCAATCAGGGTTTAGCAACATTACTTAAGCTTTTACTTTAAAAAAAATGGCTGGCCTTTTTTTCCACTTTTTTCTGATTGAATTCAGTCAGATTAACATAAAGGCTGCGACAACATGAACCAAAACCACTGCAATAAATCTATTATACATACGTTAGATGTAAGGTGGGGTCCAAGAGTGTTTTATAGTGTCTAATAGTTTCATTAAAACTTGGAAATAATTTCTCAGCATCAGATCGTGGCTGGAGTGGTGACCGGACGGCACCCTGAGCGTGGAGAAGCAACACCCCCCGATGTTTGCACGGCTGTTGGGGAAGGACACATCCGAAGTCCAGAACGTTTACGGGGGGCACTTGAAGACTGACAACGCCGCATTCTTCTCGTGACATTACAAAAGGTCAACGTTCTCAACAAATTAGTGGAGTCCGATCCAGCTCGAGTGCAGGCTGTCGCTGAAGCAAAGGGAGGGGAGGGAACAAAAACTAAGATATTCTATGATTCATGTGAATTTTTCAAATGATTTGACTTTTCACAAAAACTGTTGACATTCAAAACAAGTGCAAAATAGACATATTTTATACCCAGTGGTCCTACACCTTTGACATATATTTCAGTGACAGCTCTAGTTTCTTTCTGCTGAAAATAGCAGCATGAACAATAGCTGCTGCTGCTTACAGTATGTGCTACTCGATGTGTGTTGTGACAGTTTCATAGTATTAACAACAGGAAGTGTGATGCGACTCAGGCCACATAACACTCATCACCAGTCAAACACCGTTTTATCTTGACGCAATGATCGGCACACCCTACAGCAAACCGGCGTCAAACTAACCCGAGCGGCCGCTGGAGAAAACAAGATTCAGCCACATTAAATCGGAATGTAGCACACATTAAAGGTAACTGTCGGGTTCGGCTCATCAGGAAGGGAGTGAGGACGTTATTTTCTAAATGTACAAACTTTACTTTCTCCCTCGCAACACGTTGTAAAGGAGTGTGCTGGTTTGTAGGAATGAAAAACATCAAGCTCGCCCGTCGAAATGCCGAAGCCTGGAGTCAACAAAAGCAAAACTACAAAATTATCTGGGCTGACGAAGGAGGCGCGAACCACCGCAAATCCACAATGTTCGCTGGATGATGCCATTTACTGTCGCAAGCTGTAACGCGATAATAGATATTAAAGAAAATGCCCTGAATTGACACGATGATCTGTCACGTGCTCGCCTCAGGGGGAAAAAAAAAAAAAAGAAAAGATGAAGTTAATCAGCCCCTGACAGCAGAGCAGCATCAGTTAGGCCCTAGGCCATCCAACAGTGTATTTGAACAGTCGCCAGGGCCTGGAGCCATTACTTTCGTGTCCCGTCTTTCCTCCAACCCCCCCTTACTTAATCACAGAGTTAGTGAATATTTGCATATTTACATTGAAATCCCCCATTAAAAAATGGCTGTGACTTCTTCACAAACTCGGCTCCTCTCACAGGAACTTTGTTTTTGGAAGCAAAGGAATGTCAGAGCCTGAAATATTTCTACCGCCCTCTCTCGTCTTTCTTTCTCATCTCTCCATTTCTGTCTCCCTAGGTACCCCCGCCCCTCCAATCTCGCTCCCTCCTGTCAAAATAAACACATTGAGAGCTGCCCCTTCTTTTCATTCAGGCGCTCAGAGCCGACGGCCTCATTTAGGGCCCCGCTGTCCTCCTGTGTGTGTCTTGTGTCCCCTCATGTTTCGCTGAAGTATTCAAGTATTTATAACCCACATTGAAAAGCAGCTTTTTTTTTTTTTTTTAAACACCCATCCCTCCTCCCCGACCCCCCCACCCCGGCGTGGTATCTGACATGACCGGCAATGGGTTTCTCTCCGCAGCCCTGCGTTCCTGGCAGATAGAGGGGCCGCCGACCGCCACTGGGGGAACTTTCCTGGCTCGGGGAAGCCGTGGGACAATCACACCTTTCATGGGCCGGAGAGAACGCCGCCTGTCCAGCGGCTCCTCGGCCGCGGCGCGGGGAATTTCTCTCCCTCCCTGGACCCTCTCGCGCTCTCTCTCCTTTTCTGCTTCTGTCGCTGACTCCCTTTCTGCTCCACTATCTGAGCTTTCCGACACCGTCAACGCCAGCAGCCATTTTTGGCTTTTACTTGCTCCTTGCTGAAACGGTGTCATTTCACCGTGCAGATTGTTTGATTTTTAAAAGATCCCCCCCACACACACACACATTTGCCTTTAACTGACCCAATGGGGTCAGTTAAATTCAACGAATTTGAAGCAGGAACAGTGCAGGTGCACATCAGGGCACAACAGCCCTGTGATGGTCTGACTAAAGGCCGGTGGCTAAAGTTATTGTAATGTAATTTTTTTACAGTCACTCTTCTCGGTGTGAGAATTTAAAATGTGTTGTCGTTTGTTTGGTTTTTTTTACCTTAATCTTATTAACTGAAATTCATCTTATCCGTCCTGTTAAACACTGTGCGTTATCAATGAATAAACGAATAATCGTAAAGATCGTAGTCGCACTGTGAAAATCCTAAAATATGAAGCGAACACTCATATTGAGTCCTCTCCCCTCTACCACCCCTTCTCACACTCCTTCTCAACCCTGTTTTTCTTCCTTGATCTCTCGGCATCTTTCCTCCCCCGTCTCCCCCCTGATCTCTCTCCCTCTCTCCCTCTGAAGCCACCTTGGGGGTTTACAAAGCGACCTTTTTACAGGTTTAAATTTAGAATCACCTTCTCCAGGGCCACGACTCGGACTGGAGGTTGTCCTGAAGCAAGCGAGAGGGAGACGGAGAGAGGGAGATTTTCTAAACTCGTCCCTGTAAAATTGGCAGGTTTTGTGAAAACCAATTTGGAGAGGCTCGGTTTGGAGGCATGAGGGGGCCCTGTTGTGATGCTGCGCTGTGCGCTTCCCGTAAACGCGCTGAGTAGCTTTATTCAAAGAGCTGCGGCGAAAAGGGCCAAATAAAGATCAAATCAACACGGAGGAAGCTCGCAGGGAGGGTTGGGTTTCTGTGCAGAGGTGGGGGCAAGCTGGGACACGGAAAATGCAATAAAAAGGAAGAGGAGGCGCAACGGCCGCGTTAATAAATGGAGTGACACACCGCAGCATCACCTGAAGCGCATCACAGAGGGAGCTGCTTTGGAGAAAACCTTAAAAAATATCACTATCATTATCATCATCATTATCAGAATAAATAAATAAATAAGCAGCACTCGGGAGCGGGAGTCGTTCGCTCAAACCTGAGGCGTCTGAGATACGAAGAAGATCACTGGGGATGTGAACCAACATGTATCTGTGTGTGAAACACATCAGATCCAATAACAATTCAGATGTTTTAGTCTGGATCACAGCGGTGGACTGACCGGAGGTGACCGGGCCAAAAACACTGAGCCACAAATTCACACACAGTACAACTGCAGATAGGAGATTGTTAGAGATCCTGAATACAACAGTCTGTAATTGAATAACACATATCACATATCATATTTTCTGTTTCAATTAGGTTTTGGCATAACTGGTCAAGGTAATTTGACCACTTTCAAAGCTACAACTTCTTTCTTTAATTTTTTCAAAAGCTGAGCAGCGGTGCTGGAGGTGGAGGGGTCGCTCCGAAGGGTCTGTCATTGGCCCCATTCATGGAGGCAGCAGCCAAACTCGGCTTCACTGCAGAAAAACAAATGGATATTCCAGTGGCAAAGAAAGACGCCAAAGTGTTCACAGAGGCTTCTCCAACCAGTCCAGCAGTTCACATCTCTTCTCTGGTGCTGATCCTCCTGTGGCAAGAAGTGGAGGAGACTTTCAAGAAGCTGCTGTGGACATTTTGATCTTTTGTTACATTTTTTTTTTTTATGACGTTACTGAAAAGTCTTTAATTCATCACCAACTGCAGGACGGTGCAGGAGGGACATTTACTGATCTCAGCACTTCTTCCACTGCTGCTGAAAATGTGCAGACTTTGTTGTAGCCATGAAAAGACTGTTACAGAGCCATGGGATGAGCACGCACACACACACACACACTGACACACACACGGATCAGCAGAGGGGTGGGGCCTGCTGTCTTGCATCCTGGTGTCACGTCAGCCTTTCTAATTCCTTCCAGGAACTTGTGAGGATTTTCACCGTGCTAACAATGTGTGCTCATGCATGACTCACACACATGCACACACGCAGACGCACACACACACACACACACACACACACACACACACACACACACACACACACACACAGAGCAGTGGCACCTCACTCTTTCTCCTCATTCCCCCTCTATCCCGTTCTCCTCTCTGGTTCTCTTGCTGCAGAGGCCTGTGTGCGTTCATATGTGCCTGTTTTTGTGCACTCCTGAGCGGGTGACCAGGCACAGACACAAGTCCTGACCTAACTCGGCACAGCACTCCCCAGCTCCCCGGCCCTGTCGCCTCCAAACACGCATTTATCCAAACGGAGCCGCAGTGACTCTGCTCTCTGTCCCAGCTCCATCATCTCAGGCAATCAAGTGCACTCAATGTCTCTTTCATAAAGGCTGTGCTTCACCTCATCGTAATTTATCCTCCACCTCAGTTTGGCCAGAAGCCCCCGTATCTATAGGCTCATTCAGGACGGGCCGTGCAGTCACTGAGCGTATCGCTGTCGCCAACGCTAAAACCAGGCATCCGCACAAGATGTGAGCTTTCCAGGGACGAAAAAAAGAAAGCTGTTCCACTAGAGGATTCATTATTTTAAATTACAGAGGATTTGGGAGTCCGCATGGCTGCGCTCGAAACATGAATGACTTTCATTCCTGATAAACTTTGAAATTTCAGTAATGCACAATGTTTTTTTCACACCTGAAAAGACTAGGCAGCTATCTGATGTGAATAATTGTTTTGGTTCTGCTTGTAGTGAAACAGTTTTGTATGAAAAATACACCCACGTCTCCTAATAATGCAGCACTACTGAGTCTACAGCGTACAGCGAGGAGGTCGGGGTCTGCCTTCTGTGTGTGTGTGTGGTTGCATTTAGCCGAGAAACCCCCTCTGGCTCAGTTTAGGGAAAGGCTGCGGATTCGGTTAGATGCTGAAAAAGTAAACATATCCTGTCTCATGTCATTGTTGACTTACTTTTTGCATTGAACCGAGACAACCGTCTTTCCACAGCCTTTATCGAGTGGAATCACTGCGGCCATTTTTTAGGGAAAAGTTTGCAGATAGGATCGATCCCAACACTTTCGTGCCTCCGGAGGTTTGTTCCTTTGGGACGCCGCCCATGTCCCGAAGCATCAAACAGGCTGCGCTTTACATTTACAACGTCTCCAGTTAAAGGTGAACTGGTTTAAACCCCACGCCAGCCGACAGAGCGACCGTTCAAAGGCTCAATTAAACCTGTCGTGTAACAGCGTCGTGCGGTGCACCAGCGAGCAAGGTTCTGGTTCAGAGCAAACAGAGCGGAGATGGGACAGAACCAGTCGGACTGGTTTTTTTGTACACTCCATTCAAGAGGGCTTATTTTTTTCCATCATTCATAATTACGCAGGTGAAGGCAAGTGGCACATCCACACTCACCGAGAGGATAAAAACCTTTCAAATACCTGGGGTCCATATTATACTTCAATATGACAGAAAAAGATAGTAACACCTACTAGTAAATTTGTGTTTTACTTCTTCATGCAATAACGTCGCAGTAAGATGACTTTCATGCTTAAAATTCTGAAACATGTTCATTATTTTAAATATTCAAATGAATGGTGTACGTTATTTTGAAACATTGGTCAGTCGTGGACACATTCACAGGCTCGGCCCATGTCAAAGGCACTGCGGTGCAGTGAACACAACAATCCTCACCCTCTGCCCTTTGCGTGAAAATACGACACAACAGCATGTCCAGCAGTTTGTAAATGACCTTTTGAAATGAAGCACTTATCACCTGACCGACACCTGCCTTCCTTTTCCCATCTGGGCTTTGTTTGAAGTTGAGCAAGGCCAACAGGAGCCAAATGAAAGAACGCCTCGGGGCTTGTTTGCTTGTAAAGACAGTTAATTAAAAACTTGTTGTCCAGTTGAAAGAATTACATGACTTATGAGACGCTGGAGTGACACATTAATTGAACCGTCGGGAAACGTGGCGGGTCGTTGAAATGACAGGTGGACGGGGAGGTTCTCTATCATTCCGCAGCCTTTCCAATGCTGAATATCTGAAAAATAAACTACAAAAATGGCTTCTTTATTACCAGTAAGCAAGTGTGATTTTTTTTCTGTAACACCTGCAGCACAGATGCTTCAGGTGTCGCACACCACCTTTGATCTGAGTGCAGACATTGTGCGTTTTAATGAAATATATAATATTAAGCTCATTAAGTTTCAGGGAGAACGGGAGCTGGTGCTACAGCCGGTGCTACTCTAATGAGAGGTGGTGATACCTCAACACATGGATGTCACAGTGCCACATTATATTATGTCTGTGATGGTGCCAACAGGCCTTAGGGTGACAGCTGAATTTAACGTCACAATACTGATAATATTCAAATATCAAACTGTGGCTACCATATGTAAAAATCATATAAAACGACCAAACAGATAAATCAAACTAAAGCTTTGTAAATCCAACTTTGCCTCGTGACCTGGATTAAAAGAAGCTGCTCATATTGATTCTGACAATGACAACAACAACACAACATGGCTGCTAAAAATGTAGCAGTTGAGAGTGCCTGGGCCCTGCTGACTTTTTGAGCTGATCAAAAGTTTGGGGCAGGTTTTGCAAACGTAAACATAAGAATTGATTTTAATGGATCTGACATCTGTCAGTCAAAGTAAAAAGACAATTTAAAAGACTCCTGAAATTCTGCTTCATTTTTCATCCGCCTACACGTGTCACGCGCACACACACACACACACACACACACACACACACACACACACCGATTCTGTCCCTTCTCCGGGTCGATTAGTCCCACAGGCTGCGGGGGGAAAAGGGCGGAATTAGTGATACGGCGGGTGATTTTTCACTGCTAAAGGTGCAGTCCACCAAACCAAATAAATAACACCGCCATTCATTCACTTTTCCCTCCGCCGCCAGTTTCCCTTCTTCCCTTCTGCTGGTCTGAGAAAACACACACGCACGCACACGCGCACACATGCACACATGCACACATGCACACACACATGAACACACAAACGAGTGAAGATGTCGGCCCACTTTAGTAGCAACCACACACCGACAACACAGAGACACAAGAGCAAATACATGTTAGAAACATAGATGTACACATGTAGGCACACACACGCACAGACTGAACACACATGCACAAGTGCGCTCAACACACACAAATGCATGCAGTGGAAACACACTCTCCTTCCCGCATTTGGACATAAATAGCAGGATAAATAGAGAGGCGAGAGCCCGGGTTTTTAAAAAAGGATCTGGCTGAAGTGAAAAAGGTCAGACTGGTCCTCAGATGCCTGAGAAGAAACACACACCTCAACTGACCCACAGTGGACGGGATACACAACTCACGCTGTCTTAACACTGTTCGTGGGTAAATTTGCATTTCAAGACCGGCAACATGATAAGACAGCAAGCATTCACAATTACAGTTTTTAATAGCCGCTGCACCAGAGTACCACAAATGACCGCTCAGGATCCTCCTCGCAAGAAATCACAGTACCCCGCTGCATCACGGGATCTGCTGACAAAACAGTGATCTCTTAATGCACAGTTATTTTACGCATAAATAGTGAGGCCAGTTGGATCAGCCCCAACTGAGCGAAAGAATCATTTCCTTTCGCTTTACAACAGCTGGCAATGATAAAAAAATACAAATATACACTTAAAGCACATAATGCTAACATGAATCTGCAATAGAATCCCAAAAACTCAAACAAAACCGAAGACATTCTATTATATGCTATATCCTCCTATTTGCTTCACATTTAAAATAAATTTCAAAAAGCGGTTGTTAAAGGTACTGAAAGCGAGTAAAAAGAAAGAGAAGGTGTGAGGATTAAACAAATTAAAAGGGAAATGATGCGAGTGAATGGACGTGATTCAGCGCAGAGACTGGCACTGAATCTGGCCGGAGTGGAAAGGAAAGATCACTTCACCACTGGGGAGACAGAGGAGTCAAGTTTTTCCTTGTTCTCTCTATTAATAGTTTAAATAAATATTGAAGTAAACAGAAAAGCAGGAATTCGAGTAAATATAAAAGTATGTGAATGTGCAGCTTCTTCTGTTTATTGTGTGAATTGTTTTCAAGCCAGTGGCTTTTTTATTTTTTTTTTTTGCAAATTACTGGTTCTATTTACTGGTTTCGCAAATGATGCAGGCCACCAGGGGCGGACTGAAACAATTGCTCCAGCCCAGGCCACACCGCTAATTTTTTAGGCTAACCATATTTTTTGATGTAGCTTGTACCAGACTAGTCATACGCAGCACACAGCACAGTATACATGTAGCCGCTATGTTCGTCTGGGAGGAAAGTTAGCCGGTGATTAGCTGGACTTCATGAGCCCTGTGACAAAACTGGCTTGCAGCTTGTTTTCTGCCGACGGGCCCAGGGTAGTTACTGACGTTCAGATCCATTCCCTCGTCTCTCACGTTTTAATGACATTTCTGTTTCACGGAGACGAGAGCTGGCCGCGGCTGCGGGTCTGGAGTCTGTAAAGCCCGGCATAATGAGCGGGACGTTTTGGACGCCGACCCGCTGTTGCGCTGCCAGCGAGGTTTATACGGAGACAGAAGGAAATGAACTGTATCAATGGAGAATGTGTGCTGCTCCAGGTACAGGTGAGCGTCCAGTGGAAGCCAAACAGAACAGGTCCAGCTCAGTTCATTTCCACAGCGAAAACAGAGCGAGAGACCCAGAGGGTACAGTTAGTGCAGCTACATCCTCAGTCTGTTTCCTTCAAAACATCCGCTCCATGAATTAGACATCTTATTTACAGAGTGCCCCCCGTCCCCCGCCCGAACCTCCATCCCACTCCTCTGGCCGAACACCATCGCCCCACCCGCCTCACCCCTCTCCTCCCCGTCCCCTCCCCTGTCTCTTCTCGCACGCCCACAAAGAGGAAGGTTCTGTAGCGGTCTTCGGTTACCGTGGTGGTTCTCTATAAAACCGCGATGGCTCAAAGGGCCCTCTGATTTCTTAACAGGGGAAAAAAAACCTACACATCAGAATAAATAAGCAACTGTGGTTCGTGCAGTTATTTTTAGTCCGCCGTGGTTCTTAAAAGACTTACGTGTATCATTTTAACATAAATAAACACTTATTTATTATCCTTACTATTATTATATTCACCGTGAACTAAAATTTTCATCGCATTTCTTTTCTAATGTTTGACTTTTATCAGGTGGCAGAGATGTGACACACAGTTACCGCTGTTACCAGGACATGTGGTTAAACGGCAATTAAAATGCACGCAGGGTGGGAATGGTGGAGCCATTAGATAAAGAGATAATAAGTGAATCAATATACTGGAGGGCTATGGCTGAAATATTGCTGACAAACAGAATCAAAAAATGGCTTTTCAGCTTTAAGTTAAAGTAAATCTTGGCCTTGATGCATAAATAGTCTACACAGTTCTTCCTCAAAATACTTTGTCAACCTGGAAGTCTTCAGTGCTTGTAACATCATGCAAGTTTGCACTTTTTATCTTTGCTTAAACTGCACAAAAAACAGAGACGGCTGTCAAAGAGCAGTGACACTAACAGGACCTGAAGCTTTCAGCTCAGCTCTCTCTTCAAAAGCAGCCTCTTCACAAAGCATGAAAATGAACGACGTGTAAAACACCTGGTGCTTCACACGTCTGCTGGAACATTTTTTCATTCGGTACCAGTTTCACGTGCTGCACACAGGTCCACTGTGCCTCCTTCCTGGCGTTGTGATTGGTGGAAACCGCCGCCTTGATCACCTCTCTCATGAAACAGTAATGAGTCCTCGTCCCCGAATCGCGACCTAAAAATATCATTTCCTCTCCGTAAATCCTCCTCACCTCTCGCACATACCGGGGCCGCGAGCTGCAATTAAAGGGCATTTAATTTTAGTCTCATCTGGCATGTTAGCCGTACAAAGGTACCAGTGTTAGCTGCAGGCCGGGGAGAGAGGGGGAACACACGGAGGTATTTATAGTGAAGAAAGTAGAGAGCAGAGGTGGAGGGAGGGGTCTGCACTGAGGATGAGAGCATGAAGTTGAGGGAGAAGAGTGAGTCTAATATTTGTTGTATTCAATGAGTTTACTCCCACATGAGCCAGCTTAACAGTTTCTGTTCAATGGTGACGAAATGGCCAGAGTAGCACACGCTCTGGTTATTGTTGCTGCACCTGGACATTCGAGCTTCACTGTGTGAAGTGGGTTTGATACGCTTACATTTTGGGAAAGTGCCATGAAGTTCACCTTAAATCTGAGTTTAAGACACGGTCATGTGAGCAGTCCAATACACAACTGCCATCAGTACTCTCACGTTAACATGTCATATAATGAAATGCATCGCACGCTGGTAATAGAACGCTATCGAGTTCACGTATCTGTTCTTTTAAGCGCAGGAGATTTCTGGCAGAGGAAGAGGCAGAAGAGGACGACGACAAACTCAGACCGGACCACAGTAAGGAAAAAAAGACAGCGGCACCTACCAGAAATCAAAACTCCACTGACTCGACGTGGCAGCAGCCAGGTGACGTCGGAGCTGAAGGGAACACCTGTGGAGAGATCAAAGTGAGTGTATTAAGGGAGAACGAGACTCCAACGCGATACAGGTCTGCAAGAAAAAACTCTGGCAGTGTCTGATTTTAGGCAGAACATCTAAGATGAAGCACAACTTCTAAGTAACAGTGACATATCACATCAAAAAAACTGCCACCTGCAGCAGGGATGAATGTGGACAAATAGTCTGCACCTGTGTGAGTGAGCATGGGACATTTTGGTCTTTTTAATTTTGTAAAAGTAAAAACATAGTTTTATTCCCCCCCCCACCCCGTCCTCCCTGCCACTTTCTGTTCATTGTTCCAGGTTCAGGTGCTGTGCCGGCTGGTTAATGGTTAACATCGGGCTCGGCCCAGGCAGAGAGCGAGGGTGGCGGGGGGGGCATGAAGAAACGGTGACATTTCACTGCCATTATTCATCCGTGCTTTGTTCCCGCGACGCTGAGGAGTGTTTGCACTGGGATGGAGTGCAGGGCGGAGAGGGATGCCGAGATGGAGGGATGAATGGGGTAGGGTGTGTGTGGAGGGAGAGGAGGGAGGGAGGGGGTGACTGGGGGGTTCTGAGAGGTGAAGAAGTCATGGGGTTAAAGTGTGAGACACCTCTGAGGAGAGGATAAGAGACAAAGGCCTCTGTGTTTCTGCCCCACTATCTCCGACCTTTAATCCTGATCATCATTTTTTCCTTTTGTTTCTTACTTTTTTTAATGTTCTTTCTACCAGTCGTTCTCTCTCCCTCTACCCCCTCCCACACACACACACACATGCTGTTCCCAGCTGTTTACATGGTGTGTTTGCACAATATGATGGCTGGGAGGAGGAGGAGGAGGACAGCAAAGGAGGGGCAGGGATGTTGTCTCCTCTGTTTAAACTGCCACAGAAAAACCTCATCGTACTTTTTACTGTTCCCTGATTGATGCAATCTGCACGGTGCATAAGCTGCTAACTGATGACATGACGAGTTACACTTCTGCATTTGTCACATATTGTTTATGACCTGACTGATATTATTCACAAACTCCCACCTGATTAAATAAACACCAGTAAAGTACCAGCTCAAATGGAGCGGGTCAGATCGTGCAGAGTGGTAAACCAGCTGTCGAGTCTCTGGACGTGTACACGCAAGTAAATTTGATTTAATTTTATTCTTTAATTTTAATTTACCAAACCTTGTGCATTTACTGGATAGGTGTGAAACTTCATGTGTTCTTTTACAAAGGGCAACAACTTACTTAACATGCAATACAGTGTCCCACATCTACAGTACATTTGAACGACATTTGTTCGGGGGAAAAACATTGACTCATGCAATGGATGCTTAAAACCTGCACATAAGACACACATGCGTTCCACTTGTCTGCATGTATTGTGCGTGTGTGTCTGTATACAGTGGGGTATATTCTCAGTGAAGTCACACACACACACACACACACACACAGGGTGTGCAGAACAATGGCTGGCTTTGACAGAGCTGGGCTGACGGGAGGAGATGGGCTGGATCTATTGTGTGCGCTTGTTTACTCACAGACTCACCTGGCACTGAGCTAATAGCACCGGCTCTATCTGTCAGAGCAGGGGACGGACGTGGGGTCTCGGGCCCCCACCACCACACACACACACACACACACACACACACACACACAAGCACATACGCACACACAGACACACACTGTGAGACAGTGAGCAGTTTCAGTTTTTCTCTGCATGACACAAGCACACACATTAATATAAATATTGATTATAAGGCGAGGTATGTATTAATCTTTCATGGTGTGTGTGTGTGTGTGTGTGTGTGTGTCCGGTCACACCTGGGTGTCCTGGGAGGTTCTCAGTAAAGGGGAGGGTTTATGGAGTAGAAAGAGGAGGAGAAGGTGGGTGGGGGTGGGGGTGGGGTGGGGGGGTCTTTCAGGTTTTTACTACTGTGCAAACACACACACACACACACACACACACACACACACACACAACAACCACAGTTGATGGGTTTTGATGGGATCAGTTGGAAGCCTCGGAGTGACCCTGCCCCAACCCCACCCTTGTTTGATCGACAGGGCTGAGAGAAGAGGGGTAGTAGAGAGAGGTGTGTGTGTGTGTGTGTGTGTGGGGGGGGGCATGACAGAAACACACCAGGACACATATCCTCATACACAAGCGTACACAAAAGCTACTGCGAAAAAAATGATACTCCTCAAATACAGAGTAATGCATAGGCAGGTACAACACGCCATTGGCGCTGTCACTCCATTAACGTGTTTTAACGGGACATTACGATATTATATAACAACACTTGTTATATGGATCAGTTGAAACGCAGGTTTCATTTACAGCCCTCAGCAACAGGCCTCTCATCATCCTGCAGAGCGTTAATTTGAGTGCACAGCAATAAAATGAAGTGTGCATGTGTCACAGTATGTTAAATGAAATAAGGACCAAATGCTGATTGAACTGGTCAGGGACATTTTCATTGCAGCCTTGTTTGCTTGTTGATAAAAAATGAAAAGAGTCTGCCCACCCCCCAAAAAAATATAAAGAAAATACTGAGTCAAGCCTAAATACTTTGCAATAATGAAATGAAGGACCTCAGGGCGTTCACGTGTAATGCTGCACGCTGCTTTGACGTGACTGACTGAACTAACCCGCTCCTTCTGTCTGGGCCGATCACGGGCGGTGGTGCCAGAGGCCTCGTCGGTTTCACAACACTGCCCTTTAATTTCAGCAGTTCAGGACCCGTGTCAAGAGTTTCCCAGGTTCAACTCTCAGGTCTAAAGGCCTGGGCAGTCAGGAGCAGGGCCGACCTCAACTGATAAGCAACTTTTTTTTTGGGGTTGTTTTCTCTGCTCGCTGTTTGGCTCCCTGCCCGCTGATAACAACACGGGGCATACCTGCCGCATTAATGATTGGTCAGCCCTGCCTCCTGCCCTCGCCCAGGTTCTTTATTTTAACATAATTCTTTATCGTTCAGGTATTGAGCACAAACTAAATCTTATCGAGGAAAGGCATGGAATCCAGCCATTAACTGTTCCAGTTGGAGCTCCTGCAGTACGCTCAAACTAAAACGCAGTATGCTGCGGGAGCGAATGACGTTACTTATTGTGAGGTCCAGAAGTTTTAACCGCATGGCGGCGTCTCGCCATGTCCAGCGCGCCCCCTATAAACATCAAACAGTCGCCTGGACGGGCAGTAATGGAGGGAGGGTCTTTATCCACAGTGGCATCTGTTCACAGTGTGTTGCACACCACCGCACGCCTAACTACCTGTGAGCGCGTGTTGTTGCGGGCTCTTCACGTGACATAACGCATCCTGCGTCTGCCACGGGGGATCTCTCGGTGGCGGTGAGGCTGCAACAGTCTCACAACACAATCCTGTCATTACACTACATGCTGTATTGCCCAGCTCTTTATTGTGTTTATTAAAAATATTCACCTTCAAACTGTTAACTGTCTTTGATCTTGTAAATTGTATTTGTCTTTAATCAGGAAGAAAAGTCTGATGAGCCGCGGCACGAAATGACTTAATGTGGTTTTAGCTGTCGTCTTTTATTCTTAACCAATCACGTGTCATTTTTTGTTTGTCTTTGATTTGGATTGTTTTCTTTTATTTGTCCTTCTCTGTGAAGCACTTTGTGACGGTGGCGTTGAAAGGCGCCGTACAACCTGAAGTCATTGTTTAAGTTATTTAACTGTGAGTCCGATCGGTCAGACGGCGTGGAGAAATCCAGAACTAAAGAGGAAAGGAGGTACATTATTTCACATCTCTCACATTTTTCTAAACTGATATACTGCCATTTTTATTTCCTCTGCTCTGTATTTCTCCTTTGTAATTATACTTTGGGCCGAGCCGAGGCTGATTATCAGCAGAACACGGTAAGGGCGACATGTGAAACTGAGCGCCATGGGTCGGGCAGTGACCTGGGGGTTGTCTGGGCTGGATAAAAGGAAGTCCTGGTTAATGAGTAACAAGCCGCGATGTGGATCGGCGCTACAGGTGGGGTGGGTGGGGGTTGGCCGCGACGCGACACTGATAAGAGCAGGAAGGTGGGGTGAGTTTTATGGGGTGCAGGCAGCAACCGACTGGGAGAGACTCAGAGCAGCGTTGTTGTCCACTCGTGGAAGTATAAATAACGCTGTTTATTTTCAATAGCTGCATCGGCGAACTGCAGGAAGGAGATGAGCGTGGAGAAGAGAAACAAAAAGGAGGAGGGGCTACAATAGGCCGCCAGTCGCAGGCTGGAGGAAGAGGTGTCCGAGCCATCTAAGCGTCAAGCTAAACACACAACAGACCTGATACCACATCACTGAGCTGCCTCACACTCACATTCACCTGCTGAACAGTATTAACAGCAGACGCACAACTGCTACAAGCTTTTGTAGCAGCTTTTGTTGCAGCACTAAAGCAGTGATAAGGTTAAGTATTAGCAGGGTTTTTTTATGTTGGTAACAGTAGTCGTAATAGTTTTGGCAAGAAGAAGAAGTAGTCCAAGCTACTCAGATCAGAGTGACGGAAGTAGTAGTATAAGCAGTACAAGCAGTAATAAAGTTGTTGTGGTAACAGTCGTATTATTGAAGGAGCAGCACAGTCACGGCAGGGTCAGCAGTACTAGTATCAGAAGCAGTAAGAGTAAGTACTTAGGAGTAATAGTAGAAGTATTAGCAGAGGTAGCAATTACATTTAGTGGTAAGCAGAGGAAAAGAAAAGAACAATAACTTAACACAAGTTTGACTCTGATAATTGGCGTGAATACTTTTATTTGTATTGCAGTATTTTCTACATTAAGCCTTTCATAAATGCTAATATCAGAAGTAGCGGCGACAGCAGAAGTAACAACGGTGGTTTATTGATCTCAGAGTGGGAAATTCCTTCTCCCGCCCGAAAAACCCGTAAGTGACGCAACACACAGAACAATCAGATCGCAGCAGGTGAAATCCCCGTTGTCACAGCCACGTTCACTTTTGAAGCGAGTGCTGAGCATATCAACGTGATCGTGATACGGGGCAGGAGTATCAACCGACATTTGCAGTTGTGTTTTTTTTTTTTTTTACTGATCATTCCGACTGCTCCAATCAAGCAAGCGAGAATGTGAAGGTGATTCTCATTGATCTCTGCGTTGTGTTAGTTTAGAAAGCGTCGATAAGAGACCCCCCTCCCCAATACTGAGCGAAGTGAAGTTGCCACGGCGACCAGCGTCACCTTTAACCTCCGAACTTTTGCTTCACTTCCTCGTTCTATTCGGCGGAGACAGGATGCAGGCCGACTGATGTGAGATCAACATCATGGATTTATTCAGGAAAGATAAATAGTCAAGAATGTGTGAAGTGATGTGATGCCCCCGACCCTTGTCGTGAGACCATCATGAAAAACACACTACAGTATTTCCACATTATACATACAGTACATCGCTGGATTGAGCATTTCACCTTCGCCTTGTTCAGTTTAACTCCATTTAATTGGTGGCGTGTCCGGCTTCATGTGCGACACAGGAAAGCTAAGTTAAATTTAAATAGATTTTAATGAAACAAATCCCGCCTCATGTCAAACCATCCGTGCAAGTTGTTATCTGAAACCCCTCAGAAGCCAAATCTTGTTTGTCCAAACCGCAGAATCTTCACCTTCTTAAAGAGCTCAGCTCCGCTGTGTGTTTTTCTTGCGTCTTAACCAGACAAAGGCGTGCTTTAGAAACACAACAGCGCCGAGGAAATCCCTCGCATTCACGGTCAGGGTGTAAATTTTAGGGTCGAGAGCTTTAAGGGTTAAACTAATGAGGATATAAAGATATACCTTGGGGATGCACCACCTCCCTCCTCCTCCCACACACGCAGACCTGGTTCGACCGGACTGGGTAATGAGTTACCTGCTCTGGCTGACCCGCACTACCCACACAGACCCCAAAGTCCACTTTGCACTCAGGCCACGTACGCGCTAATGTGGATTCAAGCTGTTTACGTGACAAAATTATTTTGTCCACACCAATATTTTGAGGCTGGATTATAAAAGTTAGCATCCACACTGAAATTTTACAGCAGGCGTGACACACTGAACACTCCACCTTCACATGTTGCTGCTGTTTTTGCTGTCATTTTTTTTTTCTTTTTTATATTTTCAAACGGGCTGTTGACTCCATCAGCCCGTATCAATAAACTATCAATAAATAGTCACAGTTTTGAGCAAGGGAAATCATCTTTTTTCTTTCTTTTTTTCCATCCAACATCATCCATCAAAAGGTCCAAATTAACTGTACCATAACTGATTTCACTTTACTGGCCCCCCACCTCCCAACTGCTACATCCACTAATTAATTGCCCCAAGCAGCTCATACCTTATCCAACAGAAATCCTAACTGCTCCACCGTCCACTACTTCTCTTTACCACCTGAGCTTAAAGTGAATTTTAGAAATGGCTCTACAGCATACAAAGTTAGTACCTGTCAGCTGTTAGCTCATGAAAACCTTTACTACCTGTGCACCCCTAAAAACCTCAGCTATCACCACTTCTCCTCACAATGGCCCCTCCAGCTTTGTAACCACCCACACAACCTGCGGACATTTAACGCTGTTGTTCTGAGATTGGTGAAACACACACACACACACACACACACACAAACACCTGTATCTTGGATATCTGTCAGCCTTCACCTGCAGGCTGTTCTCTTTGCCCCCCCCCCCATCTCACCATTGCAGGTCACAGAGTCCAGCTCTGACAGATGTGGGTGGTGGACGGACAGAATGAACTGGCCCTCTGTCAAAATCAATTCCTCCTCCTTTTATTTACCCTCTAATTTATCCGCTGAAGTGTCGTGTCATCGAGAACACGGTGAACATTCAACGCAACCGAACCATGAGCAAAACATCAGTAATAATAACAAAAACAAATTCAAGAGGGGTGTTTTGTGTTGTTGTTTTCATATTGATTTAAAAGTTGAACCTGCATCCATCTGAGGTAGATGTACAGTTCAACAATACAATCTACAGATGGAGTAATATTTATTAACAGGGCAGCAGACGCCCGTGAGGACAGGGCACAGGTATGTATCGCTTCCAGTCTGTTAGAAGACGTTATCGCGCACATCAGGAGTTGAGCAACTCTGGCTCGTAGGAATGTTTTGTTGTGGTACAGTGCACTGGAGGAGGCAAGGTGTGTTCCAGGTAACGAAGGCCATGTACGTTTGTGGACGGGACCAATTTCTATTTTTTTTTACTGCTTATGGGAAGAGAGTTCGCAGAGCGCAAACATTTTTCTTTCTTTTTCAAAGTGGTTTTATGGTTTTATTTATGTTTAGGCGTGGAAGATACAACCGCCTCACGACGGAGCCTGCTAACATGTCAAACAGTCAGTCAGTTACGTAGCTTTGCACTCAGCCTGTCCATCAGTCAGACAGTCAGTCAGTTGGGCGGAGACTGGTTTACAGCAGCTCGAGCGGTCGCTCCACTTCCTTCTCTACATCCTTTAACTGCACAGGTGAATGGCTTTCCTAAGATCCTGGAAGCTGTGTGCATGTGTGTGTGCGTGCGTGCGTGTGTGTGCTGAAACAGAAAGAGAGCAAGGGAACAAGAGATCAATTGCAAATGACTAATGAAGCCGCAGCAGGAAGACTGAGTCACTACAGTACATCAGGTACTAACTGTGTGGGTGTGAACCTGTGACAGCATTTAGGGGGAAAAAACCCATTGTTTAGTTAACAGCATGGTTTATAAACCCATAAGACTCGATCCAAAAAAGAAATTCAGAAAATGATGAGCCTGAAGATAGTCAAATTAAATATAACCAGAGCTAGAACAGCACCAAATCCAGACTAATCTTACAATTTTCACTGACTAGTGAATGACTGATTAATCATTAAAAGGGGTGTAAATTAGCTATTACTCAACAAACTCATCATACCATGAACTTAAACTTTTATTTTCAATATCAGTCCATTAGTATTTGCGCAATTAATTGACGATTTGTTTGGGCCACAACAGGGACCCATGGGCCAAGGTGGTCTCTTCAAGCAACTCGTTCTTTTTGACAAACAGTTCCAAAACCTAAACAGATGTTTTCGCAATTTTAAGTACATTTTTAGTAAAAAAAAAAAAAAAAAAGCAGTGCTATAAAATCGAATTATCACAAGAGAGGGAGCACACATGCTGTTGTAGAAATGCGGTATGTAAATGTCCACACCCACGGAGAGCTGAGAGACATCGGTGTTCCAGCTCTGCAGTCGGAAAAGACAAAGCTACTATAAAACTGTTATGCCATCACCACTGGACCGCCAGCCACTACCATTACCTGGTTCTGTGATGTCAGCGCAGTTTATGGCCCACACAGCCATAAATAGAAACCCTTAGAGAGAATCTTTACTTCATAAAAGAAAAAAACAAAACAAACAAAAAAGACGGGGTTTTATACATTCTCAGACAGGTGCAAACAAGTCTGGAAAGGACTTACTTGTTCTGATTTAGTTTTATTTGCTTAATCCACCTAATGAATACTGCTTTGTTATTGTTTTGGGGGTTTTTTTTGTTCCGTCATTTTTGTAGTCAAATTCAGTAAAATGAGATACGTAAAATATTTATGTTCCAGAATACATTGTGGATTAAATAAACCCCTGAAGTCGCAGTGGTCCCAAGATTGCACTCACATATTACACACTCACTGTACAGTAGTGAAGAGGAGACTTCAAGCAAAAATACAAGCAGCTGAAGATAATTTCAAGTTTGTTGCCCAGAATGCAACGGGCAAAAGCATCTTGAAGCAGAACTACTAGTGAAAACAGGAAGTGCCTTTATTAAAGCACGGTGACAGCTGAGTTCATGTGACTCACTGGCTGACGTGAACAGCGGGGACATAAACACACCTTCACTCCGAGAAGCCGGGATGACTGAGGAATACTTGATCGTGTGCTTACAACAGATTTAGGCAGCGATGGTGCAAGTTGCAAACTGACTCATTTTATATCGTTACTTATCCTTCAAGTTGCTGCTCGCATTACAGACAGTGGTCGTTATTTTTCTTTAAAGAGCAAAGACGTTCAAATACAAGCATTAGACGACCAATTACAAGAACTGAGAAATGAATTTGATGTGTCGGTGGGTAAATGAAAAAAATACAAGCATTGCTGAATGAGAGAGGGACGGAGGCTTTTTATAACCTCACCATAGCTCTGGCAGCTGTAAAATAAAATTATAATAAAACTGTCTAGGATATTCTGTCTCCATGGTTACACACAGACACACACCAACCACACAAAGTGAGCATAAACATGCACAACAACAGTAATAGTAAAACAGCAAAGGTTTATATGCAAATTTTTGTATTGCTCGAGAATAATTAAAAATAAAAAACTACAGTGCCATACAGTGAGGAGAGAAAAGAGAAAAGGTAGAGGTGTGTGTGTGTGAGAATTCTTTCAGTCTGGCTCTATCCTTCTTATCAAATGGCAGGTTTCACCACCGACAAAAGGAAATATGACCATTTACCACACCATTTTTACAAAGGGACATTCCACTGTCTTTAATGGATATTCCTAGTCACTCTGTACTGTGTGATGTAGCTGGAAAAATAATAAACAAAAAAGATCATGAACTGTACTAAGCCTCTGTTCTCTCCTCTATTATCCTCTCTGCTATCTCCACATCCAACAATCACTCATGTCTGAAGACCTCAGAAATCCCAGTCAGTACTTGCACTGTGGCGCCCCCTGTTGAAAATAAACCCAAACTACCTGTGTATTCGGGATTCTTATTTAAATTTTCTATTTCAAATTTTCTATTAATGTTGAAACATTAAACACTAAAACCTGAAACTGAATACCTGAATGCTTTTTCAACTACATTGCTGAGGTTACATGAGGCTGTTACTGGGTTGCCAAACTACAAACTTCTGTCTTAACTGTTTGATCTATATCTTTATCCTCTGCTGCAAGCAGCACTTTGTCCCCCTCAGGTTCCAGCTCAATAAATATATCCCAAATTTGAAAAAAAACAAACAGTTTGATTCCAGCACTTGAGCATCCAAAACTCTGCCAGATAATGAATAAAAATGTAACAGTGTTAACTTTTTGACACTTTTCTCCAGCTTGGGCTCTTTTACTGCTGTTGCCGTTGTTTTTGTTTTTGAGACATTAATCTTTTTGGTTCCACTTTATTAATCCCTGGGGATTATTAATAGATGCTTGAATCTTTATTTTTACTCATTGTCAACACGAATCATAGTATCAAGCACCATTATTGACCCCCACCACAACCAACACTACCACACTTATTTAACTCTCAGAGTTGATTGAGCTAACTGAGACCAGCTGTACAGAGTTCGGCCCAGAGTTTGTTAAACCTGCTTCTGAAACAGGCCCCAGGTATTCTTATCTATTAATTAGCATTACTCACCTCTTCACTTATAGCTGTGCAAACACCTCCGGGCCTCTGTCTGTGCGGCTTGTCTCAGCTGACGGAAAGTGAAAGAGGCTGAGAAGAAAGGAAGACAATTATTTTCATTAGACACTATGTTTAAATGAATAGATTTATTTGGGCAAACTTGAGCAAATTTTAGAATCAATAGTGATAATAAAAACTGTATCACGCAGACAACTTGACAGCTATTGTCACTAACCACTAAGAAGCAAATCAAAAGGTAAGAGCAAGAACAAACATACGCACCTGCCATACAAGTGAAGATTAGTGTGATTTTTTTCTGTAATATCTGTGGCAGTATGAAACTGACTCCCCTCTAAATGAATGAAGTCTTTTAGACTTTGCCTTGTGTACAGATAATGCTTATAAGAGGCACAAACAGCAGGAACCGGTCAAATTAAAAAAAAAAAAAAAAAAAAACACTAGATAAAGGACATTAAAAGGCCCGAGTCAGTGTCCAGGACCGTCCTGGAGAAACACAATGATGCATATAAAACTGATGGGCCACAAGCTCGTTAAGTATTAAATTAACTGTTGCTGCTGGTACATGACACAGCTTCTAGTTCAATGAGAAAGTAAATTCAGTTCTGACCCATAGGTTTCAGCTAAGAGCCACAGAATGACGGCTTTGGCGCCCTTAGCTACCTTGCTAGCATGAGACTACTGGACGTATGTAAGGTAGTCTTCCTTACATACTGGGACCTGAGGAACTTCTCAGTAATAATGATAACACCTTCTTCTTGCACAAGGAAGTTGTGAAGATACTAACTTCGTAGCAAATCATTAGCTGAATAAGAAAATAATTTTAAGAAGCTGCTAGTGCTACCGGCACTACCCCTGGGTATTAGCTTAGGCTGAGTAGCAGCCTGTGAACGTTATGTCTGTCTGCGGGGCCGTCACCGGTATTTCACTAATGCCGCTATCCGGGAAGGTTACGTTAAGAAAGATTATGTTTGTGTTTACTCTTACCTGGCCCACTCAGAGGAGGTGGCTACACACACAGGTGGGTTTCATCCTGGACGTAGGGTCAGAGGTGGGGTGAATTTGTGACCCCTGGACGTGAAGCATCAACATACATGGTAGGAGTTTTTCTTTTAGTAAACATCTTGTGTGTGTTCTGCTAGGAGCTCAATTCGACTTAATACACGCGATAGACGCACATGACATGGCCACGAATGACTTCATTAAAATACGCTGTGTGTATATACGATACATCTGTGGGAGTACAGCGCTCTCCGAAGGAAAATTCTACAAACTGCGCCACAACTGCCCGCCTATTTAATGTCGCGCGGTCAGCTTGCTTCCGATTGGCTGTCCGGCTCGGATCACATGATCCTCGCCCCGCTCACTATCCCGGCTGTAGCCAGCTCGGTACTTTTAACAGCACGGTGAATGGAGCTTCTTTCTGCGTTTGTTTTTCCATTTCAACATGAAAAAATTACCTTGAATGTTAATGTGTGTGAAGAACAGACGTCGACGCCGTTGTATGTGGGATTTTTAATTAATCTGGACGCATAGTGACGGGTGAGTTGGACAGTTTTACCTTAGCCGAGAGTTTGTTGCTTGCTTGTTTGTGTACTGTCAGCGACTCTCCGTCTGCTCATTAACTAAACGTTGGTTGCAATGGTTTGTTAATAGGACCTTTATTACTGTTGTGGTCCTTAAATTGACAATGAGTGTGTTTTTAAGGACTGCACATACGCCCTACATGAACTACGTTCATGTTTTAGCCACCTATTAGCAGGCAACTCTCTTTTTGTCACACTGTTTAATTTTAGAAGTGAATGGTCATGACTTCTACAGCTTGAGCCCCAACCTCTTCGCCTACCCTGCACAGACAAAACAAGTTTTCTTTGTCACCTGCCACCAGTTGGTATGCACAAGTCATACCTAAAAAAGATCTGGCACGACGTTTATTTTTTTGTTTTGTTTTGGATGCTTGATAATCTTGATACTATAGGGATTGTTCGGATTTCGTACAGTACAATACAAGAAAAGGGAAATGTGGCACTATCACAAGTGGTGCTGGGAAATGTGTGTGTGAACTATGTTGCAGCTTCCAGGTGTTTTCACTAAGTCATCCTCTGAATCCTTATCAGGCCCAAACAACATGACATGAACAGTGCAAGGCTTCTAATTTCAGTCTTTTATCACTGTTCCTTATTGCAGACTCTGTTTATGTGTACAGTAACTTTGCATTGTTGGGTTTTTCTATGTATTCACACAGTACATTCAGTCTGAGCTCTTTTGTGTGACAGTTCATGTAAATGAGCAACAAACCACATAAGGCATCTTTCTGAATTGGACAAAACCAAATGTGGCTGAAGAATAACAATATTTTAATAAACCTGCACCATCTCCTCTTCTTAACTTTGTTTAGTTGTGTGTGTGATTTTTTTTTTTTTCCTAATTGAATTTTATCTTTTAGACCACAACTAATAAGAGCTTCAAAAGAAATCAGGACTCATGTTTTGCTCACTGAGGAAAGTTAATGGTTTTGCCAGGAAATGTTTTGCTTTTTTCTAAATCGGTTTTGGAGGAAGCCAGTCGCATGAAGTCAAACATGTCAGATGGCTGATTTTACCTCTGTTTACACGACTCAAGTCATTTCCTTGTGATTCAGAGTCACACAATCCAGAATAATGTGTGGTAATATATCAGCAGCTACAATGAGTCAACGTTTTTGCTTGAGGATAAACTGACTGCATGTTGCTGTTGTCAGCTTTTAACTTTCCACACTTCCCTTTTCTCTTCAATCAAAGCTCATAAATCATGGTACCCCAGATCCCATTTTGGCTCCATCACATGTTTTAATTTCAAATGCAGCTTACAGTAATAGACGTGCAGTGATGTTGGTGGTTCAGTTCCGCAGCTAACCTGTATACAGCCTGTCGGGGGCTGGTGTGTTTTTATGTCAGAGATCCCTGTCACCTAGAACCTTCTCTTTGTAAAGTCTGTAAAGGTTAACTGTGTGTGTGTGTGTGTGTGTGTGTGTGTGTGTGTGTGTGTGTGTATGTGTATGTGTGAGAGTGTCTTTTTTGTGTGAAGGAGAGACAATGGTGTTTGAGATTGCCATGTTTTTGTTTAATATCTATGCATCTACTTTAAACACATTTTTGATTCTCTCACTCCAACAAAAACTTTGTACACCTGCTCCTTTTTTATATTATTAATTTGTCAAATTTTCTTGATGTATTTCTTAAAAGCTGATGTTTATCCCAACTGTGCTGAGTACAGTCCACTAATGTCCTTAATGTACAGATATTGAGTTTTCACCTATTGTCAATTTGAGTTGCCAACAGCAGAAACATGATGGTGTGATGTAACACTGGGTGTTTTTCCCTGTTTCGTCTCAGAGCTGCAGATCATCATCTGACACGACTGATACCAAATCTGTTGTCATTATGTCTGTGAACATGAAGACGGACATCACTTACAATCAGGTGAGATGGAAGGTTTTTTTCAATCAATATAATTTCCGCCTGTGATTATTTGCTTGAAGTAGTTGGTGATGATTGCTGTGACTTATAACAACGTCATGTAAAAAAAGGCACAGGGAAACTAATGTAAGCAACGTAAGCTAAGACTAAGTTAGATGAGAGTATAACAATATGAAAGGTATTGGTTGTGCTATTCATCAGGAAATTGAATTATGTTATTATGTACATGAAAATTGACAAATGACTAAATTAGATTTATGCATTCAGTCAGGTTGAGAAGAACCTTATGTCATAAATAAAAGGCCATATACTGTGCAAGGTTTTAAACAGTTTCTCAGCCAGTGTATTATAATGTAGTTGTATGGACACATGTATAGTAGTAAATGGTACTTACCAAAAACCCAACTGTGGTGGAAGTCAGCCTGTTGAAAACCTCATAAGAGCATTAGTGAAACCAATAAAACATTTGGTTACACATCTTTGATAGGATTTCTCTCCGACTTTCTTTAAGATAAATTATTGGGCTTATTTTTTATTTTCTAAAGGCAGTATTCAGCCATCATTATATTAGAGGTTCATTCTTCATGTGATATTAAATGTTTTACTGTCACTGTGTTAATGTGATGCTTGCAGCTGGTGGACTTGGAGTGGAGGAGACGAGTCAAAAAACAAGGACCTCTGGTACGTTGCAGCACACACACACACCAGCTCAAATGAAGCCATTTGACCTTACAGTTAGTACTTACTTGACACACAAGCTTTCAGGCACATCAGAGACAAACACCCTCCCTCTTTCTCCAGTATTCCAGGTGTGTGTTAGCTGTGGCTACTGTTGCTACCATGCTGCTGGCTGCCTTCGCCATCTACGACCTCCTGACACCGGTGGCTTCCTCCTCCTGTCCCGCCCCGAGTAGCAGCCTCCATCTGCCTGTGGCCGACTCTTGCTCCGACCCCTGCAAGTAAGAAAACATGCACACAGTGACACGTGGGTACACACAGACCAGCACATTTATTCAGCTTTGATGTTTTCAAACTGTGAATTGAATTTTTTTTTTTTTTTTCACAATTCTATAACCTCTGCTCCATATTCTACAGCTGGATGAACGATGCTGGATTTTTCAGTACAATATGTGAGGATTAAACAAAGCTAGTAATGGAATAACAACTTAATTATATTATTTAGAATAATTCTAATTCATAAGCACATATTATAAAACAATAAGCTTGAGCTTGATTCTTGTCCTTGGAAACTGCAGCTGAGAAACGATCTACACTCAAAGTCCACCGACTCACTTGTTCTGGAGCTTTTGACTATATTGCACATCATCGAGACACTTCCCCCTCTTCTCCCCCTGTTTCAGGATTGTCCTGTTGGAAAGCATTCCCGAAGGGCTGGAGTTTAACTCCAGTATCGCCCACCCCTCCATCTTCGAGGCCTGGCTCAGCCTGATGGGCGAGGCTCGCAGCAGTCTCGACATTGCCTCCTTCTACTGGACGCTCACCAACAAAGACACTGGCACTCATGAGTCAACAGCCTATCAGGTCAGCTGGAGAGCCTTCCACCTGATCTGAACGTGTCTTGATGTGTGTCTGTTTCTTATTCCTCTAGCATTGTGTCATGGGAGTAGCTTAGTGGTGTCCTTAATCACTACATAGAATTTTCTCCATTAATCTATCACAAGTCTTTGTGAATAACATTTTCTTACTGTGTGCACAGGGAGAGACCGTCCTGAAGAACCTGGCTGCACTTTCAGGGAAGTTGTCTGTTCGTATCGCTGTCAACACACCACACGAGAGTCAACCTCAGGACGACCTCAGGCTGCTCAACGACTCAGGTGATGCTTTGAAATCATGTTGACTCCAACCATCCAGTTGGACCCACCCCAAGTGTTGAATGTCTGTCTGTGTGTAGACATCTGTAACATCTCTGATCTCGTCAAAGCACAAACTAACACGTGACATGTGTCGCTTTCAGGAGCTGATATCAGAACCGTCAACATGAGGGAGCTCACATCAGGCGTCCTTCACACCAAGTTCTGGGTTGTGGACAAGAAGCACATTTACATTGGCAGTGCCAACATGGACTGGAGGTCCCTCACTCAGGTACTCACTCACACACACACTTTGTTTGGCAAAGTCTGTTTGTTGAATAAGTTAATATTATGCTGTTGGCCTCCAGGTGAAGGAGCTGGGTGCAGTTGTCTACAACTGCAGCTGTCTGGCTGCAGACCTGGGTAAGATCTTTGAGGCCTACTGGTTCCTTGGGGAGAGTCAGTCGATCCCGTCGCCTTGGCCCACCAGCTTCTCCACCATCTACAACAAGGACACACCTCTCCAGCTGTCGTTCAACAACACGCCGTCCCACGTTTATCTGTCGGTGAGACACAATACAGGGATGAAAGAACAGAGGGTTTTCTCTTTTTTTTATTTTGGCATATGAGCAAAACAAATGCTTCTGTTTAATTCATATGCAGGAAGTTTTTCTGAGCCTGAGCCAGTACTTTATAACGTGTAATGGCCGCTAAGTTGTATCTTTACTCATTATTCTTTTATTTCAATTTAAAATATGGCTTAAATGAAATGAATTATTCACCCGATCTCTTGTCCCTTAGAGTTCTCCTCCATCCCTCTGTGCGGCCGGCCGGACTCCAGACCTTCAGTCCATCCTCAGTGTGATGGAGGATGCCCATAGCTTCATCTATGTCGCTGTCATGAACTACCTTCCAACCATGGAGTTTTCACATTCTAAGAGGTACAGATGTCCACAGATTTGTAGGATATGTAACCACAGGGAGGACGGTTGACGAGAGTCAGGTTTAGTTTTTAGGGGTAGTGAAGCACATGGCTCCTGCTGCAGGTAATGAAAACTGCACTCTATGTTCGGTGCCCCCTGCAGGTATTGGGCCGACATCGACACCCAGTTGAGGAGAGTCGCGTACGAGAAGCGGGTCAAAGTGCGACTGCTGATCAGCTGCTGGGCCAGCACCCAGCCTGCCATGTTTCCCTTCCTCAAGTCTCTGGCCTCAGTTTATGACCTCAAGAGCAAACTAGACATCCAGGTGGTGAGTGGATGTTCGCTATTTCTTCATGAGGGGAAAAAAGGAAAGGAAGGAGGTTGTAAATGTTATTATGTATATCCTGTGGTCACACTTTGATCCTGTTTGCTGTATTCAGAGGCTGTTTGTGGTGCCTGCCAGTCCTAAGCAGAAGGAGATTCCGTTTGCCAGAGTCAACCACAACAAGTACATGGTGACGGACAAGATAGCTTACATAGGTACGGCTGCAGACAAGCTGCATGGTTGTGTGAAACATATTAGTAACCAGCTTGAGTAGCTTGAGTAGTAGTATTCACTCAAAACAATGTCAGTATTCACATGACTCTCTGTACTTCCCTGAAATGAACAATTAAATCATCACATTACCTCTGATTGTGTATGCTACTATTTAGGATCTGTCCTGTCAGCCTTTTCTAAATATAAGCTGTGTCTATCTGTTTTCAGGTACATCTAACTGGTCAGGTGACTACTTCCTGAACACAGCCGGCTCAGCATTAGTTGTCAACCAGACTGAGTCACAGTCCCTGGAGCCAACCGTCCAATCACAGCTGAAGGCTGTGTTCGAGAGGGACTGGAGCTCTGCCTACAGCACGCCTCTCACCTCGAACTCCAACCTGAAACACCTCTGCTAGCTTCTACACTACCAGCTTACGTAACTGCACAGCAGCTTCTGTTCAACACAGATCACTGTGCTATGATTGGACATCAATTTCAGTTTTCAATTCTCACACACTCGTCTTCACACAGTACAAGTGTTCACACAGTATGCACTGAAAATGAGAAGTCAGCCACAGACGATCAACCTCTCAGTGTAGTGTAGTTATCCATGTCTGCGTGGGTCCAAAGGAAAAGAGTCCACCTCCAGGTACTTTGATGTATTTTAACTTCAGTGCCAATCTCCAGTTTGACAGTCATGTGCCATTGAACCACTTAACTGGTCGGTTCTGACAAAAGGTGTTAAAGGGTACGTGATTTTTCTATTCATTTTGGTAAAGAATGTCTTTGCATCTCTTTGCTGTACGAATCTAAGCTGCTGTGGATTCAACCTACATGTTTGCGTATGAGTCATGCCAAACAACAGAGGTCCCCATTCAGAATGCGATACAGCAAGAACAGGTAGATTTACCTTCACAAAACATAATGGGGCCTGTCCAATGTCAGCTCCAGCTCCCCCGCCACCCTAAATGGATAAGCAGTAAAACAGATGTAAGGATGGATGTGGTTTGTGCCGTGTAATGCCAGTAGCACCAGGGGCACTGTTCCATCTTTCCATTTAGGTCAGTGTTCATGTTTTCAGATTGGCTCACACACTCACCTTCATTAAGTGGTCTATTCACTGATCACTTTCTCGTTTTGAATATCAATCACAATGCAATTGACTTTTTTATCCCCCACTCTCAGGGAGTAATGTTTGTGCATTTTCATTTTAGTTTGCCAGAATCTGGAATAATTAATGCTTAAACTGTGTGCATGCTGTGCCTGTAAATAAGACAAGTTTTTGTTTTTTTTTTAAATCCACTCTTCAGTCTTCAGTACTGTTTTTAAACAAATAATTTTTATGCTAAAGTCTTTAGCACATATAGACTGGAGGTTTGCAGCAGCAGTCGATGGCCATGAACAAATTTAATTTCCACTGTGTGGAGTGATTGAAACTATTGATTGGGGAAGAAATGGTGTTTATGGCAACTGTCCAAAGAAACTGATTTGAAAAACAAACTTTGAAGCAGTTATTGTCATTATTCAACTTCCTCCTTTATAAAAATCACTCTCAATAAATGTCTTTGATTCAAATCTGTTCCGGCCTGTTTTCACCTGCTTTCTGATGCACATTTATTCAGTTATTATAAAAATGCAAATTCAGGGCTGAGGGAAAAAACAATATTAATATGACACAGTCTCTTGATCTGTGAGAAAAAAGGCTTCTACAGGAGTATCTTATGTGCATTCACAAGGTCATATGATGTTCAAACTCACTTCCCGCTCTCCTCACTAGTTCAGAACTAAAACCTTTGTACATATGAATGTGTGATGAGTTCATTCAAGAGCATCAGGACAGGAATAAGAAAATGTACGAAGACAATCTGTCATTGTCATCATTTTGCATCTCTTTCAGTGGGGATTTTGCTTGGAGCTCGGCAAACTCCCAACATTTCAATGCCTTTTGATCAAAGTTCTTTCTTTGCAGCAGGTTCTCCGATCTCTGCAGAGGACTTCTGAAGCTCTATTAGCCTGAGGAGTCCTGCTGAGCTCGAAACGTCTTCACTTCATTTCACTGTTCTCCTGGGAACGTTTCATTTCCCTGATCTACACCACAATAGTATCTGTATTTTCACAGACAGTTCCCCTGGAGTTCATGGTTTTGCTTTTTGTTGTACAGTGTGAATTGTGGGACTTTCTAAACTACCACAGGTCAAGAATAATTAAAGCAAACAGGAAGCATCTGAGCAAAGGGTCTTGAAACTTTTGTAAAAGACAACTTTTAGTTTTTAATGCTCCATATTTGTAAATAAGATTGTAAAAATGCAAATTTGACCTGTTTAAAGTTAAACCAATAACACAATATACGCAGAAAGGGTCTAAATGTTGGAGTGGTCCAGTTTTTTAAAAAACAGACCTGCTGGGATTGTCTGTCTCCATACATTCTTGTAAACCTCTGTTTGCGCACAGCAGCGAGGAGGAGGAGCGTTCGCGGCACCGGGACCACGGCGGACACGGCGATACACACCCCGGGATGTCGCTGCTGTTTCTCGGCAGTTTACTCTCCCGCTGAATGGTTTGATTAAACAAAAAGTCCGATGTCATCTATAATCATTCGTTTTTGTTCCTTCCTGCTCCTGGTGCATCGGTGCCCTAAACCAACCGGGACTTCGTATGGGTGAGGCTGCAAAGTTTCCCGGCAGAACTCCAAACCAGGACGGCTCTTTGGAAGGAATGAAGGTATGAGGATAGACAACAAGATCCATTTAATGCCCAAAGTTAGATCAACGTGTTTTGTTTTCTAATGAGAAGCTTTGTTTTAAACGTGTCTTTCACCAAATCCCCATTAAGTTTGTGGGTTAACGCACCAACAACTCGTTCTGCACCATGTAGGGCGAGGAACCAACAGCTGACCTTGTCTACATCCAACTCGCCTGAGCTATTATTAGACACACAACATATAGATCAGCATGAGTGGGATTTAACGGTGCTCGCAACGCGCGTTACAATTAAATTAGATCCAGTTGAAAGTCGAAGCCATAATCAAAGTTTAACAGTTTATTTGTTGATCAGTATTTTAGTCCACTAACCCTCCACATGTGTTCCTGCTGTTTCAGCATGAGGAGAAAACACTGTGACACAGTCATGTGTCATCTCTCAAACTGCTGTCTCTGCCTTTCCAGCGCCACCGCCCGGATTAAAGCCCCCCACCCAACCCCGTCAGCTCACTCCCACCGGCCTGTGCGAGGTACATCATGTTCACGGTGCATGCAATGTTCTCGCATTATCGCGTTATATTTTCCATTTAATGTACATTGGTTTATATCCACTGAGTCAGTCAATCAAGACACCAGATAATATTTTACTTGTTATGCATTTTCAAGTACTCAAATTCTTACAAACTTTGTTTTTGTTTCTGACTGAAGGGGAATTTTTGCGCGGTACTTGAACGCAGCATGGGAATCCATGAAATGAGGGGAATGGAGATGCGTTCTCTGACCAGTCCTCCTGGTTTACAAAAATATATACTTTTTTTAAACTGATTATGTTAATATCAGACCTTTGCCATTCTTTTGTATCATTTTGGTTGGGGGGGTCTATTTTAGCCATGCATCTTGTTGCAGTAGCAGATCTCTTACACTTGTGTGCAGCAGTGCTGCAGGTTTACACAGGCAGACTTACAACAGTGTTCAAGCTCTCACCTCACTTCACACACACACTCCCTCAGATGCTCCTCTGGGAATCAAGAGGATATTTACACTCCAGTACAACTCAGGCTGAAAATTTGAGCAGTTAAATCCGTTTTTGGACCGATTGCACCAGAAAAGAAAATTAAATGAGCAGCCAAGCAAACAAGTGAGGTTCTGGTTCTGTCTTGGTTCATGTATTCACATAAGTCCTGTCTGTACTTTCTGTTATTTTTTTTATTTCTTTGAGTAAAGACTCTCATGAGTGGAAAATTCAGAGAGCGTCTGGATCTCAGTGTTTATGGGTGTGACTGAGTGGGAGAATCAAAAACACCCGGCCTCTGCTGACTGCAGAGCGGCCTGTAACAGTTTCATCAGTGCTCACCGAGCTACAAAGCCAGCTAATGCAGCGAATCACAAGACTCAGTGACACACACATACACACACTGAGGTTTCTCCTGCATGTCACTTCCCATTCCAGACTATTCAGTGTCGTCAGAGGCCCTGGAACGCAGCAGGGCTCAATCCAGGAGGTTATTTCTGTCTGTTGACTATCCAGCCCCCACCTAACTGTGTGTGTGTGTGTGTGTGTGTGTTTTGATAGATGTTGCTAGGTACACTGTGAGTGTTTGGGTGGTGTAGGGATAGAGTTTTCTGGACTTTACCTTTGACTTGGTTATGAGTAGTTATGAGTGGAAAGCACCAGTAACGTATTTGTCTCATGTTGGTTGGTCACTATTTAGCAGAGTTATCCCCAGACACACACACACACACACAAGTTAATTAAAATTGATACCTGGAGTTGATTTTCTCACAGTTCTATTTGAGTTAAAGTAGTCTGGTTTACAAATAATCACATGGTGGCGCTGTTGGGTCCACATTCAAATCTAATGAGTTAGTCCATCAACAAACTGAAACTATAAAAAATATGTATGTGAAAAAGAATGAGAATAATAAGATACAGTAAAACACCAATGGGATTTTGTGCTCACTGATTTCTGTTTGTTGAATGTTAATTTTTATTTTAAAGACAAGTGAAAGAAAAGTGTGTTTATTCACATCTGCTCTTATCACAGCAGCATCGAGCAGCACTGCCCAGCTCGTGCTGTACTGGAAGGAATCTCTGCTGCCAGGGGATAGCTTCAGTGTGTGTGTGTGTGTGTGTGTGTGTGGTGTGTGTGTGTGTGTGTGTGTGTGTGTGTGTGTGTGTGTGTGTGTGTGTGTACACTGCCCTGAGGACCACTCTGTAAAAATGAAGATCCCCTGATTTAATTTACTCTTCAGTGTTGTGACTATATCTTTATACTTCATGCATGTGTTTCAGCTGCAGGATACTGCAGAGATGTGCACTGAGGACCAACCTGCAGCAGGTACTCTGTGTGTGTGTGTGTGTGTGTGTGTGTGTTCAGTCTTTATGTTTATACTTTTAATGTTAAAATTCTGATTAGATCAGTGAAGACGTGAAGGTGATTTTGCACAAAAAAATAGAGTAAAAAGTGATGAAATAGTCTGAAAGTACATAGAGATGCAGTCAGTGAACAAGCAAACAACAGGCATAAATGATGAATGAAGGTGAAAATGTGTTTCTAGAAAAATCGATCCACGTGGCAAAAGTCAACAAGCAACATGACTCCCAAACAGAGCATGGCTGACAATATTTGATGTAAAATTGCTGTTTCAATCTAGTGCAAGTTTGGCATAAATACAGCAAAATATATGACACCAAACACATTAAGATAGTGACATACAACAGTATACAGTCTACAGTCCCTGCACTTTAATTACCACAGTGTCCTGTCAGTGGACACATGTGGTGACGAGGGTGCAAACAGTGAAAGGTGGAGTCCCCTCCCTCAACAAACACAACCGGGTCTGGTCGTACCTGTCTCCATTTGTGTGTGTGTGTATGTATGTGTGGAGGGGGGGCAGAGATGGGGCTCCACTACATGGTTCCATTGTGATGGATGGGCGACATGACTTTACAGTTTCAGGTTTTGTTTTATTTATAACTGTGAGGTTGTGATAAAAACCCACGTCTTCAACTGATTCCTCATTTCAAAATGAGAAATCCATTCATTAACGGCTTTTTAGCATCATTGGTTAATTAGAAAGCAAGTCTTTAATTAGGGGTTATGAGTCATCAGCTCTATGGTTTACTACCATAATTCATCATTTTGCTTATAATACCACTAATGGTCCCACTAACCTCAAAAGTAATTACACTTTTAATAAGTCACCCCATGGGAAAATAAAATATAAAGCTGTAGGTGTAAATGTGAGATTTTAAAAACTGCAAGGTGAAGAGAAGTATATGAATGTAAAGGAGGATATACAGTACATCAGATTGCTTATAGTTTATGATTGGAGTTTACAAGGCACCAAAATATATTTGAATTTAATAAATCCATTAACTTCTGAATGATCATTATAATTCATCTTCTTCGAAAGGGGATACTGTCTGTTTGAAGCACACACACCAGCTGCATGTCTGGTTTTACCCTGAAGCAACTCTATTGATACGGTATAAATGATTCATAAATGGATTAATATTAACTGAGTGACTCCCCCTCTCTTTTTCTCCCTCAGGCGTGGGTCAGCGTCAGACAAAACACCGCAGGCAGCAGCCAGGAGAAGAGGTGTATCGTTGCACCCGCACACCAAACTGGATTCACTCTGCATCGCGATGTTGACTCCATTCTTCCATTTTACTGTTTAATGATTAATCAGATGATACCTCCACACTTTTCCAGACCAAATCCAAGTCATTAAAGGAAAAAAATATATTTTTATAATAAACCTGGGCCTTCATGTCATTTAGCACATCTCAACAGTGGACGACCTCTGTGGTGGAGGAAGTGAAACTTTCTTGGCTCCTCTCTTCTGCCCCCATTCATGACCCTGAATGTAATCAAACCATTTAGATCATCGGGATTAGATTAAACTCAAAGTGGCCATTAATGGATCTCAGGGGCCGACGTCTGTGTTCACTGGGTCTCCAGTGTGACACACATACACTTAAACTCGTACAAGGTTCATTTACTGAAATACAGGAGAGGAACTGCCAAAACTTCAAAAAATAAACACCTCTTCATGCAAGCTGGCAACATACTCTTCCCACTTAAGCAGAAAAAAGAGATCTATTTAAATGTCAAACGTACAGTTAATAGGACAATTCAGTTTCAGAGATAAGAATTATTTTTTTAGTCTGTTGGGGGAGAACAGGAGACGGCATCTAAAGGAAGGAGAGGAGGAAAGGAGGCAAGAAGTGAACAAGGAAAGAAAATAATTTTTAATGTGTCATTGCTAATTTTCCAGTTAAAGCTTTCCCTGTAGCCTGTGACCTGAAACCTCACAGTGACATTTGGTTTGTTTTGCTTTTCACTCTCCATCCATCTTTTGGCAATTTGTGACAGCAGCAGTTGTGTCTTCATGAAAAACATGACAATTCGTGGCTGAAAATAAAATTATTCACGTGTGTGAACGGTGGGAGACTTGAGGAGCACTGCCGACGAAAGCGTTTAAGCCGGAAGCTCTGAGCTGTGCATTTCTGTTAAACCTACTGGATTCTCAGGGCTTTATGTCTGTGTGTGTTTGTGTGTGTGCGCTCACTGGCTCCATCCTCGATGACTCAGCTCTCAACTACTCTGCACTTTGTAGGGATTAACTGAGGCATGTGGCAGACAAACATCGTTCCTAATGAGAACAGAAACTACATTTATCACCCAGAGGCCCAAAAGAAGCATCACACTTTTCTTACTTTTTTGTCCCCTTGTGTGTCTGTGTTTGTGTGCTTACTATTCAAATTACAGGTCAAAGCTCGGTTTTAAAAGTTTTCAAATTTAATTCGTATTCTGCTACTTTTTGGGAGGTGGGAGGAGGGCATGCAGGGCATCGGAATAATTCCTAGTTAAAATGTTGAAGATGTTGTGGCTCTCCACCACATGATTCCTAATCCTTCTGAGTACAGTGTGAAATGGATCAGCACAAAACAACCTGTGACCTCCCCACTCGTGCGCTGGCCGAAAGCAAAGCCCCGACACGCCCCTCCTTACACCTCCTTAATTTCACCTGATTATTTATTCTCTGGGTTTTTTTCCCCTGTGATTGACTGTGGTCCAAAAATCTAATGGTGTAATCCATTCCCAAGCGGCCGATGCTCCGGTATCGCTCTGTACCAGGCTCCATTAATCTCCACTTAGTTTCTGTTTTTAATGGTGTGTCTAGATTTAGCTTTACAGTTACTGAATCGATTGGGATAAAAATTCTGTACATTTGTACATACAACAGACGAAGCCTAACAAATTGACTTTTACTCTGGTTACCTGTATTTTTATTGAAATGCAGTGATTTGTAAGTATAATAAAATGCAATGCTGTTGTTAAACTGTCCAATAAATCATATATTTATTATGCGTTCAGCTTTACCTTCAGACAAGAGTCAGCCACAAATATACTGCAACTCTGAGACTACATTTTCTTCTCCAGAGGGATTTATACCTCAAAGCTCTTCGGTCAACAGAGCCAGAGGTAGGTTCTGACATTGACGTGTTTGTCCTCACATCACTGCATATTTCATTTAAACTGTATATTTGTGAGTCGTTTGTAAAGCCTTACATCTAAAAGGAGTGACAGGGTACAGACAGAAAAATGAAAGAAAAACATCAGCCCCTGATCTTTAAATGAGTTTTCTGATCACTCTGTGACAAACTGCTGTGAGCATGTGAGGGTGTGATGCCCCACGTGAGGTGTAGTTGTGTCTGACTGGTATCCAGTGTCCAGCCCCTCTAAGCCCAGTAACAAGGCCCCGCTGGGCCGCAGCTAAAGCCTCCAGCACCGCAGACAATGGAGCGGGGCTTTACAGAGGGTCGCAGCAAACTGCTGACTGTCCACTAGTGCTAATGCGTCCCTATTCTGTTCTTTCTCGCTGCTGTCTCCTGTGCTCACACACACACAAACACCCAGGCACACACTTTATGTTGCTCTGCAGAGGGAAAAAAAAGATCACTGGTCCATATGTTGATATGTACACAGTGATGAGACAGTTCTTCTCTTCCTCTCTTTTTCTGTCTCTCTCTCTCTCTGTCAATTCATCCACCCCCTGCTCCCCCTGCTCTCCATCCCTCTGTCTCCATCCATCCATCCATCCCTCTCTCTCCCAGCCCCGGGACCCCCTCCACCCTTTCTCCATCTCTCTCCGGCTTTCTTTCTATTCGTGATCCACGCTGACAGTGTTGCTCGGTAGCTCCGGCGGGCCTCAAACGGTGAAACCGACCCCTTGATCGCCTCGGACGACCCACCTGCCTCCCCTCCAGCTCTACCCAGCCCCACGGCCCGTGTGGGCTCCTCCATCAGTGCACTGCCTTCTTTGGCCTCCTGCTGCGGACCATGTGCGAGTGTTTGCGTGGAATATTCAGAGTTACCTGGACGCCCTCCTCCAATGCAGGTCAGGATAAAACATCTTACTCCGCTGACCTCTCTCAAAGTAACACTTTCATAAAAAACATAGTAAGAAATATATAAAATTCACTTTTTTATGAAAAAAAATCTTAATTTTCTCCTGAATTTGACAACGAAAGATTATTATTTTTTAGATTATTATATTTTTTAGCTTTGGGAGTTTCTTTGAGATAAACTTTAGATTTGAATAAATCTTTGGTTAAAGTTCAATAATTGATGGTTTAGTTCAGAATTAAATAAATAAGTATGTCAGACATGAGAGACTCATCATCCACAAGGACCACAGCACCTTTTTCTTTCAGCCTCAAACTATATTGTATTATATTTGGCAAGAACAATGTATTTGTCTGATCTTGCAGTGAAACATCCTCTTTTTTGTGGTTATTTTCAGCCACTTAATTAAAGTTAAAGAAAGATCCTGGTCTGGTTGAATACAGAGAAATTTCTGACATCTCACAATTGTTAACCGAGGTGCCTTTGTTGCATAAACCTCAACACCAATTGGACCGTTGATGTGAATCCTGCCCACTATGACATCAACAATAAATACAGCATGATTTAGTTAAAAAACAACTTGTTGCCTCTGAATGTTACCCAGACACAGACGATATGTTTTACAAAAAGTATTTGCTTTTCCACTTTAGATTTCCAGACACATCCTATCTCGGAGACACTGTTGCCTGTGTGACTGATATGTTTTTGTTTTGTCATGTCATTTGCTTTCTTGGATAGCTGCTGTTTAATGGGAAATTATCATAATCCATACATATCATGATGAAAATATCCTCCTGGAACTGGAAAACTTCATTCCAGACATCACACTTGACATTCAAAGATTGTTTGAACTGAGAGGACAAATCTACAGAATCTGCATTTATTGTAATGTTTGGAAAACTCCCCACGTTTGTCTCTATTAATACCTGAAGGTCAAGTCAGGTCAGGTCAGCAAGCAGAGTCATTGCTCGGCTGCAGGTCGAGGCAAAGACGAGGGAGGAAGTGAGCATTGTGTCACTGAACTGTTTTCAGTTGGTGTTTGGTTTATCTGCTGTGCTTGTAGATGAATGTGTGTGTGTGTGTGTGTGTGTGAGACCTTCACAGCGGCCTCCTGTGTGCTGTGCTCATACACAAAGACAGTTTTTAGGCAGGCAACTAGTTTTAATATTGTGGCTGATTGGTGGTATATGTGTGTCTCTTTCTTGAACCTACTTGTTTGTACATAGGAGTGTTTACTTGTCTTTATTGCTTTATTTAATGTGTTACCTCCCTGGACATCATCGCTGGGGCTGTGCAAATACACTGAGAGAAACCGGATCCTTGTATGCACCAGTACAAAGTACTAGTGCCAATAAATCTGATTAAACCTCACAAGTTCTGTTTGAAAGCATTTTGTGATTCCAATCACTGTCATGGTGGTTAAGTTAAAAATGTCTCCTGTCATAGAATCAGTATTTATCTGTGACATAAATTGCAGTTAATAACCTCTGAGAACTGGTTAGTGATCCTTCCTCTCTCGGACCACACACACACACACACACACACACACACACGCAGCCTGCTCCAGTTTCCTGGCCCATTTAAGCGCTGACGAGGGCATAGCTGTGGTCTGGTGGGACCTGGTGAGTGATGCCAACCGATCTGCTCATCCTCTCTTAACCCTCCTCACCCGTTAACACCCCCGCCTGCCAACACACCCCACCCACTCTAACCCCCCCACCCAGTCCTCTTTTTACTCTCCTCTGGGTCCCAGATTACAGGATCAGATAAGCAGGCATGTGAAAACTTTCACCATCACCGTATCTGGATTCTTCCAGATGAAAACATGAAAACCACCAGTGATGTCCTCACAGATACGTCCCCCTGTCTCACCCTCTCACCCCCATCACCATATCTAAATCCCTGCTTTGTGTGGGAGCTGGAATGCAACAATGACCATGTTAGCTGACACAGTGCTGGCTGCCTGATCTGTGCTGACAGTGACCCCCCCACCACCACCCACCACCACCACCTCTCCTGCAAGAGACACATCCATCCCTCATCTGTAGGGCTTTGGACTGGCACTGGGTCTATGGGAGGGGGTTGGTTTGGTTATGGGTGGGGTGGTAGTGGGGGGGTCTATGTTTGAATGTAGTTTATTTTAGACCCTGCACACACATGCAGGTGGTTTTCAGCAAATCAGACCTATGCCCTGCTTGTAGTAACTTTATGAATTAGTACAACAGACATGGTTGTTCAGCCCTGACGGGTGTAACAGATGAAAATAGGAGGTAGGGAGGCGTCAGTCAGGTGCAGTTTGTGTGGCAATCCAGGGCAGAGCAATCAGGCAAAGTGAAAACACCTGCGCAGGTGCAGACTGAGGCCTCAGGGTTCAAACATGCCACATGAACTTCATTAGATGACTCGAACAATTAGAAACAATCCAAACACCTGTATTGTGTGAGTATGCATCCTCAGTTTGCTTGTTTTATCCTCAAAGTTCAGTCTTCAGTGAACTGTGTGAGAGAAGTTTACTTTTAGTTTATTTTAGCTTGGTTAATTTGAGCACAGAGACCTTTTTTAGGAGGACTTACTTTGTACAGAGCTGTGTCAGATCTGAGGCTTTTACCATTTTTATTGGTATAATTTCTGTCTGTTAATGCAGCTGTTTGTTTGTCAGGTTGAACTCCTAATAGGGAAAGGGTCAAAGTGAGACTCAAGGCGAAATACAGTGCAACTGTAGCTGTAGCTTCATAAATAGCTTCATGAATATGTAACAGACAGTTTTCCCGCTGTTAACAAGCGTTCGGGGGGTAGAATCTGCAGGGGAGCCGGGCTCGCTGCAGCTGTGTTTGTGATTTACTTGACGGTGTCGCTTTAACTCCTTTTAATCAAAGCTGGATTACTTCCACCGGAGCGAACAAACATCCACCTCGTTTCACCTCAGTGAGCGTGAGGTTTCTGCAGGTTTTGCTTTGCTGTTGCATTAGTGCCACATTGAATGTTTTCTTGGGGAGGTAGTTGCTGAATATGAGCCTGGATACAGTATGTTTACCAGCCAGCTCACTTAGTGACCTTTGACCTCACTGGAGAGGAAAAGAGAGTTTAGGAGTTGGAGAGTTGGAGAAGAGCTCAGCGTCTAAACCTTCTCATGATGACGTCGGCTCTGCAGCGAAGAGGTTTGCTGTAAATCATCTGTAATTACAGAAAGAGAAGCTAAAGACAAACATCATTCAGCAGGTGCTCGTCTGAAGGGAAGACTCACGCTTTCTCTAAAGCGAGATCCAAGGCCCACTGCTTCCTATTTTCAGCATCGCTTGTTGAAAAGTACGTGGCCTGAGTGCACACAACATTTCTGGAAACTGTCCCATTCGTCCACTTACATATTAGGTCACTTTACTGTGGCACTTCTTGCAGACTCAGCAGCTGGACAGTAGATGAGAAGGAGCATTATCTCGAGTAAAAGGATTGACCTCTGAGCTTTTAATTTACTGCCTGTAATTGATGTTTTATGAATATTAAATATCAAGAATTCAATATTGCTAATGTAGCTAGGTTTATTTATAGAACTGCTTCACTACAACATAACTTTAAAGTGCTCCAGGAAACAAAGTAATCCCCCTTATTTGTTTGCCTGCTGATTGTGCCGGGATTCTGACAACTTGGCCTCGGATCATTTAAGATCCATGCACCATTTGGTTTAAAAGCTCCAACAAGTCCTTTTAATTATCTTTCAGATAACACTGATTATACCCTGCTTTGGTGTCTGAGTTGAACCTCTTCTTTTACCACTGATGGATTTTATGGAACAAATTTGTGAGAGCACAGGAATCTAGGAGAGAAACAGTCAGCCTACTATTCCACAAACTTTATCGTCTTCTCCTCCCTCCTCTGTCATTGTGGAACAGCCCCACCCCTTGCTGCCCTAATATGGGGCATCTCTCTGCCCCTCCGTCCAATCAGGTGGCTGGATGCGTCCCCTCTAGAGATGCCATGGGCTCGAGCCGGGCCTGAAGTTTCAGTGAGGGGAGCAACAGGCTGGGTGGAGGCAAGGGGCAAAAGGCTTGAAGACCAGAAAGAGGGGGAAGACAATAACAAGAAGTGAAGAAGAGGAGGAGCGTGAATGTTAGGGAGAGGAGAAGAGAGGCTGTGATTGCAGGTGGAGGTCCATCATCTTTGAACCTCTGGAGGATAGAAACTGAGTATTAAGGTAGGCTGGATGGATGTGGTTTAATAAAGCCTCTTCCGACACCTGAGGGGCTATTTGCTGTCTGATTTCTAGAAAGTGGGCCACCAGAGGTTTATGGTTTAGGGCTGGTAAATGCAAAGAGGAGAGCAGGTTTTAAAAGTAAAGGTTACCTCACTTTCTGGAATAGTGGCAGTATATAGTAGTATAAGTGTCACTGACCTTTCCCCTGTTGCTGTGTGTTTGTATGATTCAGCTTTAAATCATCCTGAAGCTCGTTATATTTCCTGAAATAATAAAGCTGTGCAGAGAAGTTTATGTGGCAGACTCCACGCTGCTGACTCTGGAGAGCGTAACAATAGCATGCTGTTTAAATGCAAGGACAGTTTTAGCGAGACAGCTGCCGCTTGTGTTTATTCCAGCATGCCAGTTGCCCTCTTACAAATACTCAAGTGTTCAGAGGCTGATGGTGACTATTTGCAGCATGGCACGTCACAGTGAATCCTGAAGTTTATAAGAGTGTTTTGTAATGAGACCTGGGTCAGACAACACTTGAAAATTATTCGTAATATTGGAGTAAACCTTTCAGGGTGCCAGTTGGGTGGGGCCTCAGACACTCAATAACACCAAAGCATTAAGAGACAAACACCTAAAATCTAATTTAACAAAAAGAATAATTTTCTTTATATATGTTTAAATGACTCTTATTCTCATTGTAATCCACATTGATGAGGTTTGCTGTATAGAGAAACAAGGTTTACTGCTGTTTGAAAAAAACAAACCATGTGATTTAATCATGCATACGCCAACATTTTTGTTGTTGCAGTAAAAACTTGGCCCAGGTCTGGCTTCATGGCTGCAGAGCAGAGCTGTCAGTGCTGCTGCTGCTGGTGGTCGTAGTACACAGTCTCTTTCAAATAGCCCCTGTCTTAATGTTACACACCAGTGACAGCTGCAGCATGATGGTCATAGGATCTGTCCTGCCCCCCCACCCCAATGCACCATCAGTTCCACCTCTATCGTGGAGCTTGCCCACCAGCCCGGTATTTGCGTTGGCCCAAAGTGGGTACAGAGTCTGCCGCCGCCAAAACACACCCGCACTGTGATGGAGGATCACTGACACATGTGTGGCACTGGGTTACATAACACACACACACTGGGTCATTTCTGGGCAACAGGTACTGGTTTTACTTTATATCAGACTTTCTGATTTGATAGCAATACCCAACTTCAACTTTCCAGCACATTTGGACAAGAGTGCATACTAGTGTGGTGTTTTTGTTGTCAAAATATTTTCCCATTTAGCTCCATGACAAAGATCTGTCCACTGCTGTGGGAAGACAGGTTTGGATAAATTGACTGTTTTTTGCTGTTTCTTGGAGTCCAGCTGTATCAAAGAGAGGTCACAGACTGGCGTCTTATAGTTGTGTGAAAGCACCCAGCCTGAACTTGTTCAGTCTTTTGTGGTGTGAGTGAAGCACTATTGAAAACTCCTGTGAATATGTCAGCAACAGCACAGATGGTCAACAGGAGTTACATCTCTGCTCATCATCCCTTCAGACATAAACAACATGGGATAAATAAAGTGAAAGTATTCTCAGGCGGCTCTACGTGCAGGCAGTTTCCCTGGCTAATCGCTCAAACACATTTTCCCCGCCAACTAACTTGACATTTACTGTATTTATAAATCTTAGACAAAGCTCCTGGGGTCAAAGGTCAAGCCTTGCTATGCGGCAGGCCAGGCTGCAGATTTCTGTCTTTTTTTGGAGGCATTTGCGGACTTGTCTCATCTTTGTCAGCTTTCACATTAGGGCATGTTTTTAATGTTTGTCCACTCGAGTGGATCAAATGGAGGCCAGTAACTGGACTCTCCTTTAATTCTGTCAGTACAGACTGTCACTGAGATTACAGGTCTGAGTCTGATGCCACAAATAAAGTCTCAGGTGTCAAACTCTTGTGGCATTTTGTTATTGTGGCTCACTCAGAAATCTTAATCAGAGTTATTTTGAGCTAATGTGTTGCTCTGGAAGATGTCTAGATGTAGGTGTGTGTGTGTGTCTCAGAGCTGAGAGTAAATGACGTCAGAAATGAAATGATGGATGGCGATCGCAGTTTCCTGGCGACAGACTTTGGGTGGTGGTGGTGATGGTTGCACTTGTGGGTGGGGTTAATTTTAGAAGAGGAAGCATGGGTCAAGTGTTGATTGGGCGTTTGAGGGAGGGGATACCCCGTGAGGAAACACTCTACGTACGAGGGCAAGCTTCTGTCAGTGACAGATTTTACAGGAAGGAAGACTCATGTAAACATGTGAGTCGGGAGCTGCTGTCATTTAATATCTGAGATGGTGTTAAAATAGATTTATTCCCTTAATTGTAAAAATACAGCTTACAGACTGTTTTATCAGACACGTTTATCCTTAAATAACCTTTGTGTGTCTCTCACCATGTGCCCAGTGCTACATCAGTCAAAAACATCTCTGCTTCCTGTTTACATGGAGGCGTTTCCCGTCCACGGGGTGAAGGCCCCGGGTGTGTCTTGTTTTGTCCATCTGATGTCTCAGACGGCCGGGAGACACCCTGGGATCTATCTCACTAATCCGGAATGGTTCTCACACAGCAGCAATGCTTTCTAAATTTTCAGCTCTGGCAGTCCCAGTGGGAGTTTAGCAGCCCGAGCAGTGTCAGTGCCCTGTTGCATGTCGTGGTAGTTGTAGCATCAGTAACACTTTATGCAATACAGCCCATGATTTAGAGTGCTTTTGTGTTGTGTGAGTCAGGTACCTATAAAACTGATCAGTTCCTAGGTACATGTGGAAGGTGGAAGAAAACATGGAACAAAAGCATTTTAAAGCAAGGATTAAATAAAATATGTGATATGTTTGTAAATATTGAGCACCTTGTGGGGAGCAAAACGTAGTGTCATAGTTTGACACAAACATTATTGTGTGGTTTAAAATAATTGTCTTCTGCAGGGAATAAGGGATTTATAATCATCTCTTATTCTTCATTAGTGATTTGGAATAAGGGCCAGACAAGAAATAGGTTTGTCCAGCACTGGGTTGGATCATAACAAGTGGGCTACTATAACAAAGATAGATAGAGTTTCACTTATTTATCCTTTCTTCTAAAATGCCCAGTAATTAAACTAAATTGGTCAGTCTTTTTTTTAAGTTGAAAGGAAATACTGGAAAAGGTTGCGTTAACATTGCTTTACTCAAGGTTCAGACACAAGACATAGATTAAAAACTGAAACAACAGAGCAACAGAGGATGAGATATCCTGCTTTTTATTCTGCAAGCTCCTGGAAAAAAACTCATACCTTTCCTATAATGCAACTAATAGCATCTTCTCATCAGTGTCACGTAACAAGGCTTTCCATTACATGTTCCAAAAGGCAAAATAACACATGACAAGTAAAATGACCTTTATCTGTAAACTCAAACCAGTGAAGTTAGTTTGGATAAACAACAGACCTCAGTGTAAACACTTTAGTGTCTATATAACACTGGAGAACACAGTGTGCAGGCAGAAACCTCCAAATGTGTGCAAATAAAACCCAAACTATCTGTTGACAGTGCACACTGACACATGTTAATTTTTCTCATGACTTTATTCTACATACAGTGTGTTTCTGAATGTGTGTGCCACATTTTTTTTGGCCTTGTACATTACAATTTGTTCTTTCTTAATGGCATGATGAAGATTGCGTTCTGGTAACTTTTATAAAGTGCAAAAGAAACTTTAAAAATGCATAAGCAGATGTTGGGAAGTGTTGGACAAATAATTTACAGAAAATTAATTTTGTTTTATTTATATACATGTTGCCTCATAGATACTGATGATGCAGGGTTTTTTTTCTTTTTTTTAAACTGAAGTTGTTTGTTGAAGTATTTATAGTCTGTTCTCTGGAATAGAAACAGTTACCCTCCTCTGGTCTGGTGATTGTCCCTAAAATTAGATCCATGAAGGTTTGTGCTCAACTGTGAAAAAGTGTGTTGAGGTATTTCCTTCGTGTGTGTGTGTGTGTGTGTGTGTGTGTGTGTGTGTGCGCGTGCATGCGTGTGTGTGTGTGTGTGTGGGCTCTTATGTAACTACGCGTGAGGAGGAAACCTATTCTTGTCGATATCTGGCCTCTGCTGATAATACAAGAATAAATCCCATCCTCAGCTGTCTCTCATGCAGAGTTATGGCGAAGAAATTCAGCTGACCTTTTGAAGGGCAGATGTCTGCTAGTTTTCTCTGTCGATACCGAATCAGCTGTAACATCATTAACTTGTCAATCAGAGAGTGGGATCAGGGCAGCGGGGGCCACTGTTCACTCAGCTACTCCTGTAGGTCGGAGCACAACGATAAAAAACGTTCACTCAATGATGTGCCTGGACGGTTTATCGGTCCTGCATTTCACAACACATGGCTGTGTGTGCGAAGTGTGCGGCCCTGCACACACAAAGCTTCTGGGAGCTTTGACACCTGAATGAAAAGAACCGTGCAGTTTTGTATTTTTAGTTCTGGTCTGGTTCCTGTTCATGCTGAAGTTTTACAAACATGATTGTCGAGGTGAGCTTTGGTCTCACGTGTCACAAAGAAATAATTGTAAGCATTTGTATTTGTATTATTGGATTATTATTCGCAGTCCTTCACTGTGACATAATGGGAAATATTGCCACGAGGTCCTTGGGGACATATGCTTTTAAATAAACTTTATTAGTTGCGACATTGGACAGTGTAGGACACGAGTTTATTAATCTGGTTCTGAGTCAAGGAATATCCCAAAACTCAAATTTTGGCTAAAAATCATTACAAAAATCACTTTTACAGATTGATTATCACAGTTCATAATCGGCACATGGGTTAATCAGTGGTTCAACTTTTGAAATCAGGCTAAAATAACTCTAAACAAGTTCTTGCAGGCGGTTAACGTGATCCTGATGTGGTCGACACAGCTACAAGCAATCTGCTGCTCTGCACCGCACAACAAATCACACAATAATTTACATGTAAAACTGGTAAAGAAGCTTATTTCATCTGTTCTCATACTTTGCTGTCAGATTAAACTGTCTTTTCCACTCAGTGACCTCAGCAACCCGCTCACATTATAAAATCTGCTTTAATCCAGCTCCTGTTTGACAAACTGCAGCATGAGGATGAACAAGCTCCTTCAGCTTTCTGCTTCGTGCTCTGGTCTTCACATTCACAACTCAAACACAAGCCACATAAAAGCTACCACGGGCTTTGCCTCACACCGCACACATGAGTATGACTTAAAAATGTCCTGTGACTGTTGGACAGATGATTATTAATTAAGTTTTAATGAAGAGTGTTTAACGTGACATTTAATTTGTCTGATGACAGCCTGAGGGCTTGTCTCTTTCCACACAGGAAGCGTTTTGATTTAGCCCCCTCCCTGGATGTTTTGCTGCCATTTTGCTTCAGTACAAAGCGCTGTGAGAGGTCTGTGTGTTCAGTTGTCAGTGCTGGCACAGTCTGTGGTCTGGGCCTGTCAGGATGTGAACAGAGGATTACCCCCCCGCCCATCAGTGAGACTAAACAGTGTTGATCTGATATGTGCCACTTCAACCTCAGTACACATCAACATATTTATTTTATTTTGTTCATAGATGACATCATCTTTTCTTCTGATCTTAACTGAGACAGGCACAGTAGACATGATTGATAGTGGAAATTATTTTCACTGGGTTATTTTACAAGGACAAGTGACTAATTAACAGAAAAAAACTGGGTAAATGAGTGTAGACATCACAGTGACGCTCATGGGTACTGTGGTATTCAGAGTCAGTTTTGAGTAATTTCCCTGAAATAACGTCAAAAGGCGTTAACGTTTTCAAAAGATGGTAAGAACCTGTAGGTTTCTCCCATCACTGCTTCACACCTACATACACCGGAGGTTGAGGGTGCGTGTTGGTGGGACAGGCGTGTGCAGGCCTGCAGATGTGACTCTGATCTATAATAAGACTGGACTGTGAAGCATTTCAAATCTTCACCTCCTCCTCCTCCTCCATGCCTCCATTCCTCCAGGGTGTGTCCTCTTCTCCTCCACCTGCTGGTGTCTGTCACACGGGGCTGCAGTTTAAAGCTGCCATCAGGTGGGAACCTGCACAAGTTTAATTGTATCTTAATATCGTTTTGTAACTGAAATATTCAGTTTTGCTCAGGAGGTCTTTTATTTATTTTCTTAAAAAGACATGGTTTTTAGCAGAAAATGGACCACATAGATGACTAATAACATCATACTGAACTCACAGATGATCATCATGCACATTACAGCCACATCTGTCTCTCTCTGCTATCTGTAAGTTAATGAAAAGCAGCAGAGACAACTGCTCATCTATACTCTGTCTGCCACTTACTGGTCATCAGTATGGCAGTGTGGCAGCTGCACCTGTTGTTGCTGCAGTAGCTAATATTTAGAAAGCCTGAATCTCAACAGGGTCAATGTCTCTGTTCGACAAGTCGTGTGACCAAAAATTAATTCTGCTGGTGAAACAGCAGTAGTTAGAATATCTGAGCTGTGGAAGATTTAAATTACCTGGACTATTGTAATATACACAACATTCCTCATTCACTAGATTTTGTTTTTAGATTTTGACATGAAACTTGAATGAAATGGGGGGAGGAGGAACTCTCCCATTCTGGATCTGCTCAGTGTGATATAATGAAATAATCATGTATATCTCCAGGAATCAACCATCATGTCATGAGTAATTATCTCTCAGTGTCACTGCAGGAGGGGCTCAGGGATAGTTTCCATATCTTCATGTATGAAGTTCCTTCAAACTTGTTATGTTCCAGTAAATCAGTCTCTGCTCATGTGTGACTGATACAGTGAAGGTGTGGCAGCTTTGAATGTGTGTTATGTGTTCCTCTGACCCCCTGGACACCAGACACCTCCAAACCCACCCAAACAGGCACGACATCCACGCTGACATTCGACACATCCCACAAACACACACACACAGATGCACTTCCCTCTTTGCATATACAAGAATACACACACACACACACACACACACACACTCTCTCAGCTGAGCTATGGCAGTTAAAAAAAGCGATCACATGAGGGCAGGACTGTGAGGAATGAGATTGCAGGAGGGCCACAGTGACAGAAAGTGATTCACAAATGAGCAGAGGAACGGGCGGATGGAGGGTGAAACGACCAGGATTTAGCAAACTCTTCTGTTAAAGTTTTAAAAGTACTTCCTACAGCTGCACATGTTTCTTGACTTTGCTGCTCAAACTTTCTGAACACACACTGCTGAAGTCTCAAAACTGAACGTGCATTATCTGTATTCTTCAAACACTCAGGTTCACTGGCTCCTGCTGTCATGGTGACGACTTCCTGAATATCTGCACCTAAGTAGCAGGAAGCAAACCATGGATTCGCAGCAGTGTAGTTTCAGTCCAGTCTGTGGTTATTAGTGCCAGTAAGATTGCTTCACAGCTGGAAGATGCAGGATGTTTTTACAGACAGCGGGATTCAGTTGCTTCTCTTTACGGACTTTTGAAATTTCAACTGACTTCTGCTGCCAAGACTCAAATCTGTTTACACCAATCCTGCTCTTTTCTTTTCACTATTTCAGAGTGCTGTCGGACTTTAACATTAACAAAAAAAATCAATTGCTGATCTGTGCTTTAAGTCATCGAATGATTTAACACAGTTTTTACTTTTGCAAAACAAAATTTCAACAAAAACTGTCATTCGTGTTTTCATTTCAAATTTTGTTTGTGTGCACATATGCATGAAGCTATAGTGGAAATATATTTTTTATTGTATTTCTATCACATTTTATATCATAGTTAATAGTCTGAAAACATGAACACGGTCAAATAAATATAACATGTGCAACAAAGGCTTTTGTTTTGCGCAGTTAACTTTATTTCTTTTTCTGTCTTTAATTTGTTTCTTGTTTAAAGAGTTTCAGGTTATTGGACAGATGTTAGACTTTACTTGAACCCATGCTTATTTTCATTCTGTCTGCAAGAAAAAGCTGTTAAAATTATTCAACCAGCTCAGGAAATGACTTTCCTTTCCACCTTCTGAAAATAGGCAATGTTGTTGTTGTTTTTTTGTGTTTCAGACTCTGACAGAGACCAAGATGTTTTCAGTCGAACCCGAGATCCAGCCGTAAGTCAACATAGACTTGTGAGGAAATTAAAAGATGTAATACATTAATAAGAGCATGACAAACATCCAGTCATTCAATATGAAGGAGATGGTGCATGTTTTATTTTATATTTTTGTGCGGTCTCTCTCTTTTAAAAGCAACACTTGTCCTGCACACAGTAAGAACACGCTGCAGTGATTCATTTATGTAATCGCAGTTTAATGCCTGAAAACGAGCTGCAGCAGATGTTACTTTTTGTTTTGCTGCGCAACAGCAAGCTGCTTTGCTGCAGACATTGTGGGGCACTGATCTGTTTAAGTGCAGCATGTTATTACACTTCACAAAGAGAGATGTTTATTATTTTGATTGTGTTCACGTTGCATCATTAACAGTAAACCAAATCAATCTAGCTTCATATTTTCAGTTCTCACTGGCTGAGTGTGTGTGTAGTATAAATATTTTTTGTTGACTGTCACACAGCGACTGATATGATCACTGAGGAAGAAAGAAATATTTCACCAAAAATAATTTTAATGGGTTACTCTCTTTTTCATGGGGGTTTGCAATTTTCTAATCTCTAGAATTAAGATATATATATCTTGTGGAGCGAGTGCAGGAAGGAGGCTACAAGAGGTTGGGAGGTGACACGTTTCCTCCAGAAACAAGGTGAGGGTTAAAAGAACGTGAAGCCAGCTGAGTTTGATTTAGTCCAACTGAAGTATGCCAGTGCAGATGATGAAATAAAACACAACCCCCACCCCAGCTCTCCCTGCACCTCTCTCCTGAAAAACCAGCTCATGTGGGAGAACCAGCACAGAAAATTAAAACCGTCTGCAGGCAATGATGATGATAAATTCAGCCATCTTGTCATTTCTGCACTCCCTCTGTGTACTGATTGATGTTCAGTTGTCAATAACTGTACTCAATTTTTTTTAACATTTGTCATGAACCCATCCTCAGGTTAAGTGGTTGGTAGTAGCAGCACCTGACTGGCATACAGAGTAGCTCAGAGTATAAGAAAACCCACAGCTTGTAGTTCCTTCTTTTTATTTCTGCAGAGAAAGCTGACTGAGCTTCACACTGTGTATACAGAATATTCAAACCTGGGAGCTGGGCACTTCCCAGTACAACCAGCTTCAGCCTCACTGGAGCAGTAGAGAGTTGGCAACAGAGAATCAGTAGCAGTTCAATTAAACTGAGAAAATTCACAACACAAACTTCATGTATTTTATATTTTTTCCCATAGGGAGTCTCCCATAGGCTGCAGGGCAGAGCTGCTCCAGAGGCACAAATAATCTTCTTAGTTGAGTTTAAACTCTTGCTGCATGAACCATTTCCAATCCACTCTGTGGGCAGGTAAAAGACAAGAGGCGGTCGCCCCCCTCCAACAGATCCCCCACCGGCCCACAACGCAACCCTCACCACAGCGGCTCCACAGACGAACAGGAGAGCCCTGAGAGAGTGGTGAGACACACACAATCACACACATGCACACACACACACACACACACTTACCTGCAGTAACATGGCAAATTAGCAAATGTTAACATGTTAAAACTAATATCTTGAAATCATAAAATTGCTCCATCATTCCTCAGTTATCTCACATGATCCTTGTGTTTGCTGCCATAGTGTGATTTAGTTTTATTTGGATCAAGGCACATCCCTGTGACATTGACCTCATGAGCCTTAAAGCTCCATTCGCATACAGAAAAGACCATAATGCTGAAATTTTTAAGAGCTACATTGTCACGCAGATATATTTTGAAGCCAGAATGCAGCATTCTGATCGAATTCCTGACCCCAGCAGCCGCCAGGCCTATGCAAACCGGATCACAATGGCCCAGGCTTGATCTGCTGAGGTCATTATTTGCCACATAAACGACCTTTCATTTCTCCTGGATCAGCACAGATGCCGGTCACGGCCTTTTCATGCTGCAGCAGCAGGTGACCACAAACGCTGACAACAAAAAAACATCTGCTCCAAAGCCGGCCGCAGGGTCTCTGTAAACGCTCTGACCCACATTCGTGGACTGAAAAGTAACATGTTTTAAGAGTTTTAGTCAAACAAAACAGTGTAAATGGGAACTGGTTTTCATGCTGTAACAACAGTTTTACACATCAGTGAGAAAAGACACAAAAATACTAAGGCAAAGCATGTTTATAACAACTAACAATATTCAAATTTCTGGAATATATATTTTAAATGTGGTTTTCAATTTTTATAATAGTTTAATAGTGTGATACTATTGATTCCTGAAAGCTGTAACTTATAAGATTGAAAAGAAAATTCAAATTACATTTAAATCTGTGTTTCTGTTCTGTGTGTCACATTTTCTTCCCACAGTGCAAAGTCAATAAAAAGATAAAATAAATGAGCAGAACTATTTAAAACACATTTAACAAGAGGAAGTGAAATAATAAACAATTCCAATTAAAAACATAACATAAAAAATAAATAAAATTGAAAACAACAGAAGTTATTATTACCAGAACTGCTTTCATCATCTCTATAATTACAATCCTCTGACTTTTTGAAACACATTTTGTAAAATATGGTTTGGTTGTGTTGCTCTCTTGGCATGGTGAGATCAACATTTCATCTTGCGTTATCTTTGTTGTCTCCAGGTGCAGAAGGAGAAGCTTCATGCCGAGCTGAAACAGGTGTTGAGTCAGAAGAGAAGTCACTTGAGAGAGTCAACCTGCCAACTGGCCCAACCAGAGATGGACCCAGATCCTGCAGATGAACAGACGGTAAGAGTTCTCATAAATGCTGTTAAAGTGACTTTTCATTAGTTGCTGTCTGTGTTTGTATACTAAAATTGTTATGACATCCAGACAAAGATGCATACTTGAAGACAAAGTCACTCCAGTAGTACACAAGTCACTTTTTCCTTAATATGTCAAGTTATTTCCTGTGTGCTTTGAAGAGTGGACATAGTGCAAATATAGCGTGACCTTTCCTTCATGACAGTTTAATTGATAAAATGGACTCAGAAGTGAAGTGTGAAGTGACAAATGACTGTACAATGAATTTTGCACTTAACGAAGCAAGAGAAATGATATATGAACCAGCATAAAAGCCCTTGTACACCAAATCTATCCAGTTATACAGGATGTTGTTCTGAAATCTGCATGTGATAAAAGTTGTGTGTGTGTGTGTGTGTTAGAGTGTGGAGGATGCCTCTAAGTCTTTGGAAATCGTGGTGGAGACAGAGGCGGAGGCTGGAGCCAGCGGCTACAGTGTGACTGGTGGAGGGGAACGAGGGATCTTTGTCAAAGATGTCCTCAAAGATTCTCCAGCTGCCAAACATCTCAGCCTACAGCAAGGTACCTGCTCTTAACTGATTCATGTCAGGAAACAAGCTCCCCCCACAAAGTGTATTAAAATTAACAGAATGCAAACTTCTTTGGCTGTGGTTTATTCAAGTAAATCTAGACTGGAATATGTTAAATGCCGGTCTGTTTTCAGGAAGGTTATAACAGACTGGTTTGAACACCTTTGTGAACCTACGCTATATATTCTTACTCTTTTGACATTTGAGTGGGAAGATAATAACAAATGGACTGGGTTGTGCTAAAATTAGTTCTGATAATATCTCAATGCTTCCTTTTATATTTGCTTCCTTTATATAATGATTAAGAGCTTCATGTATATTTGATTTTTTTGCTGGTTTATTTGCTAAAGTAAATAACACAGGAGCCAACAATAAAAAGTTGAGATTTCAGAATGGTTTACCCAATTTATGCGGCATATTTGTTATCTCACTTGCAAAGACTTTTAATATACTGGTACATTATAAATCACCTTGACAGGTTCTAACGCTGGACTTATTAATTCATAATGTTTTCTGTGTGAAGGTGATCAGCTGCTGAGTGCTAAGGTCTACTTCGACAACGTCAGGTATGAAGATGCTCTGAAGATCCTTCAGTGTGCAGAGCCGTACAAGGTCAGCTTCCAGCTGAAGAGGACCATTCCTGGAGCTGAGGTCAGCGTGCGGCCTCGAGTCCCCAGTGTGGAGGTCAAAGGTCCCAAAGCCAAGATGGCCAAAATGGTAATCAGTTATATGCTATCTGTACATATACTCAATATATTTGTCTATGATATGTAATCTCTCACCTGAATGTGCAGTTTTAAATGAAGTAGGATAATACTTCATTAAAAGGCTTTTATAGGGTTTTGTTACAAATTGAAAATGAAATTGTAACTTTTTAACCCTTAGTACAATCTTGTTGAGCCTAGAATTTCATTTAAAACTCATTTGTAATGTCCAAAAAACTTCACTTTTTCAACAACAGACGTACTGTACAATGCTGAAATTGCAGGCCTTCAGACGTTGTCAAATCAACCTCTTGTTATTCATATGTGTCTGTGTGTGTGTTTCAGAGTGTAAAGGGCACCAAGTCATTCAAGGCCAAGAAGAAGAGAGGCGGTCGATTTGGTCTGAAGAGGTTGAAGGAGAAGCGTAGAGAGGAGCTGGTGATAGAGGGGACACCCCCCAGGCTGGACATGAGTGACGTGGACGTGGAGTTTTCTCTCCCCAAATTCAAACAGAGGAGGAGTGCGAAGGTTGAAGCTGGAGGAGCAGCAGCAGCCGTAGGGAAGGCGAAGAGGAGGATCAAGTTGGCCTTATTTGCGTTCTTTCTGTGTTTCATGTTTACATCATCAAAGTTACAGCACATGGAGATAAATTACTGATACTTGCTTTATTTCAAAGATATCAGATGATTATCTGATAATTATCTAAAATTTAACTAAACATAACTTTTTTCGGCTATTTTACAATGCTGTTTTCATTTTCTCCTATTATCCCAGGTTTCCTCATATGAAAGGAAAGGGAGAAAAAGTGGAAATGGGCCAACTTGAGGGACAGGCGCATCTTTCTCCACCTGAGATACCTGGAGCTAAAGTGAAAAACAAAGAAAAGGGACACAAGTTTGGAATCACCTTTCCCAAGACCAAACACAGCAAGTCAGGTTCAGCTTTGGAAACTGGATCTGTGGAACTGAAGCCACCTGGTGCAAACATCCAGCCACCATCAGCAGACTTCAGTTTGTCTGGTGCTAAAGACGTAGATGTGGAGAAGGGAGGGCTTCAGGTTAATGCACCTAATGTGGAGCTTGCACTACCCTCTGGAAAAGCTGAGGTGTCTTTACCAGTTGTGAAGGGAAAGGCAGAAATGAAAGCTCCTAAAATTGATATCAAAGGAGGATTTGATGCAGCTGATGTAGACGTGAGCAAAGGAGATGCAAAGCTCAGAATGCCAAAGTTGAAATTACCAAAAGTTAGACTGTCACGTCATTCAGATGAAATAGATGGTGACATCAAAGTAAAAACTGAAGGAGTAAAAATGCCTCATGTTGATGTAACACCTCCAAAAATAGAAATCAAAGGAGGTCCCCCTGAGGTAAATATTATAAAACCCAAGATGGAGGGGGATCTCTCAGGAAAAGCTGCATCTGTTCAAATAACTTCTGTTGATATTTCCTTACCAAAAGTGAAGGGAGAGTCAAACTTAGACATTTCACTCCCAGCGTATGAAGGAGCTGGAAAGACTGCAATCAAAATACCTGCAATTGGCATCTCAATGGAGGATGTTGATTTGGAACTGGACACCAGACGAAGAATTCCTGATGAGGTGGAGGGCACTTTTAAAGGGTCCAAAATCTCAATGCCAAAGGTTGATATGTCACTACCTAAGATGGGATCACCTGATGTAGGTATTGGAAGTCCAGAAGGTGGAGGGAAAATCAGTCTACCATCTGTTGACATCTCTCTTCCGAAGGTGGAAGCAGAGGGTGGAGATTTGGACATGGACTATTATGTTGGTGGTGATGGGAAGTTCAAAATGCCTGATTTTGACACATCTCTTCCTAAAATAACATCGCCAGAAGGAGAAGTTAATATAAAAGGACAAGGCATCAAGTTGCCCAAGGTAGACTTGACCCTTCCCAAAAACAAAGCAGAAATGCATTATACTGAAGGAGGAGGAAAGTTACCATCATTTGACATTTCACTCCCCAAAATGAAGTCAGGTGAGGTGGAAGTTGACATTAAAGGCCCTGAAGTGAAAGGACATGCATTCGAAATAGTCACACCTGACATTTCTCCACTCAAAGGCAAAATGGTGGGAGACACTGAAGTAGAGGGACATGGTGGGAAAGGAGGAAAACTTAAAATGCCCACCTTTGATGTTTCCTTACCAAAGCTGAAACAACCAGATGGCCACATGAATGTCGAGGGGCCTGAATTTGTGGGAGGAGATAAGATCCAGATGCCCTCCGTTGATATATCTCTGCCAAAAAAAGAGATGGAAGGTGACATTGAAATAGAGGGTTCGTGTGCAAGAGGAGGAAGGTTTAAAATGCCCTCATTTGATGTCAGACTTCCTACAATGGGGATGTCTGGTGCTGAGATAGACTTGCAAGGACCTGAGATTGAAGGAGGGAAAATGGAAGTGGCATCAGCAGACATTTCTTTACCAAAAGGTAAACCCAAGGGTGAGGTTGACATAGAGGGAAAAGGAGGCAAGTTTAAAATGCCTTCATGTAATGTGGATCTTCCAAATATGAAATCACCTAAGGGAGAGATTGATTTTAAGGGGCCTAAAATAGCAGGTGGAAAGACTGAAATGCCAGCTGTTGATATCTCTGTTCCCCAAGGAAACCTAGATGGAGATTTGAACATTTGTGGTGTTAAAGCAAAAGGAGGCAAAGTAAGCATGCCTTCTGTAGACATTTCACTTCCAGAAATGAAGCTACCTGAAGAAGATGTCAAGCTAGAATGCCCTGACCTTCCAAACATTGACTTTTCTCTGCCCAAAGCAAACTTAGATGGCAACATGGAGCTAGAGGGCAGTGATGGTAATGAAGCCAAGTTCAGGATGCCAACTTTTGACGTCTCACTCCCAAAGATGAAAACCAAGGAGAGAGAAGTTGACCATGATGGACCTGAAGTCAAAGGAGAAGCAAAGATCAACATGCCATCACTGGACCTCTCTCTTCTTGCAATGAAATCAACAGAAAGGGAGGTAAAAATCGAAGGTCCCGAGTTTAAGGCTAAATCACCAAAGGCAGATTTGGACATAAAGGGAAGTGAGATTAAAGGAGGGAAAATGAATATGCCTACAATTGATTTATCTGTACCAAAAGGAAAAGCAGAGGGTAATATAGATATTGAAGGGCCCTCAGGAAAAGGAGAAAAGTTTACAATGCCTGCATTTGATGTATCCCAACCAAAGGTGAGGGTGCCTAAGGGAAACATTGGCCTTGCGGGACCCTCAGTTGATATCTCAGTTCCGAAAGGAAAAGTAGGGGCTGATACTGAAGCTAAAAGTAAAAGTGGACATTTTCATATGCCGTCAGTTGATATGTCATTCCCAAAAATAAAATCAAAGCGGAGTGACATTAACATTGAGGGACCAGAAATAAAAGATGGGGAATTCAAAATGCCAACTATTGACATTTCACCCCCTAAAGGAAAATTAGAAGGTGATATCACTGTTGAAGGTGAAGGAAAACAGGGCAAATTCAGCCTGCCATCTGTTGACATCTCCCTTTCTGCAGTAAAATTCCCAGAAAGAGATTTTCAAGGTCCAAAAGTAAAAGGTGGGAAGTTTGAAATGCCAAAAATTGACATCTCCCTTCCTAAAGGTAAAGTATCTGGAGACATTGATATTGAAATTCATTCTGGAAAAGATGGAGAAATTGAAATACCATCATATGATATTGGACTTCCTAAAGGAAAAGTTGCAGGTGACGTAAATGTTAAAGGCCCTGAGGGGAGAGGGGGGAAGATGAAACTGTCCAAATTTGACATTTCAGAATCAAAGGTAAACTTTCCTGAGAGTGACATCAAATTAAGAGGACCTGACATCAAGGGCCGGAACATTGAGATGCCAGACATTGATATTTCACTTCCCAAAGGAAAAGTAGAAGGAGAAATTGAAATTGGAGGACATGGTAGTAAAGGCGGAAAGTTCCATATACCCTCTGTTGACATCTCTCTTCCTAAAAAGAAAGCGAAGGGACCAGCGATCAGCATAGAAGGTCCTGAACTTAGCATTGAGGGTCCTGACGTCAAAGGAAGCAAATTGAAAAAGCCGACATATGATGGTTCGCTTCCAAAGATGAACCTTCCAGAGGGTAATGTCAAAATAGAAGGACCTGATGTTAAAGGAAAGGTGGAAATGCCGACCATTGATATTTCACTTCCAGAAGGAGCAGTGAGGGGAGATATTGACATTGAGGGAGATCGTGGGAAAGGAGGCAAGTTTCACATGCCTTCAATTGATATCTCTCTTCCTAACGTAAAAACAAAGGGAGTTGATATTGATATTAAAGGACCTGATCTTAAAGGTGATGTTTCATTTCCCGAAGGACAAGTTGAGGGTGATATTAATGTTAAAGCCCCTGAGATGAAAGACGGTAAATTCAAAATGCTGAAATTTGATGTTTCTTTACCAAAAGTGACTCTCCCAAAAGATGATGCCAATGTGGAAGGACCAGACATGAAAGGAAAAATGGAAATGCCAGCTGTTGACATCAAACTCCCCAAGGGAAAGGTTGAGGGTGATCTTGATTTTGAGGGCCCTGCGCTAAAGGGGGTGGAAATTAAAATGCCTAGATGTGACGTGTCATTGCCAAAAGTTAATCTCCCAGAGGGTGGTGTCAAAATAAAAGACCCATACATCAAGGGAGGGAAGATTGAGATGCCAGACATTGATATTTCACTTCATAAAGGAAAGGTAGGAGGGGAAATTGAAGGACAAGCTGGAAAAGAAGGCAAGTTCCACATGCCATCTATTGATATCTCTCTTCCTAAAATAAAAGCTGGGGGACCAGAGATGAATGTTGAAGGCCCTGAAGTTAAAGGTGGAAAGATAAACATGCCATCACTTGATGTTTCTCTGACTAAAATGAAATCTCCTGATGTAGATGTCAGCCTCAAAGGTCCTGATCTTAAAGGAGGAAAGGTCAACATCCCGACTTTTGACATGTCACTCCCCAAAGGAAAGGCTGATGCTGACATCAGTATTAAGGGTCCTGAGGTGAAAGGAGGCAAAATCCAAATGCCTAAATTTGACATTTCACTTCCAAAGATGAAACTGCCAGAGGGCAGTATCAACGTAGAAGGACCTGAGATGAGAGGAGGAAAAATGCCAACAATGCCAGCTGTTGACATATCAGCTCCAGTGGGAAAGGTAGAAGGAGATATTCATATTGAAGGACCATCAGGAATGGGAAAGTTTGAAGTGCCAAAAGCTAACTTAAATGGTAAAAAAGGTGATGGACTCCACATGCCAACTGTTGACATAAATCTTCCTAAATTTAATCGAAGCTGCCCCTCTGGGCTGAAAGACAAAAGCCTCAAAATGGACATCAGTGGTCCTGATGCATCAGGAGGTTTGGAGATGGCTAATATCAAAGGAGATATTAAACCAGCCAAGCTTAAAGTCAAGGGTGCAAACACTGAGTCGGATGGAGTACAAGTTCCAGGTGCATCACTCAAACTTCCTTCTGTCAAAGTACCAACATTTGATATTGCAGCTCCAAAGGTTGATTTAGACTTTGGCCTCACAAAACCTAAAGGTGATGATGTGGAAGTGGAGCTTCTGAAAGCAGAGGGAGGCAGGCCTTGTTCAGGGGGTAGCTTTGATCTGCCTGATGTCTCCCTTAAGGTCCCAAGTTTTACTTTTCCCAGGTTTGGTGGAAAGTCCAAGAGTGGTGATTTGGAGATGTCAGGACAAGGTCCCAAGGGAGATGTTTCCCTCAGTCGACCAAATGTCGAAGGAGAGATGAGGGTCCCATCAGTAGAGTTTGATGGAGATGGGAAAGTCAAGGTGAAAAAACCTAAAATGAAAATGCCTTCATTTGGAATATCCAAAAAAGATGCAGATCTGTCTGTGTCTTGTCCTGATGCTGGTGTTAAGGTAAAAGAGGGGAAAATTGACATTCCAAAACCAGAAATAAATATTGAGAGTCCAGATGATAAAACAAAATACAAAGTGAAATTCCCCAAGTTTAAAATACTGTCACCAAAAGGTCAACTGCCAGAAGGAGAGGTGGAGGCAGATGTGGAAGGGAAAGGTAGCTTCCATGCACCTGGTGTCACGATCAAACTACCCAAGTTCTCCATGCCAGGATTTGGCTCCAAAGAAAAAGATTTAGGGAAGCCAAGGGGTGACATTGAAGCAAAAGCTAAGGTCAGAATGCCCTCTGTTGAGCTGTCACTACCAGAAGCTAAAACACCAGAGACTGAGGTTCTTCTCCCGAGAACTGAAGTTGATGTCTCAGAGGCTGATATCAAAGGCTATGAGGGCAACCTTAAAATTCCCAAAATGCCAACCATTGATGTTTCCATTCCAAAAATAGATCTGGATATGTCCCTTCCAAAAGTAAAGTCCCCAAAGATCGAAGGGCCAGATGTAGAACTAAAAGAGGGTGAAGGAAAATTCAAAATGCCTCAAATGGAAGTGCCTTCAATAGACATGGCTCTTCCCAAAGGAAAATCAGGAAGACTTGATGCACCACATACTGAAATACATGGTGATGGAGATGGCAAATTTAAGATTCCAGATGTCAAACTTCCCAGTGTTGACATAACCTTGCCGAAAGCAAAAATTGATGTAGACGGAGAGGGGGGCAAATTAAAAATGCCCCACATGAAAATGCCAGATGTTGATGTCTCTTTGCCCAAAGCAAAGATTGAGGGCCCAGAAGTGGAACTCAAAGGGGAAGGTGGCAAATTCAAGATGCCACATATCAGCATGCCCTCTGTTGGTATTTCTCTCCCCAAAGGAAAGATTGAAGGTCCAGAAGTTGAAATTGAGGGGGATTCAGGAGGAAAATTCAAAATGCCTCACATAAAAATGCCAAATGTTGATATCTCTCTGCCCAAAGGAAAGATTGAAGGCCCAGAGGTGGACCTCAAAGGAGAAGGTGGAAAATTTAAGATGCCACACATTAGCATGCCTTCTGTTGGTATTTCTCTTCCCAAAGGAAAGATTGAAGGTCGAGAAGTTGAAATGGAGGGGGATGCAGGAGGAGAGTTCAAAATGCCCCATATGAAAATGCCAGATGTTGATGTCTCGTTGCCCAAAGGAAAGATTGAAGGCCCAGAGGTGGAGCTCAAAAGAGAAGGTGGAAAATTTAAAATGCCACACATGAGCATGCCTTCAGTTGATATGTCATTACCTAAAGGAAAAGTCAAAGGTCCAGAAGTTGAAATGGAGGGGGATGCAGGAGGAAAATTCAAAATGCCCCACATGAAAATGCCAGATGTTGATGTCTCTTTGCCCAAAGCAAAGATTGAAGGCCCAGAAGTGGGACTCAAAGGGGAAGGTGGAAAATTCAAGATGCCAAATATCAGCATGCCCTCTGTTGGTATTTCTCTCCCCAAAGGAGAGATTGAAGGTCCAGAAGTTGAAATGGAGGGGGATGCAGGAGGAAAATTCAAAATGCCTCACATGAAGATGCCAAATGTTGATATCTCTCTGCCCAAAGGAAAGATTGGAGGCCCAGAGGTGGACCTCAAAGGAGAAGGTGGAAAATTTAAGATGCCACACATTAGCATGCCTTCAGTTGATATTTCATTACCTAAAGGAAAGATTGAAGGTCCAGAGGTTGAAATGGGGGAGGATGCAGGAGGAGAGTTCAAAATGCCTCACATGAAAATGCCAAATGTTGATATCTCTCTGCCCAAAGGAAAGACTGAAGGCCCAGAGGTGGACCTCAAAGGAGAAGGTGGAAAATTTAAAATGCCACATATTAGTATGCCTTCAGTTGATATATCATTACCTAAAGGAAAAGTCAAAGGTCCAGAAGTTGAAATGGAGGAGGATGCAGGAGGAAAATTCAAAATGCCCCATATGAATATGCCAGATGTTGATGTCTCTTTGCCCAAAGGCAAGATTGAAGGCCCAGAAGTGGAACTCAAAGGGGAAGGTGGCAAATTCAAGATGCCACATATCAGCATGCCCTCTGTTAGTATTTCTCTCCCCAAAGGAAAGATTGAAGGTCCAGAAGTTGAAATGGAGGGGGATGCAGGAGGAAAATTCAAAATGCCTCACATGAAAATGCCAAATGTTGATATCTCTCTGCCTAAAGGAAAGATTGAAGGCCCAGAGTTAGACCTCAAAGGAGAAAGTGGAAAATTTAAAGTGCCACACATTAGCATGCCTTCAGTTGATATTTCATTACCTAAAGGAAAAGTCAAAGGTCCAGAAGTTAAAATGGAGGGGGATGCAGGAGGAAAATTCAAAATGCCCCATATGAAAATGCCAGATGTTGATGTCTCTTTGCCCAAAGCAAAGATTGAAGGCCCAGAAGTGGAACTCAAAGGGGAAGGTGGAAAATTCAAGATGCCACACATCAGCATGCCCTCTGTTGGTATTTCTCTCCCCAAAGGAAAGATTGAAGGTCCAGAAGTTGAAATGAAGGGAGGTAGTGCAGGAGAGTTTAAATTGCCCCAAATGAAAATGCCAAATCTTGATATCTCTCTGCCCAAAGGAAAGATTGAAGGCCCAGAGGTGGACCTCAAAGGAGAAGGTGGAAAATTTAAGATGCCACATATTAGCATGCCTTCTGTTGGTATTTCTCTTCCCAAAGGAAAGATTGAAGGTCCAGAAGTTGAAATGGAGGGGGATGCAGGAGGCGAGTTCAAAATGCCCCACATGAAAATACCAAATGTTGATATCTCTCTGCCCAAAGGAAAGATTGAAGGCCCAGAGGTGGACCTCAAAGGAGAAGGTGGAAAATTTAAAATGCCACACATTAGCATGCCTTCAGTTGATATTTCATTACCTAAAGGAAAAGTCAAAGGTCCGGAAGTTGAAATGGAGGGGGATGCAGGAGGAAAATTCAAAATGTCCCATATGAAAATGCCAGATGTTGATGTCTCTTTGCCCAAAGGCAAGATTGAAGGCCCAGCAGTGGACCTCAAAGGGGAAGGTGGAAAATTCAAGATGCCACACATTAGCATGCCTTCAGTTGATATTTCATTACCTAAAGGAAAAGTCAAAGGTCCGGAAGTTGAAATGGAGGGGGATGCAGGAGGAAAATTCAAAATGCCCCATATGAAAATGCCAGATGTTGATGTCTCTTTGCCCAAAGCAAACATTGAAGGCCCAGAAGTGGAACTCAAAGGGGAAGGTGGAAAATTCAAGATGCCACACATCAGTATGCCCTCTGTTGGTATTTCTCTCCCCAAAGGAAAGATTGAAGGTCCACAAGTTGAAATGAAGGGGGATGCAGGAGGAGAGTTCAAAATGCCCCACATGAAAATGCCAAATGTTGATATCTCTCTGCCCAAAGGAAAGATTGAAGGCCCAGAGGTGGACCCCAAAGGAGAAGGTGGAAAATTTAAAATGCCACACATTAGCATGCCTTCAGTTGATATTTCATTACCTAAAGGAAAAGTCAAAGGTCCAGAAGTTGAAATGGAGGGGGATGCAGGAGGAAAATTCAAAATGCCTCACATGAAAATGCCAAATGTTGATATCTCTCTGCCCAAAGGAAAGATTGAAGGCCCAGAGGTGGACCTCAAAGGAGAAGGTGGAAAATTCAAGATGCCACACATCAGCATGCCCTCTGTTGGTATTTCTCTCCCCAAAGGAAAGATTGAAGGTCCACAAGTTGAAATGAAGGGAGATGCAGGAGGAGAGTTCAAAATGCCGAATGTTGATATCTCTCTGCCCAAAGGAAAGATTGAAGGCCCAGAGGTGGACCTCAAAGGAGAAGGTGGAAAATTTAAAATGCCACACATTAGCATGCCTTCAGTTGATATTTCATTACCTAAAGGAAAAGTCAAAGGTCCAGAAGTTGAAATGGAGGGGGATGCAGGAGGAAAATTCAAAATGCCTCACATGAAAATGCCAAATGTTGATATCTCTCTGCCCAAAGGAAAAATTGAAGGCCCAGAGGTGGACCTCAAAGGAGAAGGTGGAAAATTCAAGATGCCACACATCAGCATGCCCTCTGTTGGTATTTCTCTCCCCAAAGGAAAGATTGAAGGTCCACAAGTTGAAATGGAGGAAGATGCAGGAGGAGAGTTCAAAATGCCAAATGTTGATATCTCTCTGCCCAAAGGAAAGATTGAAGGCCCAGAGGTGGACCTCAAAGGAGAAGGTGGAAAATTTAAAATGCCACACATTAGCATGCCTTCAGTTGATATTTCATTACCTAAAGGAAAAGTCAAAGGTCCAGAAGTTGAAATGGAGGGGGATGCAGGAGGAAAATTCAAAATGCCTCACATGAAAATGCCAAATGTTGATATCTCTCTGCCCAAAGGAAAAATTGAAGGCCCAGAGGTGGACCTCAAAGGAGAAGGTGGAAAATTCAAGATGCCACACATCAGCATGCCCTCTGTTGGTATTTCTCTCCCCAAAGGAAAGATTGAAGGTCCACAAGTTGAAATGAAGGGGGATGCAGGAGGAGAGTTCAAAATGCCCCACATGAAAATGCCAAATGTTGATATCTCTCTGCCCAAAGGAAAGATTGAAGGCCCAGAGGTGGACCTCAAAGGAGAAGGTGGAAAATTTAAAATGCCACACATTAGCATGCCTTCAGTTGATATTTCATTACCTAAAGGAAAAGTCAAAGGTCCAGAAGTTGAAATGGAAGGGGATGCAGGAGGAAAATTCAAAATGCCTCACATGAAAATGCCAAATGTTGATATCTCTCTGCCCAAAGGAAAGATTGAAGGCCCAGAGGTGGACCTCAAAGGAGAAGGTGGAAAATTCAAGATGCCACACATCAGCATGCCCTCTGTTGGTATTTCTCTCCCCAAAGGAAAGATTGAAGGTCCACAAGTTGAAATGAAGGGAGATGCAGGAGGAGAGTTCAAAATGCCGAATGTTGATATCTCTCTGCCCAAAGGAAAGATTGAAGGCCCAGAGGTGGACCTCAAAGGAGAAGGTGGAAAATTTAAAATGCCACACATTAGCATGCCTTCAGTTGATATTTCATTACCTAAAGGAAAAGTCAAAGGTCCAGAAGTTGAAATGGAGGGGATGCAGGAGGAAAATTCAAAATGCCTCACATGAAAATGCCAAATGTTGATATCTCTCTGCCCAAAGGAAAAATTGAAGGCCCAGAGGTGGACCTCAAAGAAGAAGGTGGAAAATTCAAGATGCCACACATCAGCATGCCCTCTGTTGGTATTTCTCTCCCCAAAGGAAAGATTGAAGGTCCACAAGTTGAAATGGAGGAAGATGCAGGAGGAGAGTTCAAAATGCCAAATGTTGATATCTCTCTGCCCAAAGGAAAGATTGAAGGCCCAGAGGTGGACCTCAAAGGAGAAGGTGGAAAATTTAAAATGCCACACATTAGCATGCCTTCAGTTGATATTTCATTACCTAAAGGAAAAGTCAAAGGTCCAGAAGTTGAAATGGAGGGGGATGCAGGAGGAAAATTCAAAATCCCCCATATGAAAATGCCAGATGTTGATGTCTCTTTACCCAAAGGCAAGATTGAAAGCCCAGAAGTGGAACTCAAAGGGGAAGGTGGAAAATTCAAGATGCCACACATCAGCATGCCCTCTGTTGGTATTTCTCTCCCCAAAGGAAAGATTGAAGGTCCACAAGTTGAAATGAAGGAAGATGCAGGAGGAGAGTTCAAAATGCCAAATGTTGATATCTCTCTGCCCAAAGGAAAGATTGAAGGCCCAGAGATGGACCTCAAAGGAGAAGGTGGAAAATTTAAAATGCCACACATTAGCATGCCTTCAGTTGATATTTCATTACCTAAAGGAAAGATTGAAGGTCCAGAAGTTGAAATGGAGGGGGATGCAGGAGGAAAATTCAAAATGCCTCACATGAAAATGCCAAATGTTGATATCTCTCTGCCCAAAGGAAAGATTGAAGGCCCAGAGGTGGACCTCAAAGGGGAAGGTGGAAAATTCAAGATGCCACACATCAGCATGCCCTCTGTTGGTATTTCTCTCCCCAAAGGAAAGATTAAAGGTCCACAAGTTGAAATGAAGGGGGATGCAGGAGGAGAGTTCAAAATGCCCCACATGAAAATGCCAAATGTTGATATCTCTCTGCCCAAAGGAAAGATTGAAGGCCCAGAGGTGGACCTCAAAGGAGAAGGTGGAAAATTTAAGATGCCACACATCAGCATGCCCTCTGTTGGTATTTCTCTCCCCAAAGGAAAGATTGAAGGTCCAGAAGTTGAAATGAAGGGAGATGCAGGAGGAGAGTTCAAAATGCCCCACATGAAAATGCCAAATGTTGATATCTCTCTGCCCAAAGGAAAGATTGAAGGCCCAGATGTGGACCTCAAAGGAGAAGGTGGAAAATTTAAGATGCCACATATTAGCATGCCCTCTGTTGGTATTTCTCTCCCCAAAGGAAAGATTGAAGGTCCACAAGTTGAAATTAAGGGGGATGCAGGAGGAGAGTTCAAAATGCCCCACATGAAAATGCCAAATGTTGATATCTCTCTGCCCAAAGGAAAGATTGAAGGCCCAGAAGTGGAACTCAAAGGAGAAAGTGGAAAATTTAAAATGCCACACATTAGCATGCCTTCAGTTGATATTTCATTACCTAAAGGAAAAGTCAAAGGTCCAGAAGTTGAAATGGAGGGGGATGCAGGAGGAAAATTCAAAATGCCCTATATGAAAATGCCAGATGTTGATGTCTCTTTGCCCAAAGGCAAGATTGAAGGCCCAGAAGTGGAACTCAAAGGGGAAGGTGGAAAATTCAAGATGCCACACCTCAGCATGCCTTCTGTTGGTATTTCTCTCCCCAAAGGAAAGATTGAAGGTCCACAAGTTGAAATGAAGGAAGATGCAGGAGGAGAGTTCAAAATGCCAAATGTTGATATCTCTCTGCCCAAAGGAAAGATTGAAGGCCCAGAGATGGACCTCAAAGGAGAAGGTGGAAAATTTAAAATGCCACACATTAGCATGCCTTCAGTTGATATTTCATTACCTAAAGGAAAGATTGAAGGTCCAGAAGTTGAAATGGAGGGGGATGCAGGAGGAAAATTCAAAATGCCTCACATGAAAATGCCAAATGTTGATATCTCTCTGCCCAAAGGAAAGATTGAAGGCCCAGAGGTGGACCTCAAAGGGGAAGGTGGAAAATTCAAGATGCCACACATCAGCATGCCCTCTGTTGGTATTTCTCTCCCCAAAGGAAAGATTAAAGGTCCACAAGTTGAAATGAAGGGGGATGCAGGAGGAGAGTTCAAAATGCCCCACATGAAAATGCCAAATGTTGATATCTCTCTGCCCAAAGGAAAGATTGAAGGCCCAGAGGTGGACCTCAAAGGAGAAGGTGGAAAATTTAAGATGCCACACATCAGCATGCCCTCTGTTGGTATTTCTCTCCCCAAAGGAAAGATTGAAGGTCCAGAAGTTGAAATGAAGGGAGATGCAGGAGGAGAGTTCAAAATGCCCCACATGAAAATGCCAAATGTTGATATCTCTCTGCCCAAAGGAAAGATTGAAGGCCCAGATGTGGACCTCAAAGGAGAAGGTGGAAAATTTAAGATGCCACATATTAGCATGCCCTCTGTTGGTATTTCTCTCCCCAAAGGAAAGATTGAAGGTCCACAAGTTGAAATTAAGGGGATGCAGGAGGAGAGTTCAAAATGCCCCACATGAAAATGCCAAATGTTGATATCTCTCTGCCCAAAGGAAAGATTGAAGGCCCAGAAGTGGAACTCAAAGGAGAAAGTGGAAAATTTAAAATGCCACACATTAGCATGCCTTCAGTTGATATTTCATTACCTAAAGGAAAAGTCAAAGGTCCAGAAGTTGAAATGGAGGGGGATGCAGGAGGAAAATTCAAAATGCCCTATATGAAAATGCCAGATGTTGATGTCTCTTTGCCCAAAGGCAAGATTGAAGGCCCAGAAGTGGAACTCAAAGGGGAAGGTGGAAAATTCAAGATGCCACACCTCAGCATGCCTTCTGTTGGTATTTCTCTCCCCAAAGGAAAGATTGAAGGTCCAGAAGTTGAAATGGAGGGAGGAACTGGAGGAGATTTTAAAATGCCCCACATGAAAATGCCAAATGTTGATCTTTCTCTGCCCAAAGGAAATATTGAAGGCCCAGAGGTGGAGCTCAAAGGGGAAGGTGGAAAATTCAAGATGCCACACCTCAGCATGCCTTCAGTTGGTATTTCATTACCTAAAGGAAATGTCAAATGTCCAGAAGGTGAAATGGAGGGGGATGCAGGAGGAAAATTCAAAATTCCCCATATGAAAATGCCAGATGTTGATGTCTCTTTGCTCAAAGCAAAGATTGAAGGCCCAGAAGTGGAACTCAAAGGGGAAGGTGGGAAATTTAAGATGCCACACATCAGCATGCCTTCTGTTGACATTTCATTACCTAAAGGAAAAGTCAAATGTCCAGAAGTTGAAATGGAGGGGGATGCAAGAGGAAAATTCAAAATGCCCCATATGAAAATGCCAGATGTTGATGTCTCTCTGCCCAAAGGCAAGATTGAAGGCCCAGAAGTGGACCTCAAAGGGGAAGGTGGAAAATTTAAGATGCCACACATTAGCATGCCATCAGTTGGTATTTCTCTCCCCAAAGGAAAGATTGAAGGTCCAGAAGTTGAAATGGAGGGAGGTACTGGAGGAGAATTCAAAATGCCCCACATGAAAATGCCAAATGTTGATATCTCTCTGCCCAAAGGAAAGATTGAAGGCCCAGAGGTGGAGCTCAAAGGGGAGGGTGGAAAATTCAAGATGCCACACATCAGCATGCCCTCTGTTGATATTTCTCTGCCCAAAGGAGAGATTGAAGGTGCAGAAGTTGAAATAGAGGGAGGTACTGGAGGAGACTTCAAAATGCCCCACATGAAAATGCCAAATGTTGATATCTCTCTGCCCAAAGGAAAGACTGAAGCCCCAGAGATGGGGCTTGAGGGAGAAGGTGGAAAATTTAAGATGTCACTTATTAGCATGCCATCAGTTGATATTTCATTACCTAAAGGAAAAGTGAAAGGTCCAGAAGTTGAAATGGAGGGTGTACCTTCTGTTGATATTTCATTGCCTAAAGGAAACGTCAAAGGCCTACCCACTGGGATCAAGGGGGCTACAAGAGGACAATTCAAAGTCTCTCTACCGAAAGGAAAAATTGGCAAAATTGAAAGGCCAGAGTTAGAGATTGAGGGGGAGGGAGGCAAATCTAAAGTTCCACACATGGTGATGCCCACAGTAGACCTTTCACTGCCAAAAGGAAAAAATCAAGGGCACAAACTTGAACCTCAGGGTGAGGGGGGGAAGTTCAAGATGCCAAAAGTTGACATATCTCTTCCTAAAGGAAAACCTTCAGTTGAAGGCCCAGAGATGGAGATTCAGGGAGATGGAGGACATTTCAAGAGTACATCAGATGAGGTGGAGCTCAATTTACCAACCTTTGAGGCAGGGGGGGGAATTAAAGTGCCACATGTCACAATGCCAGATGTGGACATCAGTGTGACACCCAGTAATCCTCGAAAAGACATAGAGAATCATGGAAAAACTGATTTACAGCTTGAGGGAAAGCACAAAGGTCTGAAAATTAAGATGCCAGCAATAGATATTAAAGGTCCCAAGGGAGACATGGAGCTTGATATAGGACTTTATAGAGGAGAGGGCAAGAAGGATAGGAAAAAAGTTGAACTACCTGACTTGGATGTCAACCCAGCAGGAACCAATAACAAAGTAAAGGGGCCTAAAGTCAAAGGAACAAAATTCAAGATTGGAATGCCAAAAAAGAAAACTGGCAGAGATGTCAAAGCAGAAGTGAAAACATGCAAGGACTGCAATGAGGAGTTCAGTGGTCAAGTCAAACATGAATGCAAGATTAAAGAAGGATTTGAGTATGAAGGTGGAGTTGATACTCACAATGGACATAAAGAGGGCAAAGGTCATATTAACATCCCAGCACCAGAGGTTACATTGCCAGGTGTCAGCCTAAAAACTAAACAAGGCTCAGCCAACCTAGAAACAGGGGGAGAGGTCAACCTCTCAGCATCCAGTGCAGAAATCAAAGTCCCCAAGATCCCAGACATAGAGTTTGATATTGGTACATTACAAGATGATGATAATGACAAAGCAGAAAAAGGCAAGAAAATCCAAATCCCTAAATTTGGTGTCCCATTACCCTCTATTTCTTGTCCTGAGGGAAGAATGTATGGGCCGGAAATTCAGTATGAGGGTCCTAAAATGCCCAAAGTAAAGAAAGCTGTTTTTGTTTTGGTCGATCCTCCCCAAACAGATGAACCTGCTCCATGCACAGGGCTCCTAGAAGAGGAGTCATTAGCTGAGGCTGAGACACGGGATGTCAAAGTGAAGTTCCCCAAAATCAAAATGAAGCCAAACTTTGGGAAGTCTAAAGATAAGTCAGCTGCAAGCACAGAGAAAGAGGGGGAGGGAGAGGAGAATTCAGCAGGAGGGAAGATAAAAATGCCCAAAATTTCTCCTGGCAAATCAGGATCTTTTGATGTCGACCTCAAGGGAGATGGTTCGAGTTCAAGTCTCAATGGTGAAAAAGATAGAAGTCCTCACAAAGGCTCCAAGGATGATAAAGGGACATTCAGCAGTAAAATCAAACTTCCTAAAGTGGAGTTCACAAGTCCATATGGCAAGAAGGTTGCTGGGGCGGAGGACACAGAAACGAGTTTGAACCTGGGAAAGGGTTTGCCAACAGCAGAGGTGGTGGGAGATGCTGTAGGGCTTGAAGTACAATCAGGCAAGATGGCTTTTGCAGGCTTCAGTGAGGAGTCTTCGAAGGAAGTCGTATCATCTCACGCCAGAACAGAGATGCTTGACAGGGACAGCTCAGAGTCTCCTGCTAGTTTTACCATGGAGATCAGCTCAACAAAGGTCCAGGCTTGGAGTGAGGCTGAGAGTAAGACCACAGAGTCTGAACAACGAGAGTCTTCTCCCTGGTTCAAGGTCCCAAAGTTCACCCTGAAGCCACACACAACAGGTAAAAATAAAAGAAACTTTAAACTGGGATAACAGATATGTGAAAATCAAGATATACTGATAGTATCCAAGTTAAATATATTTATTACTTATTAAAAATTCTGAAAAGTTATATTGAACCCTGATTATGTATATGGTATAGGCTATATTTTATTTACATTTTTTAAAAAGAGAAACTCCAATAATTTTCAGTCATGATTTATACTACTCACCCTTTCCTGTCTTCTGTGGCTCTGTGGCTCTCTCTGTTTAGCCTCAGAGTATACAGATTTTCAACAGAGCATTATATGTTACAAACTAGAAGAGTTCAGTTTGAAAGATGTGGACCCTAATTTTAAAATGGAGTAAAGTGCAATATTAAACCAGTGTAGTGCTCCTTTAAAAGTGAAAGTGAATTGTCACACACGTCTTCCAGAACATCAGTTTTTATATTAACTATCAACTTTGCATGTGCTATACATTCTGCATTCCGTCAAGAGTATGTTGCCATAGACTCTATTGCAGTATGCATTACATTATGCATAATTTATTCTTGCTGTTACATTTGATGTTTTTGATTTTAAATGATTAATATGTAATCTCCTATCTCTGCTACATAAGACTAAGTCTATTTTATCTTTTCCTCTCTTCACTCCTCCCTCTTGATTTCTCCACCTATCCTTCCCTCCTTGTTTCATCTCCTTCACTTGCCGGTCCTTGTTTCCTCCCAACACCAGGCTTCCTACAGATTACGCCAGAGGGCTCTCCTCAGGCCCAGCGAAAGGGAGAGGTGGCAGGTGAGGTGGATGTCTTGGGATCTTTCTGCCTCCACACCTCAGGGCTCGACTTCACCACACAGGAAATGTCAGAAGAGCACCAGGTCTCCTCCATCGAGGAAGGATCTGTCACCACGGTGACCAAGACCACCAGGATCACCCAGCGCATGATCACCACAGAAACACGAGCAAGTGAATCATCGACGACCATGACAACAACTCCGCAGGTGACAGACTTTGACTATTGAGGACACTGTAATGAAACCTTTAATGTCTTTTAATTTTTTTCTTTGATGAGGTTGCAGTGTTCTTGTAAACTTAACCTGTAAACCTTATCCTTAACCTGTAAGGGCAAACCTTTCTTTTAAGGAAAAATCATAGTTTTATATTTTAATAGTATGAATGTGATGAAAAGCAATGACATTTCATCAACCAGCAATTACTACAACAGAGTAATATATACTTCCTTATTTTTCATTTTAAATGTGACTATTTTTTGTTACTGTCCTTTCAGTTATGTTAGTATAGCCCTAATTATTTATCAGATTTTGTTTGGTTTTTAAAGGTTTTCACTTCTGAATGTAAACATTCTCAGAATGCTTTATTATTTATTGTCATTTTGTGTGTGTGCTTGTGTGTGTGTGTTCGTGTGTTAAAAATGTGCTGGAGTGAGTAATTTGCTCACATTAGTATCATGGATTCAACCTATGATGACTTCATAATTAGTTCAAAATCTTTCATTTTGAGCCATTACAGTACAGGCCAGAGTAATATCTATGTACATACAACTATGTAATTGCTTTTTTCAAGCAGTAGCCCTTCAATCATAAATGTAATTATTTTCATATTTACCAGAGTCAGGAGTAGAAATTATATATTTTTTTGACCTGAGAAGCTATTTTCTTTGTCTTGAAGGAAAAGTGTGAGCTTTTTGAGATTATGGCTGGCTCTCATTTTCTGCCATAGTTTTATATTTTCAGCATTTAGCTGTTGCTGTTACCCAGAGATAGTCACAGTGACTGAGCGGGACACTCTGGACTCTGCTGTGGGGATCAAACCTGTGACCAACCTGTGGTTACAGGTTGCTCTCAAACATTTAGGCCAACTTGCTGCTAAATCTATTTTATATTTGCATTCTTACTGTACACCACTGTTTGGTTTTTGTTGGTTTGTTTGTTTTTGTGATTGAGGCTTTGGCTTCAAAATACACCTGACTGATGCTGATTTTTTGACCTAGAGTGTCAAAATGCTGACATCAAGTTAGAATGAAATTTGGTGATTTACAGGTGCTGCATGGGCGCTTTCACAAAAATTAGTGAGAAGAGTTAAACCCTTTATTCACTGACCCTATGATCTTGTACAAATACCATGTCATAACAAAATGTGTCCTCCAGAGACAGAAGACAGACAGGGATCAAGAACAAGAGGACCAAGGCATTTTATCCTTCTTGTTAAAATGTCTTTAATAATCTGACATTATTATTTTTCCTATATAAATAACTTGCAGTTGTTAAAATGAGTAATGTCAGATTCATAAAAGTATTTTATTAGGTGCTTTTACCCCCCAGTTTTAGGATTATCCTCTATTTAATATGTAAATTGCTTTGAAATGCAGGGGGAAAACCCTTGTGCTGTCTTTTAGTTATATAAGTTTCATTCCCAAATGCAGTACCTACCATTCAAAAATTATAACAAAGCAAAAATGCAAAATAATGCAAAATTACAGTGTCACTGTAAGCAAGCAAAAATCCAATATTTTAATAATATAATGAGGGCTTACTCAAGTGGCTTTGAAGCATTTGAGAATGAACACTCTTACTTTCTTGGTTGGTAGACAGAATGAAATTGTGTGATAAAATGCATTAAAAAGGCCTGGAAAATCTACTGCCATCTCTTTTTTTATATTAACATCTCTTAACACTGTGCCTTTTTGGCAGGTGAGTAATAGATTTTTAAAAGCTGGGCAGAAAGTAGTGACATGACAAGGTAACATGCACACACGAATAGTCATTAGTATCTACATTATGTGTATAGAGATTTTTACTTTTATGGTTGAATCTAGTCTTCACGTTTCTTTTAGATGATAACAGTTTCAGTGCCAAGTTTGTTTGTTTTTTCTTTTTTGTTGTTAAAGCTGCATTTGAGAGACTATTGGTTAAGATGTCACATAAATAAAATAATATTCACACAAAAATGGTTTAAATTATGTCTTTCACTGATGTATTGACCTTAATATTGGCTGGGTTAGTTTGCGACTACAATCTAATAATAATATCTAATACAGTCTAATAACTACAGTAACAATTGCTGTATTCCATAGTGTTTTACATTTTGAATTCATAATTATGAATTAATATCTCATTCAGTGCTTCAAAATGTTTTCATAATTAAGGTATAGGACAGTAGCTATTATTACTGTTTCATTATTTTGATTCAGTAACATTTTGACCAGTTATTATACCGTTGTCACAAATTCCATTAAAATGATCTTCTTATCAAACTTTGTGCCCCCTTAATACCAGTCAATCAGCTATGACCTATGAGCCTGTGTAGTATTTTTGTTGACCCTGTGCATCACTTCACAGCCACAGTTCACCATCCTCTACTTCCAGCAGGATAATGCTCTATGTCACAAAGCAAAAATGATCTAACATTGGTTTCATGAACATGACAGTGAGTTCAGTGAAACTACCGCAGCCTACCCAGATCTGAATCCAGCAGAACATTTTTGGGATGCGGTACAGTACTGCAGAAGCAGACACACAGCAACAGCAAAATAATTATCAATATTTTAGGGAACCTGTTATTGACACATTTAAATTAAGCTTGAACCAGTCACCAAGAAAATATTCTCTGTGGATCAGAGACACAAAAGCAACAGGAATGAGTGTTATTGAAAACTGCCCGGAGAGGAGGAGTAAAGTGATAAACTATTCACAGGGTGCATGACGTCTTCCCATTGTGTGTGTGTGTGTGTGTGTGTGTACTCTGCCGCTGTGATGATGCTGTGCGACGTAGGCTGCAAGGGTGAAAGTGTCTGAGGGGAGATTACTGCTGTATGAGGAGCGAACAATGCCACACGAGGGGCGAATAGGCAAGAGACTGCAGCTTCAACTCTGCTGTTTCCAGATGATTTAGCAGAACAAATGATCCTGTATTTCTCTCCTGACACACTTTATATGATGTGATTACTCAGATGTTGTACAAACAAGCAGCAGTGTCTTATTTCATCATTTAGGCATCTCGTCACCTCATCTTCCTTTAAAACTAAGCTATCGTTCATTATGTAAACCTTCAATTGTTTGAGTTGAATTACATTCGTCTTCTTTTAGTAAATAAATTACTTTTTGAGTTGCCAGGGTCACATAACTAGTTATCTTGATCACTGAAGCAAATTTTCTGATTACACCTTTTTTCATAACAGCATAAGGTTGATATCTCTTATAGCTCAATCTTTCGATCACCATAATCTCTCCATGTGACGACCTCCTCACATACGCTGTCCACCTGACACCTGCTGGCAATTTACCAGTACTACTGACTAACAATAACTGTATTTGTATAAAACTGCAGTAAATTACCTCTTTCCACAAATTCTACATTACATATCGAGCTATGTTATCATGTGATTAACTGTGCTTTTCAAATGTGGCCCTTTTTTAAGATTTGTAATTCACGTAGCCATCGTCTACTAGACATCCAGACATCTGTCCTTGCTCTTTTTGTACAACGCAAGAAAATAAATTACAATTTTAAATTTTCAATCCATATAAGTCAAAGAAGCTTCCAGCTACTATCTCTGGTTTGATTAGAAAAGAGTGAGGAAGAAGGGTATCAAAAATTGCACAACATTCGAAATATAGGAAGATAAAATCACAAGCAGTCATAACTGCTGCAGTAGTTTTTTCTCTGTTTTTCCTCTGTTTGGTTTTTGCAGTCCCAGAGTGTGGCACCAACAATCTCTCATACACTTCCGCTCGCCTCACCTCTCCCTGCCTCTGCGCGGCACGAATCACCCCTCCTACAGGTGAGTGGGCTGCAAGTCAAATTAGCTCTCCGTCATCCTGCTCGCTGAGCGCACCGGAGGCTACTGCGGTAAGATGCGGCGACGCACGACGCCGAGCCGCGGTGGATGGGATGATGCGCAGTGACCGAGCGAGTGATGGGGTGGGAGAGAGAGAGGGAGAGAATAAAAAAGATCCACGGTCATGCTCCGACTCCAATTTTAGACGATGGGACCAACCTGAACGCGTATCCGACTGATTTGTAGCGGCAGTGGGTGCAGGCCGACTGGAAGGGATGTGGTGGCGCCGATCCCACTGAAGGATGCTCTGGAGCCCGATGAGGGCTGAGCAGCTTCGCCTGTAAACAATAAGGAAGCAGAGCGACATCAAGTGAAGGATTCAGAGCCTCAACCGGAGACACCGAGGCATCGACTGAGGTGAGAAACAATGAAAAGAAGCGGTTCCCTCTCAGGACGTGTTGGCTGTGGATGATGGTTCTGCTGGTACAGTGTGTGATTCTTCTTCAGCAGCCTGCTGATAGGAGTAGGATTAAGTGTGATATGCCTGATCCAAACCCATTTTAAAATATTTCGGGCTTCAGGAGTGGATTTATGGCTTCATGGCCAGGCTGTGTTTTATTTTTAGTCCGGCTGATGATTCTGTGTGGCTGATGCAACAACTAATACAAGGGGCACCATGATAGACACGGTGTGAATGTACATTTATATAATTAATTATTTAAATAAAAATAATAAGGATAGTGCCTATTTGTGGAATGAATGCATTTGGATTCAAATGCGTGACCTTTGACAGACCCCCCCCACACACACACACACACACACACACACACACACACACACACAGGACGGTCATAATCCACTGAAATGTGTTAAATTATATATATTATGTTTTTACTTTTATTGTAAAGGCTTTTATGCAAAATTATTGCATAAGTGCAGTAAAAGGCTGGATTGTGTACCCCCCCATTTTAACCAACTGCTGACGTCTGCTGTTTCTTTATGAATACACATCATTTTTTTCACCTCTACATCTTTAATATACTTGTTTTGTCCCACTCCCCCACAGGTTGATTTCTGTGACAGCTGAGTCAGTCTACGGTGACAAGAGGCCAGCCAGCAGGGGAGGGGAGGGGAGGTGGGAGGCGGTGAAGCTCTGAAGGCCGAGCATCAGTCTGGGAGAGAAAACAAACTTCTGATTATCTTCTCTGCCTTCAGTACTGACAGCTGGACGTCTGACCTGGCCGTTTATTTTTCTGCATCAGGCAACTCTCAAAAGTTAAGGAGCGATAAGGGGAAACAGAGGCACAACAGAACAGTGCGCTTTCAGAAAACAACTGACTCAGTTTTTCTTTATTCTTTTTTTGGCCTAAAAACTCAGATACTGTCAGAATGAACTGTCACAACATGAGATTAACCAAGAGAGTCAGTCAGCTCTCTCTTGAAGTTTATTTTGTCTGTTGTCAGAATCAATTGCTGAGAAATTCTCGAGAGGATTTCAGCTGTTTCATAATGTCATTGTTTTTTTAAAATATGACCTTTTCACCTTTGCACACTCGCTCTGAATCAAGAATAACTCTTGATCGTGGCAGAGCTCCCTCTCACAAATGAGAATTCATCCTCAGCCTGACAGGCTGCATTTTGATAAAAGATCCATGAGGACAAACCAATAAAACATAGATGAGGCCAACAACGAGCATCATGCTTCAGCAGAATAACAACAACAATTACCCGTGCCTGAACGTGTCGGGCTCCACTCGTGAGATGCTCCAGAAGTGCTCCAGAGCCTCACTGCCCTTCCCCAGCCGACTGGAGCTTGGCTTGGGGGACCTGCCACTGATCCGCGGCCTCAGAGCCTGGGCCCTGTGCTCCAAGAATCGCTGCAAGGCCAACGGTCTTCTGGGAGGGGGACAGGCCCCCACAGCTCCACCTGGAGGCCGTGGGAGCTCGACCCCCTCTCCCAGGCCTGCAGATGTGTACCTGAGTGGGGAGTGGGGTCGCATGGGGTACGGGCTTCCTTTGGGGCTAGATGCCAGACAGGCTGGGATTGGAGCTTTGGTGACGGTCGCCACTCTAAAGACCTCGGAGGGCAGCGGGAAGACCCAGACCCAATGCCTCTTCCTACGGACTGAGAAAGGAAGCTGTTTGTACTCGACAGCTAAGCCCGGTTCTGGGATGGCTACCAGTGCAGCCTCCAGCGTGGTTGGAGGATGGCTGAGAGGGAAAACAGGAAGAGGAGGAGGCAGAGACACTCCGGCCGGGAGGAGGGACAATGGATCAACTCTGCCGGCACAGACTGGAGCAAACCGCGTTAGAGTGCGATCAGGCCGGAGATGGAGGAAGTCTGGAAATGCAGCAAGTCGTGAGAAAACAGCCGTGAGCCGAGAGAGGCGGCAAAGGAGTGGGGAGGATCCGGCAGGAGAAAGACAGGAAGACGGAGACAAAGGAGGCTTGGATATCAAACAGTTTCCCAGCCTACAGCAGGACAGCAGGAGAGGAGGAGTGTGCAGAAGTCCAAGATGCTGCCACAACGTTTCTCCTAAAACCTGCGCTCAGCATGGAAAGAGAGTACCGCGAAGGGGAAGCCAGGATGAAGGCGAGGGAGGTGAAAGTCCGAGAAGAGGCATCCCAAATGGGCTGAACAGTGAGGTGAAAGGAATGAGGAAGGAGAGCCAAAGGAATGAGGAGGAGGAGAAGGGAGGCCTGTGTGATTCTAACAACTTTCACGCACAAACGCCCAGTGGCTGCGATGGTGAAGAGATTAGAGAAGCTGACAGCAACGAGGAGCCGAAGACAAAAATCTCACACAGCATGGACAGCTGCTCAGAGGAGGAGCAGGATACATACTGTGAGATTACAAAAGTACATACTGGAAACAATGATTTCATTCATGTTCTCTCTGAACAGTCGACTCACGAATCAAGACAGAACAGAGGTTTTGATGCCAGAGAACCAATGGAAAATCCCTGTGAAGGAACAGTGGTTAATGCCAGTGGATTTTCTGATGATGTGGAAGCAGATAAAGAATCAGAGAGAAAGATGGAGAGAGTGCTTGGGGAAGAGGAGGAAAGGAGCGTCAATCAGACTCCTGCTGAATTCTCTGGTGCCTCCATTAGTGCTGCACTCTGCCCTGAGTCCTCCACTCCTGCAGGGGGCAGCATATGCCCTGCTGTCCATCAGCCTTGCTGGTTGAAGAGCGAGCAAGAGAATAGCCAAGAAGAGCACCTTGAGGGAGGTAGGCTCGGGCAGGCAGACCCTCATGGGTTCATGGGTAAAGAAGAGCTGGAGAGCAACACTGTGAAACCTCTGCTTTTCAAAAATGAGGAAAACAGCAGCCAGGTGGAGGAGAGAGAAGCTTCATCTTCACCTCTCAGACTCAGAGATCCTTCTGTGTTTGAGATAGGCAGGAGGACTGTAACTGAAAATGCATGCAACTGTAAAATAACTGGGACTGAGAGGAGAGACGAACTCCAGTCAGAGGAGAAGAACATTGAGGAGAGACCTAATCTGGAGGTGGGGGCTGAAGATGAGGAGAGGTGGAGGAGGGAGTGCCCCTGCTGCAAGTTGGACCTGGACAGTGGCAGTGGTACAGAGTGGCGCAAAGAGGAAGATGCAAATGTTAGCACTGTACAGGAGGATGATAATAATAAAGAAGTCAAGAGAGACTGTGCATCAGAAGACAACAAAAGGTTCCAGGAGCCTCCAGGAGACGGATGCTGGGGAAGGAAGAACGGTGATGGAGGCACCTGCAGTGAAACAAACATTGCCTATGCTAAAGAAAACAGAGAGACGGGCACTAACATCTCTAATGCTGCCTGTGCTGATCCCTCCACCTCTCTTACACTCTCCCCGGCTAATCCTGACCCCTCTCTGCCCCCCCTGGGATCCATGGCAACCGGTCTGCCCTGTCTGGAGGAGGAGGAGGAGCTCAGAGTGACGGCAGGAGACGGAGGTCAGGAAGGGAAGAGGAGGCACGGCAGGGAGTTGGAGGAGCAAGGCGAGGAGGAGGAAGAGGAGGAGAGGGGCTCCACCGTGGCCACTGCGGAAGGGAGGAAGGAGGAGGAGGAAGATGAGTTTGGAGTGTTCATGCAGGCGGAGGGAGAGCCGGCCTGGAGCGAGGGGGGGGTCACCATGTCCGCCTCAGTGCCTTGTGGAAGCAGACAGAGCGATGGTGAGTCTTGTCTGTCTCTTTCTTCATCTGCAGGCTAACCTCACTCCCCACTCTCTCTCTTTCTTTTTTCTCTCATAGTGTTTCTCTCTCTCTCTCTCTCTCTCTCTCTCTGGCTTTGCCTTCATGTTTGCTGTAGACATGTGACAGAGGATGTTTGGTTAAAAGAGACAAGGCTTCAGACGCAGAGCAGAAACTTTGAACAGTGCATTTTTAACCTTTTGTACAGCTTCAGGAATGTTTTAAAGGGCCATGCCGGTGTTTTTTAACCCACTTACCACCATTCATGTGTACTTATTATCACGGCTAATCATTCTGCAAATCCCACAGATGTGATGTGTATTAATTACAAAGTTAATTTTCCCAGGTACTATTCATATGCGCACAGTGTGAAAATCTATTAGCAGCTGCATTATCATTATGAGGCGATGCAGCAGAAATCTGTGCCGACTGAAGTCTGAAACGTGCCTGCCACACACAAGTGAATAACACCAACAACTCCGATGTAAAGTGACCAAAAACGGTTGTGACTGGTGATATTCTGGATCTTACCTGTGTTTTTGAAGGAGCCATGCTTGATTATATCGGGCTCATTCACCGTGCACTGAGCATGCACTAATCTGACAATATGAACCGCAGCTCTTATGCAGTCAACACACTCATGACACAGACACTGTGTGCCGTTTTGTTTTTCTCTAACAGCCGGTGTTAATCGGTCCTTATGCTCCCTCATTAGGCCCCTTTTAGCTAATCACCTCAGCCCAGTTTCCACTGCAGGGCCAAACAAGGCTTAGCTGAGGCTCACTCATTATTTATGTCCTCTCAGTCTATCTGCCGATAAAAAACTTTTCGTTTGTTTTAACTAGAGATTTATCAGCACGTGGATGTATTAGTGGAGGGAGCAATCTGCAGCCTTTTGTGTGAAGTGTCGTGCTCAAAAGACAATGCCAGTGTTTTTTGACCTCATAAAGGGTCACCTCATCAAAATACAGATATATGTCTTTTTGCACTTAAGTGCAAGTGCAAGTTTGTTTAGTTTTGGAGATCCATTTGACTGCATAATCACACTGTATCAGCAACATTCATCTTATCTTTTTTTTGTAATATACATGAACTAGACCTTTAATTTCACTGCATATATACAGGTTTGCTGATCCTTTGAAAAAGCATAATGCTGTTCACTGTTTTCATGATATGAATATCAATTGTCAGCTTGATCTGAGTCTGCATTAATGTTTATCAAAGTTAAATTATGACGGCACAGTGTGTAGTTTAAATGCAGACTGATACACCAACAAACAGGTGGAGTTGTTTCAGGCCTTTGTAAGCAGAGATAAGACTGAAGTTTGTCCTGACCTGGATTCCCGACTGATTCTCTCTCTTCCTCTCACTACATATTAATCATTTAGTGCTGGGTTAAGAGAGGAGGAGGCAGACTCTCAATGTCCTGGCACCCCGCCGTTACCGGGTGTAAGAGCGAAAAGTCACACAACGCAAAGATGAGGGAAGTGTCCGATAAGCACATCATGCAACACTAACCTGACTCAACCTTCGATTTCTCAGGTGTGAGATAACAGACTGAAAGTACATAGCACTCCTGAAGTACTGGTGAAGATTTTCATATCACAACGCTGGTTAAAATTTCAAAAGGTATCCCAAAGTGTGTCATTCACATCAAACATTGTTACTGGGAAGTGGAAGGTGGTGGTGAAGTCTGAGTCCCAGCAAATGAAAAAAAACTACCTGGCAGAAGAAAACTGAGGCTGAGATAATGAGATAATCCAAGTGATTAATCTCATTTTCAGTGGCAGAGACAGAGTTAATAGTGTGTGATAATAAATGCCAGCTGTTGCCCATCAGAGCCGCCATCTGTCTTCATGACCATCTGACCTCAAGTTGGTTTCAGCAGTTAATCCATCCAGGTTCATCAGAATGAGGGACAGGTATTCACAGCACAACATCACAGGGACGTCTACACCAGATGATGACCATGTGTGTGTGTTTGTGTCTGAAAACAGCTCACGGAGACCACACAGTCACTGGGGAGTCGACCCACTGGACACCAGGATGGACGGACGACCCGTTCCACCAGTCGGAAGACACCTCATGGACGGCCTTTCCTCAGGATTCGTCAGTCGGGGGTCAAGACGTGGCAGGGCAGTGGTGGCCAATCAGCGCTGTGGAGGAGAGGAGAGGCGGGCTGTTGGCCAATCAGAACCCGGTATGCTCACATTGCTGTGCTCAGACTCTTTAAAATCCACTTTCAGAACCAGAACCAATAAGTGTCTATTACATCCATTTAGTAAGCAGCATTAAGTTGAACATTTTCTAATTTGTCTAACTTGGTGTTTCATCCAGCTATGACTTTCAAGACTCCTGCAAAATCATCCCTGTGATGTTTGGGGCTTTCAGGAGTTGTCTGTACTCTCAAGTGGAAACAGAATGTGTTGCACAAATTGAAACTGCTCAGTCTATTAATCCAGGTACACAAACTTCCACAAAGGTTACTTTGAACCATGACAACATCCCGGGTTTTTGGGTCAATCGGTCGGGTCCACATTGGCACAAACACTGACCCTCATGATTCCCAGATTATATGTCCTGATCCCGATTACTCATAACTTCCTCAAGATCAGGTGTGTAAGATTTCTACCTGTGTGAGCTGCTTTTACTTACCATGACTCTCTGAGTTCTCCAGCCACTTTGCACAAATTTACTGACTGTGCAGTTCAAAGTAAAGACTTCAGATTGATGTCTACTGCCCCGTTCAGGTAGGATTTATGTCCCTGGGAGGGATTTCAATATTACCTGAACAGGTCAGTGATATTAATCCTGCCAACCCATCCCTGTCATATTTACAGCCCAAATCACCTATTGTTTCTCGGCAATGGTCTTGGCTGTGATTTAAGTATGGTCCTGAGTGAAACTTGGCAGCGCATCTCTCCAGTTTTACGCACGGAGCTGCGTTTCCTGTTGTTGAAGTAGCAGAGAAAGTATTTTACTGAACTGAAAGATCACAAAAAAGTAAAGATGAGTTCACAGGACAAAGCTCCCACAAACTTCCTCACAAACGGATTCCATTAATATCTAAATTACAGATAATAAATATCATTGTCTAATGCAGAACTAGCTCCTGTGCTATCAAGAAGGATCCATTTTTTATGAGAGAGGAGGAGGGATATTCTCATTACCTTTATCACTACCTTTGTAATACTAATTCTCTCCAACTGGACCTTTTTGCGTATAGAGATCTACATGTCAACACTGGACAGCATCCTACAGGATAGCATAATTAGATGCTTTATCACCCTCATTAATGTTTGTTCTTTTGTTTATTAATCAGGGGCTCAACAAGCTTCTTGTTTCCTGAATCTTAATCACTTTATTTTTTATCAAACCACAAACTGGAAAGCAGAGAACTCATATACACAGTTCCCACCACCGAGGCTGCACATTTCAGAGTGCAGAAAAACATCAACATATCTTCATCACTAAGAGCATTAGCATTTAGCTCCAGGTCCAGTTGTACAGCCTCACAGAGCGGATAATCACACACCTTCATCCCATTTCTTTTTAAAAGACTGAGCGCAATAAAATCAGTTTGTTTCTTCATCTATGGTCTTTTTTTAATTGTGTATTTGAAACAAATAAACCAATTGACCAAAAGCAGAGGTAATTATGAATCATCAGTTACTGTTATAGTCACTGTTACCATGGAAACTCAGCTTGTCCTATCCTTGAGGATTGGTTGACTGAAGTTTTAGAACTGAAATTTGTCAGTAATTTGTCCAAGTGTCAGTGAGCTGTCAGTGTTTGTTGTAAAAAGGATTGTAAAAAAAAAAAAAAAACATAAAAGAAAGAAAGAAGAAGCAGCCAGCACTGCAGGAAGAGTCTCCCAGCAAACATTAAAAAGTCAGTGAAAAGATGCAGATGAAAATTTAGCTCTGCCCAGAGCTGCAGCGAAGGAGCGTGTTGGGTTTTTAATGAGTTTTTTTCCCCCTGTTTTTCTCGTGGATTGTGGATGCAGCATGTGTTGTGGGCAGCAGGTTTACCCACTTTTATTTTTCCAGCTGTCATATCAGAGAACGCCATTTGGTGGACTCTCTGATGTTGTAATAACTGAGGAGATCTCTCTGCCTCTCCTGTAGGTGGCCATCTTTGCCGAAGCCTTCCCCTCGCTGTCCGGCTCGACCCTGAGTGAAACCCGTGACCTCGACGTTGTCCCCACCCTGACCCAGCTCCTCAGGGGTAGAGCCCGCCAGGACCAGGGGTAGGCAAACCAGTCTCAACTGAGCCCACTTCATTTGTGCTTACGTGACCGAGTCGTTTCGATTTGCTGAGCGCTCAGGCAATCGATTTGCTGCAGGGTTTGCACATTTTCCTCAGATTTGTAACAGAAGATGTCGGAGCCCGCTGAAAAAAACATGATGTGCTTGTAATTAGCCCCAGGAAAATGACATGGATTTTAATGAACACCACCAAATTGATTTCTAGTGAGATTAGTGTAATGATTTGGAATAATCTATTTTAGATGGGGCTTTATTCATGTGGGAAGTTTGTAGGTGGTAGATAATGATACAAATGCAAAATGCACCAGTAATTATTAACTAAGTAGAGATTACTTCTGTATCTGACACTTTTTATTTCTTTCTTCACTGAATCTGTAAATTTTCAGTGTGTTAGAGATGCCAGCCTGCACAGCCACACCCAATTAATTCTAATTATTTTTCATTTCAAAGTAATGAATGTGGTTATGTACGGTTCTGTGGAGCTTGGATTCAATGTTTTGAAATATATACACTATATTAAACTGTGGCCTCCAAGTGGTAAATGAAGCGAACTGCAGGTTACGCTGCATCTCTGAAAACAGAGCATGGGTTTGTGGTTATGACCAATTGTTACCCTCCTTGTCATCCACATTGATGGTGATGGACATTATAATTTAACCAATACTGACATGGCAGTATTTAGTATCATCACTTTCACCAACAAAATATTTGATAACCAGTTTAGAAAGACATAATGAACAAGAAAATCCCTTATAACCTGGATGAAGTGTTCACATTTAAAATGAAGTGTTTGAAGTTTTGTGAAAACCTACACAAAACCTCTGCAGCCAGTGTAAATACAACAATAATATTATAACATGATGGTATGGTTTACACAGAGTCTACTTAAATGTATATATTGTAAAAACAGCATTAATTTAAAACAAACCAACATCTGTGCATCATTGTTGCATTACGTGTGTTCTTGTTTAACCCCGGCAGGCTGTTAGACAGTTTCCACGACCTGAACAAAATGATTGGGCAGAGATACAAGAGAGCCAGTGGTGTGTCTCGTGACCTGCTGCTGCAGACGCTTCACCTGGAGCAGCCGCACGCCGTGAGTAAAGACCGGCTCCGTTCACTGACCCCTAACCCAGCACAGAGAACGGCAGAACAACGACCTGGGTAGAAAACCAAGTTTCACAGTTAGAAAATCTCATTTCACAGTAAACGCCCCCTCCTCCCTGGCTGTCTCAAGACATTCACGTTCACCCTTCATAATTTCATGCAGAGGAATTAGTACTGAGCACTTAGTGCTCAGTTTCAATTTGCAAAGCTTCCAAGGTTATTAAATTGAATTTTTAGACGCAGCCTTATGTGAAATGAACTGACACTGCCCGTTTGACTGATGGCCTCCAAAACCACAGTTCCATTCAAATTCAAATTATGTTCCTGCTGTTATACATTCAAAACACTCGTGGCCCTTCGCAGCTGCAGATAAACTAGACGGACTCCGAGCAGGCTGCGCTCACAGCCAAAAAACCCACACCGTGTCGGAAAACAGCGCAACACCTGCACAACATGCAAATGTGTGGTTTCCTCCTCCAGCAGAGTCACAGAGACCAGACTGAGTGAAGTGTTTATTTTTATAGTTTTATAAATGATTCTTGTGTTTTTTCAGATACTTATTGTTTCCAGAAAGTAACATTAACACTAATGATTGTGTATGATGTGTATCAGATGGTTTGCAGTAGAAGTCACTGGAGCCTGACAGTCATATGATGAAGGCTCTGTTTTATTAAATTATACAAGGTCTTACTCGGGATGAAAGGCTCCATGTTGCACTGTAAATAAATAATAATAAATCAATGCTGTTAATTTTACTGGCCACACCATCTGCTATGAATTGAAGTTATAAAGTGGAGTACTACTCGTTTAATTGTGTTTTGGGGTTAAAAAAATCAGAAGTAATCGGCAAAAGGTAATCAGTTAGAATAGTGGAGGACACAGGTGTGGCTAATGTTGAATTTCACATTATTTTTGAATAATTCTTTATGTTATTTACTCAGTAAAATGTATCACAACTGTCACATTTCACTGTGTTGTTTCCTTTGCAGGAAAGTAGACAACCTGCTCCCTGGACAACCAACCGGCGTCTCTCCCCCGGCCTCCCCTTGGCCAATCAACACACTCAGAACGTCGCCGCCAAGCGACGGCTGTCATATGACTACAACAGAAACATAACAGAGTAGCCCTGCAGGTTCTGCAGGTTATAACTGGACCATGACTGGGTCAGCGTTCACCTGTTTCACTGCAAGTTTTAACCCGAGCCGGGGCGCACTGATCCGCAACAGGTTGACTCAAGACTCTGGACTCGTGACACATACTCACTTCTAGTCAAGAACTGACTGACCTTTGACCCCTACTCCCTGGTTATTCAAGCCGAAGCTGCTGAGAAGAGGTGACCCATGAGGATGGAGCAAGTCCTCATTTGAGACGTCGTCTCTTCTGGCTCCAGCTGATGTTTACCGGTGGAGTGATTTCATTACACATGTGCCACCTTGTTCACCGCCCACTCCCATTTTGGTTTTCCTCATCGACCCTAACGCCAGCGAGCTGTCAGCACCCTGTGCAGAGCGTGGTGATCTGTGGTTACAAGGTCCTAACCTCCGTGTCCAAGAAAGAGTGGAGTCCAACCTGATGTTTTTAATATCTGAGAAGATTTGAGTTTTATTTTGCTGCTCAAGAGTTTCAGAGCACTCCCATGTTTCCAGTTTTTAATAATGAATAATCTTAAATGGTGCAAGGTAAAAAATCAAAAGAAAAAAAAAGAAAAGAAAAGTTTAGGCCACCAAAAGATGAAAAATCATGTAAATTCATAGAAAACAGGGATTTTTCAGGGATTAAGAAATTACAGAGACAATAATATAATGCTCCTGTTCCACCCCCTGCAGCAGACAAACTGCAGTTTAAGACGCTGGCCACATAATCTCAAATTATGATCAAATTATAATCAAAAAGTCAGATTCAAGTGTTAAAGCTCATTTTCCTCCCTTTATTGTTCATGAATCAAAAGTCACTGGAGGGAAAGGGAAGAATTTTTCCACATCTGTTGGATAATAAAGTGGTGAAGAATTGGGTCCAGATGTGGCAACTTACATTTTTGCAAAGTGATGCATGTGCTCTCATTTGTGTAACAGCGACAGAAAAAAAAGACAATGACAGGAATGAACCTTAAAAAAATAGTTTTGGATGCTCAGAGAAAACAAGCTTGTCTTCCAGTCAGTGCCAACAGGAACACCAGTGAAAGTGCCATTGTTTACGAGGTTACAGGAAAAAAAAGTCAATTCTGGCATGTTTTGTTCTTTTCTGTTTCTTTCTGTCCGGCTTCAGTTTTCCCCACACTGAATCCACTTTGTATGGTGAAACTAGAATCTAGCCGCCAATCAAGACTCTTTTTGGAGAATATTGATCTAGTGTTGGTTACACATTGTACATTTTTAATTTTGACACATAGTTTATGTGTTATCACCTCGGGAAGTTTATTTCACTTTAAGTTGTATATTTCACTCCAATCATGTGTGATCAGAAACAGATTGTGTGTGTGTGTGTGTGTGTGTGCCATTTGTACAAACTACAAATTCCTGACAAGAGAAAAAGATGAATATTTTCTGATCTGTTCAAATGAGGAAGAAGGGGATGTCACCTTGTTAACTGATGTAATAAAACGATACTGCGTGATGACTGCTTTCTCTGTGTCCGTGTTAAATTTAGAAATCCATCGTCAGACAAGATAAGACAACCACATGACCAGCTACACTCCCAAATACATCTAGTTTATTTTAAAACGGCCTGGTCATTATTTAGTCGAGGCTATATGGATTCACTTCACATGCAATCAATACCACTTTCAATGTACATATGGTTATGAGAGTTTTATACTGAAAAGGTTTGATTCTCCTATGGGGTAGCACATTTCTCTAAATGTGTTCATTTTAATTTGATCTTATTCTTTTACCCATACTTGGATCAAGGTCTGTATCAGATACACAGTTATATGCAGTCATGCTGATGTTTGGATACTATGTACATCCTGCACGGGAGAGTAAAGACTCTGTATGAAGGTCGTTTGTGTAAAATTTCCCACTAGGTTGTGAGTGCAGTTTAAAAATTCATCATAATGCTGTTGCTGCGTATGTGAAATGTTGCAGGATAGTTTATTTTAAAGGTGCTTACTGTAGAAGATGCCAGCCAAAGCACAACGATATGGACAACTGAAAATATGCCAAGTGCCAAACGGAGAGGAGTGGATAAAAAGTTCAAAATATAGCTGCTGAGCTGGTGGAAGCAGACCGGTCACAAGGCTGAAGTTTTAGCTCACAGGCGAATCACTTCACCCACCACAATGGCTGACAAAGCTTCCCAAACATCTTAAGATCAGACCGACCAAATCTGATGTCAATCAGATCATTTCCTTGGGGGAGTTGTAAACGACAAAATCATCAAAATGACTGGCCTCCTCTGGCGTTAAGGGGATGCCTCTAAGAGGATTTTTTGTAAGGCATGGCATTTTACATGGGCCTACTGAATTTCATAAATGTAAGCGAAAGGAGGAGGCCATTTTGCCACTCCAGTGTGTGAGAGCCGTAAAATGTGTGGATTTTCATCAGGACTGATGCACATGCAAAGTTTCATGACATTTTCAAGCATGTTTAGCTCCTCAACAATACAAAAGAAGAAGAAGAAGAAGAAGAAGAAGAAGAACCGGGCCCTTATGATTATCCTGTATGAAGTGGGATTAACATCTGTCCCCCCGGTGAGACGAGTGAGGCAGCTCTGTGGTCCACAGAGAGTTAAGCACTTTATGTGCTGAGTCAGAGCAGCTGCCTGCCACACTGTGATAACAGGAGCTTTGTACCGCGATGGAGAAAACAGGCCTGAGGGCGGCAGACCGCCCTGACCTCACCACTCACACCGCATGAGTCAGCCGGCCTTTATACACAAGCACCACAAAACAAAAAGGCACTCACTTCTGGGAGACGTTAATTAAATACGTAGTGAAGCGTAATTGGTCACTTTCTTGTCAAGAGTTAGCTGAGTTCAGGTCACGTCCTGAGGTTTAGAGTCAGGTGTCTTAGTCCCAACCAAGAAAATTGTCGGACGTATAACCCTCCCCCCTGTAAAACCAAAGTCTTTTTTACACGTGGTTTTTGAAAGGAGCATAGAAATGAGGGCAGAAATTCAAACCAGGACAACTTCTTACATCTCAAACTGATCCTGTTCAAGTGGATGAGACAATGCTGCAATGTCTGGCCCAAACATTCTAGATGCATTTGTAACGGAGCTGCACAACAACATTTTGTACTTAACATCCATAAATTCTGCCATTTTCATACCAAATTTTGCAGCAGCTCAGTGGTCATGCTGTAGAATTTTGTTCCTGTGGCACATAAAGACTGGGGAGAAGCATTTAGGTCATTGTGGACAACACGTGACCTGTCTGCCCAGAACCGGAGTTATTTAAGGTCAGTTTGGTGTTCAGGGGCAGAAACACAGTTGAACATGTACAAGAGATTTAGCAGCGTTTCCCTGTAGCTGTTGTTGAGGATGCTGAAGCAGAGCCCAACGTGGACCAACATCTGGGCCAGAAAACCAAGAGCAGTTATCGCCAGAGAATTAACATCACTAAAACACAGGATTACAGCAAGTCACAAACTCCTCACACACATAACCACAAAAAAGATAAGATGAACTTTATCGGTGAAAAAATTAAATTTCACAAAAAAAGCCAGTAAAAGAACAGATGCATTGCGTGTAAGTTACTATAAAAATATTTTCACAATTGACACCTGCCATGAACAAAGTGAAGCAAGAAAACAAACATGTTGACCTGAACCAAAGCAAACATGGCAGCCACAGATCCTAGTCTTGGACGAGGTGAGGTAAAGATCAATGGATATATAAAATCGTGGAAAATAAGATAAATTTAACTAATAAAACTTGCTCAGAAGAGGAGCAGGGAGACTAGGATATCCCCGAAGTATCAGTATCATTCATTTCAACAGGATAGCGAAGTGTCCGTGAATTAAAATGCCTTCAGAACAGTGGGAGGTTTTGTCAAACTGTCTCAGTTGAACACACCCTCCTGCTTCTGCTGTGGGTGGAGGATGCGGTGACAAGGAGGGATTCAAGTTCATTTAGGACAGCCCCTAAAAAAAGTTCCCACACAGAAAAGAAAGGAGAGTGGTCGCAGAGGGGCAGCGAGGGAATCTCCGTACGCGCAGCTCTACTGATGTTTGTCCAGGAGTGAAACGAGACATGCATTCCGCGGGGAAGTCGTGGCTGCTGCTCACCGGTTTCGTACTGTTTTATATCATCTACCTGCTGTTCGGAGCCCTGGTGTTCTCCAGCATCGAGCGGCCGGTGGAGGACCAGCTGCGACGCGACATGGAAGCCCTGAAGCAGGCGTTCCTGAACCAGAGCTGCGTCAACGCCGCGTCCCTCGAACGCTTTCTGGTCCGAGTTTTGACGGCCAACAAGTACGGCGTCTCCGTCCTCAGGAACTCCTCCGTCACGTCCAACTGGGACCTGGCATCCTCCATGTTCTTCGCCAACACTCTGGTCACCACCGTGGGTGAGTGAGCAACCCAAACTCTTTAGAAAGAGAGGTTACCGGGTGGCGTTTTTACGCACGACGCAAAAAATAACTTTGCAGTATGACCTCTCAAAGCGATATACTATGAAGAACACTGACTTCGACCGGAGAAACAAACACCACAAGAGTCAAAATGCTGGTCATAACTTTATCTATGGTTTTGTTTTTGCCACGTGTCATGGAGGTTACAGACGGGTTGCAGCTGTGCCGCTCTCGACTTAAAATCAGTTCACAAACACAAACCGATGCACCACGGGGTGGGGAGGTTCATTTCTTGTAAATTTCCCCCAAGTTTCCAGCATTAAGATGTGGACGGTGGAGTAGAATATGTGAGCTGATTCTCATCATCACAGTTAATACCCAGGAGGTTCAGGGGCTCCCATTGTGAAATTATGAACCAAGGTCGTTGCTGAGAGTACTGACAGTTATGAGAATAGGATCTGATTCAGATATGTTTGATCCAACTTTGTGTGAAGGGTGGAGAAGGTGAAGGGCGCAGAGAGAAGAGTGGAGAGTGGAGCTTTCATGCATCACAGGATGATTTTGTTTGTTTTGCTGAGAGCAGCCAGCTCACCTGTGTATCCCTACCTGCACAACATACATGCAGGTTTTACCCACATCATCTTGGTGAGCGAATGAAAAGGTTTGTTTGTCGGATGGGCCTCAGATGTGAGGCGAAACGCAAACACTGAACAAGATGACATCCGAGCATCAGCCAGTTGTTAGAGGGTTTAAACAGGTCTGGTACAGTAAGCTGACATTACAGTTAAAGCCCAAGCCTTGTTCCTGTTATTCAGGTGAAGGGAGGAAAGAACATTGTTCTTTCTATCCTCTGCCCAACTGACTTCTTCCCACTTTCATTTTGAGATGTTCAGATTCCGTTTTTCCCTTCCCAATATGAGACCTGAACTTGTGTATTTGCTGATACCGAGTGCCAAACCGGTAACGTTCATTTTAAAAAATTGATACAGTTGGATTTTTGAGAAAACTGCTGTTTTATCCTGTTGTGAGACTTAAGTTTATTTATAAATTACATGTTATGAGTTCGGTGCATTGACTCGGGTACTCATCGATACCAGCTCCAGAATTTTAGGCAGTATCAATAAGTAATTTCTGATACTAGTATCTGTATGGAGAACAACTTTGATTAAGTTTCCAAGTAGGATTGGTGCAACTTTATACTATTGGAGATTATGTTGTAGTGTGCTATACTCTTTTTGGTTGTACTGTTGCAATACTGTGCAATACTGTTGTGCAGTGTCCACATGCAATATTACTGTTTATTGGTTGTATCAGCTTTTTAAAATTGGGTTGGGACAATAAAGTCTTATTCTAATATATGAAGTTCAGTTTAGTCATCAGCCAGTAAACACAGATGTAGTGTCTTCCTCTTGTTTTACTGGAGCTTCCTTATATCTGAAATGTCTGCAGGGAGAATCTCATAAAAGACACTATGCATCAAGTTGCATGATGGGAAATGTAGGATCCAGACCTATGAGAAAATCACTGTCTGTAGTTGTTGCACTAAAGGCCCGGGGGTCGATGGCAGGGCCATAAGATGAAGCATTTAATTATAACTCCAACAAAGAGATGTGTGTTCTATGGAAAATGCTGTGGCTTAACTGATCAACGGGACTTCTCTGTGTATTTAACCAAATGTTATCGATGCCTGACTGGCAAAGATACTCCATCATAACTCCTTTAAACAAATTGAGGGAGGTAGCGTATGAATATGATATGCATGTGCGGTGTCTTAAAACAACACCCAGCCACACATTTAAATACATGCTTTAATATGTCGGAGCCGCCCAGTGCAACAACAGTGAAGCCACAGAGTGGGCGGTGGTTCAGTGATACTAATTCTCCATACTAAGTGTCCCCGCTGGTCTGGTTGTTAAGTTGATGTTATGACAAAAAAAACAGTATCTTTGTTGCCCGTCGCAGTGAAAAGGTTCCCTGTATCTTTACTTTGTTGTATTTCCTGTTGAAACAGGATGTTGAGGCAAAACACACAGGGAGGGCCCGCTGGTGCAGCCTTTCTGAAACAATAACAGCTCATCAGGAAAGATAAGAGACAGTATTTTAAAAATTTCTCATTTCATGATGTGAATTCGTGATTTCAGCCACGGAAACAGCCATAGGTCCAAGAAAAAAGAATAATACAGCACTGCTTTGTCTAGAAAAACAAGCCAGACAGGAAGTGAAACTTCTGACCAATAGTAAATGCATTATTTTCTTTTTTTGTCTTGTTTTGTTTGAAATCCATGCTTTGTTTAGTGAGGTACAGGAATTCAGAGTAAAAAAACACTTGGAAAAAGTAAAAAGCCTCTTGGTTTGGATGCATAATTGTATCCAGTAGAAACCTTTTTTAATTGCAAGCTGCTGTGCTATCTCAGAAAATGATGCTGAACAAGTCACATCTCACAAGCTGTCGACCACGCACTCACATGAGAAAATGCAAATTCGTGCATGCAGCAGAACAGAAGTCACTTTTGTGTTCGGCACATGATTGTTTGCTCTCTGCAATGCGTGAATGGCTTTTACAATACTTTCATGTTCCCCATGTGACACTTTTGCTAGTTGACATATCTGTTCCAGAGCCATCCGACTTGTTGGCTGTCTTTTTTTAAACTTTCTGATTCTCAATCCAGGCCAATGACAGAAGAAACACAAATCTGTCAGGGTGTAAACAAAGCACCAGTGTGTTGTCTGAACCTCTGAACATCTGGACACTTATAGAATAACTGTGTGAGCAGAACTACAGAGGCTGCTGTGCATTACTGGGACCATGAAGTTGTTCTGCAAAATCAGATTATGGAAGTTTAAAATGGACAGATTGGGAAGTAATTCACATTTGTTTACAGATCTCTCTGCTCATGTTCCGTCTCTGATGACACCTCCCCCAGCAGTGACATTTCAGGACCAAACTGCTTCCATGATGGGGAGGAATCCTGTACAAACAAATATTTGCATGAAAACACACACAGGTCTCGTGGTTTGTAATGTTTGTGACTGCTGAACACTGACAGGGAGGAGGGGGGATTCCTAGACTGATTGTATGGCTACGCTTGATGTTGTGAATCTCTGTCATGGATTGAAATTTGTACAGTTTGAAACAGATTCTCCTCATTGCAGCTTGTGACTGACAACACTGGATAAACTAGTAACTGATTATCAACATCAGCTCACTTTGGTTGAGTCATCGGATGTGAAACACTGAACCCCTCATGTTGTGTTCAGGTACCTGAGTTACTTTCTTAATTCAGTGATGGCAAAGAGATGTAAAACAACCAGAAAGGAAGGGGGGGATAAGACAAAAAAAGATATGTGACCAGGTGTGTGCTGGGCTATGTGCCCATTTTCCCATCATGCTTTCTAAAGGAAAACGTGTAAAGCTGTTTTCAGTGAGGTGCCCTGTGAGGTTTTTAATTGTGCAGGAACATAGTTAGATTAACTTTCAGCTTGCATTCTGAAAAAAACCTTTTCTCACTTCCGTTGTTGTGGTGTTTGATCAGCCAATAGTTCACACCAAACTGCTTCCTACAGAAGAAAGTTCTTTTTGTTCAGAGTTTCAGCCTCAAACAAAACATGGAAGCAAAATTATTTCTCCTGTCCCCCTCCTTCCTCAACACGTGTCCTCTTCCTTTGAACCCAGGTTACGGCCACACAACCCCTCTGTCCGACACCGGGAAGGCCTTCTCCATCCTCTACGCCCTGATTGGGGTCCCCTTCACCATGCTGGTGCTCACCGCCTGTGTCCAGAGGATCATGTACCCTCTGGTCCTCGCTCCAGTTGGCCTCCTGCAGCGCTCGGGGATGGACCCTCGCCAGGCCACCGCCATCCACTTCGTGTTGTTGCTGGTTCTGGTGGTGCTGTGCTTCTTCGTGGCCCCAGCGGCCGTGTTCAGCGTGGTGGAAGTGTCCTGGTCCTTCCTGGACGGCATCTACTTCTGCTTCATCTCACTGTGCACCATTGGACTGGGGGATTTTGTTCCGGGTATGCAGCCGGGGCAGAAGAACAAGCAGCTGTACCAGGTCTCTGTCATGGGTGAGTGCAGTTTCTATTATGTCCCTAGTAGATCAGAAATTAATTTGTTCAGTAATGTAACATAAACGCACAGAACATCCACATTACAGATGGGTATGAGATGAAATTACTGTACACATATTTCTAAAAACTTCTTGAGTCTTGAATGTCCCCATGGTACCAGTGCCAGGCTCACTCACTTCCAGTTTTAAGGTTTGGTCATTTGTATGTTTGACAAGAAGGTGTTTCCTCATCACGATCCGTGACACTGTGAAGTTCATATTGGTAACTGTTTGTTGATCTTGGAGTTGGCCCAACAAATTAGTTTTACCTTCAGTTTTTTTTGGTTAACCCTTGTGTTGTCCTCTGGGTCAAGGTGACCCGGTGGCCGACAATGTGCCTTTGTTTGTGTGTGTGTGTGTGTGTGTGTGTGTGTGTGTGTGTGTGTGTGTGTGTGTGTGTGTGTGTGTGTGTGTGTGTGTGTGTGTGTGTGTGTGTGTGTGTGTGTGTGTGTGTGTGTGTGTGTGTGTGTGTGTGTGTGTGTGTGTGTGTGTGTGTGTGTAACATAAATGGTTTATGCAGAGGCTGTGCGCTCCTGTACTGCCTCGCATGTGCCAGCTCCTCCACATCCACAGAGTGTGGGACAGTTTGACCCGGTGCAAGGACATTGGTTGGTGTTTACTGAATACGAAGGGCAACTGGAGGGTTAATGTGGATGGATCAATAGAGAGTCTCACTCAGGATTGAAATTTGTCACAGATATGTTGAAAGTTCTGGGCTTAACTGACTTAGCTGATGTGTCAGGAAGGATAGTTTCTTTTCCTGAAGGAAACACCTGCACACACTGTTGAGGTTTGATTTTTTTTTTCTTATATAACATACAGATCTGGTGGGGAAAAAAAACCTCAAAGCAACAAATGCAGCTGTTTGAGTAAAGTGAGTAAAGCGTACTCTCAGTTTCATCCCAACACGTTGACAGTTAAGTTAGAGATTTGGACCTTCATAATGACTCTGTCATGAGAGGGCTCTTCCTTTCACGTGCACATGGATGAGGCCACGTCAACAACATACATGATGCACATTTGTAATTCATGATGACATGAAGACACCTCTACTGGTGGCAACATTAACTTTTCTTCATAGAAATAAAAAAGCAGGCCAAATGTTGCCAGAGAAAATACTATGGAAAGTTGAACAGATTTTCTCTTTTTAATAAACATTGCACCCTCCACTTCATCTTGGAAGAATCATGTTTATTCAGATAGTTTATCAATATGAATGGGATCCTGTGAAGCATCATTATTAAACATGTGTTCCCTTAACCACTGCATATTTCTGATTCATCCAAGCATCAATTAAAAAAAAAAATCTGTGAGGCGTCATATTTGCACATTTTTAATTTCACCGCAGTGACTACATAAGAATGTAAGTGAAAATCCACTGCACCTGTTGGTACAGTATGTTTTAAAAGGCGAGGAGTAACAAGACATGCACATTGAGCCTGGTCCAGGGGTGACAGTGGGGGTGGGGGGATCACATAGAGATGCTACATGCCTGCACAGCTGCTGTAGTTGAGAGCAGGTCCACCTTCTACATTCTCTGACCCGGCGGTGTGCAGACTGTCAAACAGACGCTGCTCATCCTCATATATGAAGCTGCTGTTCACTTGCACTTGCTTTTTGTGCCAAGACTCTTTCAGAACATGCAAACAAAGGAGTGCGTCAGCTTGATGCAACAGAAAATAATCTAATAAATAAATATAATTTATCAGCACAGAACCCATTTCCAACATTATGATTTGGATGTTGGCTGCAAAGCAGCTTCTTTGTGGAACCTCACACTGGAATCCCAGTGGTTCTTTTGTTCTTGTTTAGATCAAGACATCACTGTCACATGACGGGGGTTATTTTCATAGCCCTGCTCTTGTTTTTCTGTGTCTGCGCGGGTGTTTTTCTCTGTAATTAAATCAGGGTTGGAATGATGTTTTATCTAAAAGTAGCTTTTCCACTTTTCCAGCTCTACAGTGAATATCCAACGGCTCATTGAAATGAATGTGGCCTGCTGCTCAGGAATGGGGGGAAAAAAGAGCAAACGCTGCATTTCTTGTTTTTGTTTCTTTGGTTCTGCTCATTCCTGCGGCATGAGCAGCATCTGATTCCACCCTTTCTTTCCCCTGCTGACCTGAATTATGAAGATTTCGTGTTTGACACTTTCCTCCCTCTCCTTTCCTCCTCTGATCCCTAATGTTCAGATTGGAAGGAAGCCTGGAGGTGTTGTTTCCCTCAACCCGAGGGCTGTACTATATAATAATGATGTAGGTTGAGTCAGATTAACTCGAATTGAGGATTACTGACTGAACCCAGGATGTGGCCTCTGTTTTCACAGCCTGACAGATGTGACGGCTGTTGTTCTCCCTCAGCTGAAGTGCTGAGTGCTTAAACTTATCTATGTAAATATGGTCTAAATACACACACACACACACACACACACACACTCTGTAGTGCTGTAGTGGTAAATGAAAATGAAGTCCGGCTTCTCATAAGAGGTTATTTTTATCCATCACACTCAGCAGAGGGAGATCTGTCGTATTCTGAGAAAGACAAATTTCCTGTCAACGTTCATGAGATAACTGGAGAATTTACCCCACAATAGCCACAAAGAAGAGATTAAATTTATTTCATAAATGTGTATTTTCCAAAAATTAGCATGTTTTGGGGATTATCCTTCATTAGCAGTTTTCAGGTGCTCAAACAGAACTGTATAGGCATTACAGGCTGAGAGGTGACGATTCAGCAAAGGTTTTAAATCTTATTTTGCAGTTAAATTCCTATCGACACATCTTCATATGAGATATGTTCTAAATCTGCAGTTAGACAACACAATGGCTCCATACATGTTGAAAGTCAATACATTATTGACCATGCAAAGTTCAAGTGAGACGGGCTGCTGAAACGTGCTGTGACAAGGCTTTCTCTGTGACAGTGCAGAGTTTCTGGTGATTTGCTGAAGAGCAAATATTATGGGATGCTAGTTTGGAGTTTGAACAGTCACAGTCCTTGAACTCATCAAAATGTATTTGCCAGGAACAGGTTCTTACCATGTTCTTCACAGGCAGAAAAATAAATAGTATAACATTTAAGATTAAATGTAGGCAGGCTCAAACAGTTTGATTCAACTACTGAAGTTACATAACTAAAGGTAATATGAGTGGTGATTACCTAAATATAATTCCAGGTAGGTTGCATTCCTGAAACCTGCAGATATAAACACATGCAGCTTCTGTAATGTGTAAGCAGCAGGGGCTGCCCTGTGCACCTCAGGATTTCCCCCTGCACCACTTCACTGTAAACAGGTCTGGAGCCAGGGTCTCTGTAATCCTACCCTCGTACAGTGAGAGACTTATTGTCCAGGGTCCGGTGGGGGCACTTAAGTGCATGTGACAGAAAGAAAACCACATGGCTTCTTTTTTTCTTTTTTTCTTTAAGGCAAGCACATGAATCAGAGCAGAAGTAACATATCATGGCTGAGTTTTGTTTTTTTTTTGGTTTTCACCTTTGAGAAAAACTTGAAGGTACTCCTATCCAGTGTATGTCAGTCGTCTACATTAATCTCTGCAGTCACAAATGGAGGAGACTGATAATGATACACACAGACATCAGAGTTTGATTTGATAACGCAACATTTTGCCAATTATGTCTTTTCAATATGATGAAACAACCATTAAAAATAATTTAATTTCACATTTGTTTTTCTCTTTTTTATTAGTATTTTACTATTGTGTTTTGACATCCCGTCAAAAGCGATGTTACATGAGGCAGAAAAATATTACTCACTGGTCTCATCTGGTTGAAAGTTTCACATGGTTTCATAGGCTCATGCTGCTTATGTCAGTCTGGAGCAGAGGTAAAACAATGTAAACTGAATGCATGCAGTGGATCACATGACCATTTGTGGCTGAAAACATGTGGTGAGGTTCTCTGCAAGAGAACGAAGAAAGAAAGAAACAAGATCAACTGACGTTTGTTACAGAATCTCTGCAAACTGCTGCTGTTTAATCATCAGCTGATGGAGATTTAGCATTGTGGCCGCACTCTGTTTCCCTTTCCCTGCTGCTACGTCAGCACCACCTGGTGCAGATCAGCACGTTCAAGATTTTGGCTGGTTTTAGAAGCCATGTCAGTGGTTTCATGTGGCCGTAACACTCATAACCCCCCAAATAACAAAACTGTTTTGACAGCTGAAAAAGGGAGAGACAACTTTGTTATTATTAGTAAATGGTTTCAAAAGAGTTTTAAATGTATTTCCAGTGGTTTAAGCCCTGAAACATCACACACATTAATGGGCGTCAGACCAATTTTGAAAATAGAGCAAAGGTCGGCAGATGTTACAGATGTTTGTGGCTGAGGAGAGTGCTTCAGTTGTGTCAAACCTTCTGATTCATCCAACGTTTCAGAAAGAGTGAAAAAGTCATTTTCAGTTAAAGACTTTCTTCTGTAAAATGAGCCCTTTTATTCTGTTGAATAAATGACCTCCTGTGACACCCCCCCTCCCATCTCTCTGCCCCTCACCTCTAGTCTACCTGTTCCTGGGTCTGATGATGATGTTCCTCCTGCTGCGCACCTTCCACAAAATGTCCGACCTGCACGGCCTGACCACCTTCCTGCAGCTGCCGCGCTGTGAGGACATGGACCAGAGCGAGGACAGGGAGCCCATTGTGGAGAACAAACAGGAAGACGAGACGCCCCCTTACCTGACAGAAAACGCTGCCAGTAAGCCCCTGGAGCCGGGGTCGCAGCCCTCGTACAACACCATCAGCAAAGGCTGAGCAGCGGCGGGGGGTGGGGGGCAGAGGAAAGAAACAGAATCTCTACCTCCAGCGAGCCCTCGGCCATTAACCTGAGACTGGTAGGCTGAATCTAAATTCTTGTCTTAATTTTTTTTTCATTGTGTCATCCTCTGAGTCTCCTTGTAAAAAAACGTCCGGAGAATAATAAGGAATTGCGATGAGAGTTTTGAGATTCAGCCTTCGTGAGAGGACCGCCGAACACGTGGTTACATCTCTTTCTGCACATGTAAAAGGACTATCCTCACTGACCCGCCTGGGCCAAAAGTCACGGATGATCCTTTTCTTCCCCTAAACACTGGTGTAGCCATGGTGTGTTCGCAGCCTCAGGATCGCACAACGAAGGGCTCGAACCCAAAACGTTTGGGACATGGTTGATTGTTTTTCAGGTCACTTTTGTCTCGCGTGGTTTCTCGTCACGTTTCCCTTCATCGTGCCTTTTAGGTTTGGGTCGCTCGGTCAGGAGAAGCAAATGTTGTTTTTGTGCAACTGTGCTGAGACTAAAACACAATCTGTGGATGCACTTGCCATTTCAGCTTTAAGAAATTCTGCATGTTGTTTTTATTTAATGTGGCATTCTTCACTTAAATGATCACAACTGCAGTGAAATGACAAGCGACCCTGTTCCAACTGTAGATCACTGCCTCCTGTAAAGGTGGGGCCATGCAGTGGGGGGAGATGTTAACTGGACCGTGTTTCTTATTTAATCAGATTTCTGCTGTCCGCCTTCAAGGAGCACGGGCTGTCCTCCTTTATGGTTTCGCCCCCTGGTGTTTACATGTATTTAGTGCAACGTGTTACCGCACATCTTCAGAGCAGTAATAGTTAAAGTGTTGTAAAAGAAAGGTAGTAAATAAGCGTTTTTGTTTTGGGGATTAATTTCAATTTAAAACCAAATATGTTTTTCTGTCTGGATTTAATTCATCAGAGACCAACGAACACCTCAAATGCACTTTAATGTTCACATCAGTTACTTTTTTTTGTTTGACCACCAAAGTTGTGAAATTACATCCTGATACTGTAATATGAGTTGTCTCTGTCTGTGTTGGTGCGTAGTTGCTGTTGTTTAGTAATGTATTTGTGTATTCATATTGCGCAATCCTAAATTAAAAAAGGAAAAAAAAACTTCAGTCTTGTCCTCATGTGTCATCTTTATCTTTTACCACTCTCTCCTCAGGTTTCTCCAGTGAAGCTGTTTACATTGTAAAAAGAAATGCAGTGTGTGTTTTAGGTGGAATCACAAGACATGTCTTTCAGTTTGATTTCAGCTTTATTGCAGTGTGGCGTTTACTGTGGGTGAGGCTGTCCAAGAGGATTCACAGGATGTCAAAGGATAAAGGTACCGTGCAGTATTTTTCTAATCATTTTAATGTCACACAGTGTATTTAGTCTGTTACAAACCCTAATGGGCTTTCACTTTGTTAAGATTCTTTATAATACACAATACACCACTGCAGCATTTATTCAGGTCTGTAATTTGCACCAGCTTGTACAAACACATAGGTCACCACCAACACCGCCTGTTTTTTTTTCCATCTTTAACAGCAAAACCAAATATCATCATACAGAAACTGACAAATGTCTTATCTTGCAGTGTTCAGGGAGGATGAAAAAAATCCTGGATCAGCACCAAACTTTAATGGGTTTCTCCATTCTTCATCCCTCCAACTTTAGTGTAAATCAGTTCTGTATTTTTTTTGTTATCAGATTATTGGTGTAAAGCCACAGAAATGTGCAATTTCCAAACTTGTCAAATACCTGCAGTAAATATACATTATCAGACTGCACTGAATCAAATTGAAGCTAATCTTTAAAAAAAAAGAAGAAAAAAAAAAAGGTACAAGCAGATATCATTTTCACATTTTATTAAAAACATTGGCACAGACAAACTTCTGCCTCCTTTAAAAAAATCTAAATACATAGCATCTGAGCATTCTTTCATTTTAAAAGATAACCATTAAAATATTTGTAGACAAAAGTATATAAAATAACTGCCATGACAGTACAATAATAATAATAATAATAATATTCCATTAGTGAATTGTCAAATATGGTATGACATTAAATTACTCATCTTGTTAACAGAATATGCCATTTATGAATAGTGTGTGACGGCATCCTCCGCTGTTCAGAAAGGACCTTTTGCATAGAAAGCAACTTTGATCCACAAACAGGATATAAAATGCACAAAAACCTGCGCACACAGACATCGTGTGCTTCCTCCAACAATTCATCATGTCGCGCATTCCAGCAGTGTTGGTTTAAAGGCGGCGCTCAACATCTGGAGCTGGATAACTTCCTGTTAAAGCACCTTTCCTTTAACACTGAACAGGACCAGCACTTCATGGGTTCACGAGTCTTACCTGTAATGTTACTGCTCAATAAACACGACTGAGATTTCAAATGCATATCATTAACAAAAGTGCAATAATTCAGATGTAAACCAGACAAAATGTGAACAGAAAAAAAAGTTGTGCTTTTTCCACTGAGTAATATTCAAGAGCTAACTGCTACTACAGGAATATATAAATGAAATGTCATTGTATTGTACCTCCAGCTATTGGTTACTGGTATATAAGTGGTGATAAACTGAGGAATACAAATAGGAATCACCTAGTTTAAAAATAACCTTCAAGAATTATACACAAGTAACTGAACAAAATACTGGTTCTTAACTGACTTCTTCTTCTGGCACTTGATATCATAAATGTACATAAAAAGTTTTTCACAGACTAAAAAGCGCATTTTCATGGGTACGCTCTACTGTTTCAGAATCCTGACCTGATTTCCAATAGAACTAATCGATAAATATGAGGTTAAATGATTTCTTCACAGAAGATTTCACCTACAATATTAGTGTTTCGACCATTCTCCTTCCATCACCAGCCAAATCACATTCTCTCAGCTCTCACGTTAACAAGTTTTACGCCCACGTTGTTGAGTTTTGCCCCACATCTCGCCCAAAGTTAAATCCGCTGCGTGAATTAACAGCGGATAACTCAAGATGTTCAATGTGAACACAGGATTACTCCAAGCAGTGACACACTGCTGGAGCTCCTTCTCATTTTTCTAGTCCAGGTGAGCCACACTGAAAATTAATAAAACACTTTGCAGCGCTTCATCACGCGCAGACTTCCTGCTTATCTATTAAGCCTTATCTGGATTACTACTCACACAGTTTTCACTTTCACTAGACCGCCATTTCACCAGAGGCACAAACCCCTCATGTAACTTTTCATCTTTTGTGAGTTGTGTTGCACTAAGAGCTGCTGGATGCATCACAGCTACTCCTCTTCCTCACCCACTATCGGAGCCATTTTTCTCTTAGACATCGACCATTTCTACATTTCTACAGCATTCTTACTACTTTCTAAACCCTATAATACCCAGTCTCTTGAGCAATATATAAAAACAAAGGCAAGGATGTTCGACAGTCCAGGCCTTTGCCTTGAAGGATTCAGTTTTTGTCCACTATGTGGATTTCTCACAGTATGATGAAGATGAGGCAATCAGGACTCCACCAGGATTTCCATCAGATGCTCCAGCTCAAGTCCTTCCCTCACATGATTCTGGCTGGAGAAGGGAGAGGGCGGTGGCGAAGAGAGAGAAGGTGACAAGGAAGTCAGAGGGCTGAACGAGGAGAACGAAGGCAGGCACTTCAGGTTCTGGTTGAGAGAGAGGGAGAGCGGGTGTGAGGAGGAAGAGGAGGGAGAGAAAGGCGGCAGGTACCGGAGGAGATCGTCCCCGGCTGGGTAGCCACCTCCGCTGCCTCTCAGCCCGAGCACGCCCATGTCCCTCTCCAGCAGGGACGTGTCTATATCCTGAAACAGATCCTCCACAGTGAGGTCGCCGAGGTAGCTCGACCTCATCACCTCCATGTTGCTCTCCCGCGACCTGCACTCCTCCTGCTGCTCCCAGCCACCACCATAACCTCTGACACCCTGTTTTACCCATGCCCCGCTTCCCTCAGGGGCCCTTGAAAGATTCTCCAAGGACCGGAGAGGCGTCCGCGGATTCGCCTGAGGGCTCCCGTCAATGGTCGAGTCCAGTGCAGTGAGAATGGAGGAAATGGCAGCTGAAAGGGAGAAATCAGAATCAGTGGACATTGATCCCCAGTCCTCATCCTCTTCTGCTACAGACAGAGGAACATTTGATGCATTTAAGTGGCAGGTTGCTGCACACCTACTTGTCACACAGTTGGACAAGTGATTGGAGGAATCCAGAGGGCAACTGGCAAGTGCTAGGTAGCTGTTAGTAGCTGCGACTACAGATTGATGTTTTGTTTGCGTAACTCCGGCAGAACCACACTCCCGCTCCATCGCCTGGAACGCAGGTGAAGAAGTTGACAGTTCCCCATCTACAGACGGCGCCCTGTGAGCCTCCAAGCTGATCTGCCGCAACGTGTTGGCTATCAAGACGGACCTCCGCAGGCTGGGTTCGGGTAGCTCCTGGCCACGCTGATATTTGCTCAGGGAAACCGAGAACACAAACTGCCGCTGGCTCTCCCAGGTCGGACTGCTCCTGTCCGAAACCTCCACGTCCTCTGGTGGGAATTTACGCTTCTGCCCCTTCATGATCATCTTTAAACTGCAAAGGAAGGCAAAAACTGTTAAACTGACAGCTCCAAATAATCTACTTTAAACATTTTTTGAAGTGTTTTTACTGCTCTCTGAATCCTATGTGGTAAAAATTAGTTGGTTCTAATCTTGAAGCTCCTTGATAACCAACTATGGAACATTTGCAGTAAAGACATGATAACATAGAATAGACATAAGTACATATGAAACATTAATCAAATTTAGAAGATTATTTAAAAATTACATATTGAACCAATATGGGATGAGCTTGTAATGCATTGTTTGTTCATGGACCGGCTGATTTGTTGATGATCTGATGATCTCGTTCTTGTTTCATCTGAATGAGATAGTCATCGTGGACAGCTGAGTTCGGATATTAATCATGAAGCTTTTTGTTAACAACAAAAAAAGGGTGAGTGGGACTGGAGAAGTGTTTAACTTTTTCCTACTCCGCGTTACTGAAACAGTATGCAAATTATTTCCGGACATTTTCACGTTTTCCTGCTTATACATTTTGCTTAAACGACTTTAAAAAATAAAATACTTAAAGCTATAAACTGACACAACACACAGTGAGGTAGAAAATGAAAAGTACACAAATTTTATTTAGCGGACAGTTCCTTGAGACAGTTAAGTTTGTATGTTTATTATAGATGTGGCCAAAAACTAAGTATTATACTTAAATCTCCACTTTTGTTAAGTATATTGAATTAACCGTGCAGTCTGAAAGTGACGACGTTTTGCCTAATCCGTTTTTGTTTGTTTTTTTCGATGGTCTGAGCCATCCGAGGAGTAAATGTGAGCTGGGGGGTTGCGACATTCGTTTCATCGTGTAGGAGGGAAACAGATCGTTCTCGATCGAGGCCATTAAATAGCATCGTGCATAAAACTTACATAGCTGACTTGAACTGTCTCGGCAAACGACACGAACACGAGCCACGTAGTTAAAACCACCGTCGCCTTAACTTGAAACCGTTTAAAAAGTTAGACATCTTTAAACAAACAGACCTGTTGAATCACTTCCCGTCCCTCCTCGGCCGTCCGCTGTTGGTTAACGTTTCGTTTGTCCGGCTTCTTCCTCGACCCTGAATGGAAATAGTTTAGCGTTTTATTCAACTCATTCAGAAGTAAGTCCGCGGATTAAAAAAAAAAATAGCCTAAACCCGTTATTTTGCTTTAAAATCGTAAACGCGGTAGCGTAGTTCCGCTAAATGGCTGACTCGCTTCTCCTCTCCCGCCCGTGATTTGAGTTTCACGCCAAAAGTTTTACAGTTAAGGGGGTTGGATGTGGCGCAGGGCATTGTGGGTAGTGGTGTTTTGCCCGCGTCGCATTCCAAATGAGTAGTTTCTGACTACAAATCTGCATTAAACACGTCAAACTACTTAAAATGGTTACATCACAGCACATATAATATGTAAACCTCTGAATGCATCCCATTCCCGATTAAATGCCGCTGAAACTTGTTTGTCAAACTTGTTTATCATGGAAATTGCATTGAAGTGATTCCTAAATTATTATATCAACGACATCACAGGCATCTCCATCCGCACGTTGCCTGAACATTAAATGAACATTAAATACTACTAAATGGACGTGTAACCAATGCCGATGCTGGTCTTGTATCATGTCTGATTTTTAAGTATTGTGATACGATACGACAGAGCACAAAAATACATCTTGGATCATACACATGTACACGTCCACAGTAGAGGTAATTTCAATTCGTAAAATGTGCCAGTATTCCAAATCAGTCATTTACCTGATAGCCATCGAGGAGTAAAGACGACTCGACTTTTACTGTCCTACACCATCCACATGTCACATTTTTTCTGTTTCGGTTTGGTTTAAATTCCACCACTCGATTTTCCGCCACATGAAGAAGAAGCTGCGCGTCAACTTAAAAAAAACAGTTTTAGCTCCTCCTCGGTTTGAGAGTTGGACAGCAGGGGGGAAACATCAAGTTACCGGAATATAAAGCCATTTCTTGTCGTTTCTTTCAAAATAAACCCCTATACTATAACATAATTCTGTTCTTTTGGATTCTGTTCAGTGGATTCTTTTGTCTGCGTAAACCACATCCCTCATGATGCAACAGCGATCTTTTGATTCTATGTTCGATTTAAGTTTGACCAATAACATCTTGCTGTGATTGCTGTGGTTCCAACTTCTACACGTTTACCTTTTAGTTTTTAAGACAGAAATGACGTGTTTCCGGTATTGCGCCTTTTTGCGCAACAGCCACACGTGCCACTCATCTGACTTGATGCTCACACGAGTAAAAGTGTAGCTTTGGTATAAAAGGACCCAGTAAATCGGTATTTTATAAGTAAAATCAAAAACTCACTTTGTATTACACCACAGTCCGAAAGGAGGCACAGAGATAACCATGTTATGTTCTGAGAAACGCCTTCTACCATTTTTGTGTATTTAAGTATTGCGCCTAAGTAAAGGCCATACTAATGTTTTACATTTTCTGTTACAGATGAATCTGAAAATAGCCATCACTTTGCAGAGTGAGGTTTGTGGGATACTTTAAACTGAAGTACTTTCTGACAGGATGCCACTTTCACAGTGATTAAATCTACCTGGGGAACTGTAATGACTTCTCTATAAAAAGGGCCACCATTGAACTTTGAGTACATTTTTTACTTGTGACTCTTTTTTTTTGCTTTTGTAAAGGAGTAAATTATATTACAGAATAGCATAATTTGTCATTGTCATCGTTGTTGTGTCACAAACATGTGTGCTCATTCACATGATGCTTTACTCTTTCGTCATAAACCTTTGTACAATAATGTCTTTTATTTTCAAAAGCCATATAAAATGGGGATCCTGTAGCTCAGAACAGCAACAGTACAAATCACATGAGATGGGAAACAAAGCATGTAATATGAAAAGACTGTTCATGTGAAAAGCCAGAAGTAATGTGAAGACATGTCAACAGCAACAGCTGCAGGCGCAGTGCAGGACTGGCTCCACTGGTGATATGAACTGAAAGTAGGATAAATTCAAACATAACCAGGAAGTTGGAAAGAGCAATGTATTTATTAAAAAAATATTTTCACATCAGGAGGTTTAGGTGGAAATTATAAAGAATGGCAATCAGTGAGAAGAATAATCATCTGCAAGGTGTAGGCAGTGTTTCATTCAGGACTGCTTGTACTCTCCCCACACTCCGACAGTCTTGCCATCCCATTCTGAGGTGGACAGACACTTGACGAAGAAATGTCCCAGGTCATGTTTGGAGATGGCTCTTCCTCGTAGCATGTTTTCTGTCGCCATGTAATTCTCCGTCAGAGGGAGATCGCCTGGAGAGGGTGAGAAAGAAACAAAAATTTAAAATGAAAACAAGATAACCCTCTCTAACACAGAATCTTTTTCCACTATGTAAAAGTTTTGGACTTCGGCTCTGATTTTGCTTGACTTTGCTTTAGAGCAGATTCATGTAAATGTACAAATTTTGATGAAAAAAAAACTGTGTACATAAACCATTACTTCCTGCATAAGATCGATCCGACTGGCTAGTTGCGGCAATTTAAATAACTTTTGAAAGTTTTCCTTCCACTTTTGTTTCTACTTCCTACTGACCCCCGATATGTGGGGGCATGACGGCCACGTAGTCCAGCCCTGATGTTTTCAGCACTGTGTACATCCTGTCATGGTCCTCCGTCACAGCAATCAGACGGGGTGGGACTTTGGAACGATCCCACAGCAGGAAGGCTGGAAGAGAGGAGGAGGGGAATGAAGATGAAAAAAAGACAAAAACCCCAGAACATCTACTTTCATCTACTTTGTTCTTTTTTTGTAATTACAGAGAGTCGTACCTGACATGCAGCCAATCACTTTGCGGATCCCACGAGCCTTCATGGCCTCCAGGATGTTCTTGGTGCCTTCAGACATCATTGTGGTCGGGCCTGATGAACAAACACATAAGAAAAAAGGGATTGTACTGAATAAGTAAGTTAACAAGATATTACAAAATATTCCAGAACTGTACTTAGGCACTTAACTCAAATACAGTATTTCCACTTGGTGACACTGTACTTTTTGTTCTGCTGTTTAGTTCCAGGGTATAGCGCATACAATCTTAAAATGTTTTCATTTTAGGTCAATGGACTACTTAGAAGACCACAAGTTGACATTTCAATAATTTAAACCTGAAAAGAAGTGTTCTGTTTTTGAATTTTAAAATGTTTTCTACTTCTGATTTTTGTGAACTCTATCCTTCATCTTTTTTTTTTAATCTCTATCCTTTATCTTTACCTTTGTTAACTGCATGTTGCTTTGTTAGTTAATTTATATATGATTATTATTATAATCCACTCGTCAATCATGTAAATGATGGCCTGTAGAAAGACATGTACATTCTCTTCAATACAGTGTAAATGGGACCCTTTTCTATGTTTACAATGTGTTTTAGATATGAACGCAATGATGTCAATTGAGGTTATGTTTGTTGTCTAAGTCTCATGGTGACCCCTAGTGCACATTTTATATTATTACACCATTACAAAAGCCTCTATCCTTGTGTAAGGAGATGAATATGGTCAGTTACACAAGGAAAGGAGAACTTTAACAATCAGTAAAAGAACACATGCACAACCAGTACAGTTAATTAAAAGTCTTATGTTGACTAGTCAGTGTAAACATGTGAGATGATCCTAAAGGGACAGGAGGGAGAAAATGCTCACAGGGAATATGTAAACTAAGCAATTAGACATTAGAAAATACAAACTAAATTGCAAATTTAATTAATGCAGTAACAAATATTTTTTTAAAAATGGAGTTTTAGTTAGCCTAGACAAGACTCTGTTTTCCTCTCCTCTAATGTGTGCTTGACTATGTGTTTTTCATCAAACATGTGGAATCTTACTGAGGTCACTTCGAGTGCCCAGGATGATGATCACAGCATCCTGGCCCTCCATAGTCTTCTTCACATCGTCCTTGTTCAGTACATCTCCCACCACCACCCTGGATGCCTTGTGGTCAGCAGGCAGCCTGGCAGGGTCCCGCACCAGCACCGTCACATTGTATCCTGGCGGAGGACATTGAGCAGAAACACCAGGTATCAAATAATTGCCCCCCACAAGCTATGCTTGTATTTTATCTTGTAATGATCATGCAGCCTCAGGCCATTTAAGTGTACCTCCAACACTGTGGTTTTATTATATAGCCTTACAGGATTTCTTGCATAATATTATTACAACATTTCCATTAAAGGTAAAAAGTCAAAAAACAAAGTGGCCAGAATTTTTTTTGGGATTATTTGGAACCAGCCATAATTTTCCTGAATTGCAAGGAGTTTCAGTTTATCCCTTGTGATTACCAAAATATTATTACCTTTTAGTGGTACTCAAATTCAATACTAAAGACAGAGGTTTTTCATAAACTCACAACACCAAATTTAACTTTGAATGTGTCAGCTCTGCAGACAATAAACTCAGGGATCTTGGTGAAACATTGACACCTGACCATTTCACCGGGTTGAGCAATGCTCTTTCTGAACATGTCACTTTCACCTGTTCATTGGTGCAGTAACTGGTGCATGCGTTAACATGGCAAGATTAAATTCAGCAGCATGAATCGATTTCAGCTTCAACAAACTGGACTGAGTCTTTTGCAGAAGCTATGTAATAATTATGAAGGTGATCACACCCCTCCTGTACAGGCAAGATAGTGAATAGTGTCCACTATCTGTTCTGTGTCACAGTGACTCAGCACAATGCTGATCTGCAACGTCTGTAACATGACTCAACACTTTCAGCACACAGGAGGGAAGGAAATTAAAATGCTGTGAAATCAAATGCATCATATGACATGTTGTGTGTGTAGCGTTTGTATGAGTGTGTCTGAATCTGTTTAGGAAACAAAAAACAGGCAGCAAATTACAGCAGGGTTTTTATGAATTTATAGATGAATAATATGCCAGTCAGTACTAAAACAAGTTTACATTAAGAAAATGTCCCTCCTCTAAAATTCATTGATTTATTCCATCAGATTAAATTTGCTACAGTCTTCAAAAGCAATTGAAGTCGTTCTGACAAATAGTTCTGACCTTACATCTTAATATATTTATACCGCATATTGCCATAATGTTTTAAAGATGAATGCTGGTGCTTTCAAAACACATTTACACAAAGGTAATGTGAATGTTATAAATACACAGAAATCTGAAAAATCCCAAATCCCTGTACTGAACACAGTTTAACAATAAGCACAGTTTTATCACTTTTTATTCATTGTCTAGTGTTAAATGCATAGCAGAAGTAGATGCCCACAACTTGACACTGTGAAGACTTAACTTATTATTATTATTATTATTATTATCGGTCATCTAACGTAAAGCCATCATTAAACAGTACAGTACATTCAGCTTATCAGTTTATTGAATGATCATTAGACCTTCACAACTTAATGTGAGCAAACTACTCATACACTGTACATACGGACTAACAGTGAACAAACTTTGACCACAACACCACTTCTTTCTCTGTCTTCCAAACTCCAGTTGAACGCAACAACAAGGAAATAAAGGTAAATGAGATTAAGTTTTACCCACTGCGTGTCCCGGTTTCACAGTTTCACCAGCAGAAGGTACCGATATTATATCTACTGTACTATGTTTTATTCTTTTCTATTCTGTTGTCATTCCTCACCTGCGGACACCGCGAGCGGCAGGGTGGCCAGCCCGGTCATTCCCGTGGCTCCAAATATCGCGACGTTTTTGATGGACTCCGACATCGTTGTAACGAGTAAGCCAGCAACGGTAGAGGCAGCAACTCGTCAGCTAAACTGTGTCCCGAGTGAAGGACGCTTTGCCTTTTAAATCACATTTGACACATAAGGAAACGCCTGTTTGAGGTGAGCGGATGATGGCTCGACCAACTCGCAGCTCAGACTCCTCCTCCTGCAGAGAGTTAAAGGAGCCCTGCGGATCACTTGTCCTGTCACACACACATGCACACACGTGTGTACATAAACAGTATAAATAAATATATGATCTACATACAGTTCTTGGATGGAAGTATATGATTAGTTGACAACCATGGGCCCCACCTACTTCCGCCCAAAGGGAAAATGGGACGACACAGGAAGCTTGTTAATTCGCTTGTCAATTAGTTAGTTAATTAGGTAGCTAGCTAGGCCACTTTAACGACCATAGCTGATATATATTAAACTTAACTCATAACAACTTAAAGTAGTGTATTATTACTTACAGGCTAACAATCAGCGAAGCTATCGTTGAAATTAGCATAGGTTAAATTAGCTTAGGTTAAAGTAATTAAAAACGCTAGAAAATAGAGAACGATTCTAAAATGCGGGTCTGTGGCTATGTTTTTTGTCTGGAGTTGCTCTAAAACTGTTGCATGTAAAGTTTTTTTTGAACATTTTTCTTTTTCGTCATCACACCTGCCTGCCGTTGGCTGTAAAATGACTGTAAAACACGGCCTCTTGTGGCCTGTTGCTAAAATGTATCACTGACTCTCTCTCTCTCTCCCTCCCTTTCTCTCTCTCGCTCTCTGTCCCCAGCTCTCCGCTCGCCGCACTGATGCTGATATTTCTCTCCAGCATCACCAGCGGAGAGGAGGAGGTGGGGGAGGGAGAGGTTGTGTCAGGTGGAGACGGGGGACCTCTATGGATATCATCACTACCCTTCACCGGCTCGCATCCTCAGCACCGACAGCATCCCCCGGCCGGCGGTCACCGCTGCCGCAGGCACGCAGCGCCCTTTTCATGCGCCACGGCGGCGTATTTCCACGGTGCACGCTCCCTGCGCTGCTTCGGTGAACTGCCCAGACGAACCGCTTCCTCGGCTAATAATCGAGGGAAGACCCCGCTGGATTAACAACCCGGGCGCCCGTCTCCTCCATTGACAGACCGTCATCGATTCAGCCCAAAGACGAGAAGGACAAAACCAAACCAAAAACTGACACCGAAGCTGACGGTAAGACTGATAGGATGACGACAGTATGCTTCCCCTTTCCATGAGATGTCGTTTCATTTTGTCATTCCTTGTGTGAGAGCAAGGAGACGAGGTGCACGGTGTTTTTTCCTTTTTTTGCAGAGACGCCGGCCTGCATTTGGGTGCAGGATACCGCAGTGATCCGTTGGGGGGGACGCGCTGTTTCATTTTTTCACCTCCATGTGTTACATGATGCATGCGTGGAGAGGTATTTGAGGTGCCTGTCAGACCTTGTTGTTTAATGTGAAAGGAGAAATGTGTCAGGATGCAGAACAGCGGCCTTGCTTATGGGCTGTGGTATGTTGTTGCATGTTCCACCGGCTCACTTCAGGCTTCTTAATCACCTGGAACTTTAAATCACTCATGTGCTCGTTGGCTTCAGTTATCCTCTGGCAAAATGTGCCCCAGTGCAACCAGCAGCAGAACTTTCCAAGCGACAAATCTGTACAGTAATGCTGTATATCCCTGCAGGAAGTTATGGCGTGTCTCTGCTCTCACTACACACTGTCATATTACTTTGGCATTTCTGCCCCTTGTGGTATCAGTTGTTCCTGAATCCTGTGGGAGGATTTTGCTGTTCTGTATGAGGTAAATTCATTTAAATTACTTGTGATGCTTCAGTGAGACAAAGCCAACAGAAGCACAGCTGCCTCAAGCAAACACAAGGAGCAGCTGCACTGTAGCTTGTCAAGACTTAATGTGGTCTGTTTGATCACAGCTGCAGTGAGAAGTGACTACAACCTCAGTTTTCCATTGGTTATTGGAGACGGTCGCTATTTCTGGTAAAGATCTGCTGTAGTGAGCTCATGCAGTGGCGTGCAGTTGGTGCAAGGTGTGCATATGTGTTTGATGGTGGTACAACAGAAAAGGGAGACAGGAAAACATGCTGCATATTGTTATTCCCATTTCCATGTCATCATGGATAATACAGCTAACAATAGTGCAGTTAAGTTAGTGATGTTTATTGAGCCAGTGTGATTTTCTTCCATTGATATTATGCAGGAGTTTGTGGTAGACAATGGTAACGTAACTCATCATAACTTATTTTACTTTTTGGTAGTTAAAATCTCCGTGGTGTTACTAAACAATTTCTGTTACACACCTATGGGGGTTGTAGTGTGTCTGTGGTGCTCAGCAGACTTGCTTCAAGTACGTAAATACACATACTGTACATGTATGCATATGTTATTGAGCTCAACCTTATAAAAATACAGTGGTATAGCAAATTGATTATAGGTGTATATCTCACATTACAATGTACCGCCCAGCTCTATATTACAGTATAGAGTTCTTGGCACTCGTCTTGTTGTCCCCCCCTCCTGTCCTCATGATAGACGGCCTCTCCGGGACACTGAAGCTCTCCGCTGCTTCTGCTCCGTTGTTAATCGGACCACAAGGTGACCGTTTTGATTAGGACTCACGCCGGCTCAGAACTGGGCGTCGGCCGCCGCTCTTGCTTCCAGATGTTGTTTCACACCGCTGAGGTGAAGCGAGCAGAAGTGACTCAGTGCAGTGTGAAGTGCGTACCGCGTGACGTCACCGTGAAGTAACCCCTGTGTGTGTGTGTGTGTATGTGTGTGTGAGTGATTGTGTGTGAAAGAAAGAGAGAGAGAGAGAGAGAGAACGTTCATCCCTGTTCGACCAATGCAGGTTTCAGATATTTTTGCAACATTCTGGATGAAGTTTCTAACTGAGGGAAACACAGCGCAGGTGAGACAAACTTCACCACAGTTCTGAAAAAAACAGCAAAGCAGAAAACAGAATTAAATGAATCGTAAGAACAGAAACACAGAAGCTGAGGACAGCGTACTCCATCATGCTACATGCAGTGTAGCACTTCACCAGAACGCTGTGAAACATGCAGACAGTTCGACAAACTTTTACGCGCATCTAGGATTTCTCTCACAGCACCATCTTTACCAGTTGAGGCTGCACAGGATTTACACTGTTGGCGTGTATGACATCTGTCATCAGATTCATTTATGTGTTAAATGGTTATATGCAGAAATGGATTTTAGGAACCAGGAGACATGGGGCTCGGCAAGACGTCCTGCACCATATTTGAACATGCATGTCTCTCTTTGACAGAGTAGTATAGTAAAGTAACTCCTTTCTGTATAAGGTGATGAAAAATCATTTCTTTGAATCAAGGAAAGTGTATTAGATCAATCAGTAGAAATTCTAGAAGTTCGGCACGCTCCTCGCAAATTCCCCAGGCAGATTAAACATTATCTAGCAGAGGTATTTATGAATGTCCTCAAGATACTTTGAGTTTGTGTGTGGTAAATAAGGGTGAAGTACACTGAAGGTCTGGTCCCCATAAAGCCTCGGAGAAACTGAGACACAGAGCTGCTGCCACTGACTGATTAACTCCGACAGCTCTCTCTCTCTCTTCATCTTTCTGGTGATCTCTCTCTCTCTCTCTTTCTGTTGCTCCTTCGGGTTTCTTTCTTTTCCCCATAGTTCTCTCTATTTCGCCTCTCTCCTTCCATTTCATGTTTCTTCTGTAATGCCACCATCTATTTTTCTCCATCTATATCACTTCCTATCTTACTCCTCTCTCTTTCGGTCTGCCTCGAGATCTAACCTCTAAATCAAAAGAGATGGACAGTGAGACATCCATGATCTATATTAGGTTACTCTTGGATCATTAGTGCAGCAATATGCTCGGAGGAAAAAACCCCCATCACCACTCCAGTGGTTCCCTTTTCAGAAGAGCTTATTATAAGGTGGGGGGTGCACAGGACATGTGAGGTGTAAGTGTGTCTCAGAGGTTTAGGTGAATTTCCTGCTGTGCATTGGTTCTGGCTGGAACCAATACCCTTCCTGAAGGAAATGTATTTGCAACTTATGTGTCATGTCCTCTACAAAGCTTCTGCAACTAAACAGAGGAGCTAAACAACATGTCAGTCCCTGTAAAGCTTGGAAAGATTATTTGAGCTTTGCACGTACAAGACGGCCATCCATTGTGGCTGCAATGTTGGGTCCAGTAGTCCAATAGTCTGTCAGCCAACCGGGACCAGCAGGCTTTGGACACTGACCAGGCTACTGGTGTTGACTGAACCGCTTCATTGCGGCTTTTTCAGGGTTAAGTGCCTGTTTCAAGGGCGCCTGATGTTGGCATCACATACGCTGGAAAATATGAAAAAAAAGTATTGTTGCTCCTTGGTTGCATGGAGGCATCACGCCAATGCACTAACAGCCAAAACACAAGGGTGGAAGCCAGTCAGAGAGGACGGGAGGTGAGGACAGAGGTGGGAATAGAGGGAGAGGGGACAGTTTGAAAAGTGTGAAGGATAATAAAAGGAGAGAGCGGGTGGGGGGGTTGGGGGGTGGGCTGACGCTTTCATTACGCCATTGGGATAACAGTGATTTATTGTGGTTACCAACAGCGACAGCATAGCTGGGGGAGAGAGGGCAATAATAACACAGAGTGGTTTAGAGGAGAAAGCATAACAACTGATCTATCCACACATACTGTATATAATGTGCGTCACTGCTTGGTCATCGATTGATGAGAAAATTGGTAGAAAAATAATCAGTGATAACCTGAACATGAATGAATCTTTCAGCCACAATGCGATGCAAACATTGTCTTCGTTTCTGCTTCAGTCAAACAGTCCAGGTGGGACATGAAGTCATGTTCCTCTGATTTCTTCTTTTTTTAAATAATGAAGTTTGAGGTTAACACTAAGTTGTTAATTATTATTGATCCATCTGCAGATTTATTCTGTATATATATTTTAGTTTACTATCAATAATGACAAAATTTTTTACTTAAAAATGATCAGAATGCAGATTAATCTAAATGCCTAATCTAAAAATCAAAATGTTTTAAAACATTTTTTTACTAATTATAAACAATAATTATATTAAAACTATTAGTATTTTCATTGGTATTGTTTTCTGTATGGGTTATAAGGCTGATGTCCACTGCATCTGCCATGATTTCTCACATACATCATGTGTGGGATGTTTAAGAGATAATACACACGCACACGCACACACACACACAAGCTCCATGGAGAGATCATAGAGGCGGCTGCTGTTTTAAACGTTTGATCGTTCAGTGTTAGAACAGCAGCCTCTGTGTCCTGGACTGACACAGGAAACATGTGAACTCTGTAATCCTGTGGAGCCCAAAAGGACAAACCTCAGAACCAGAATCAGAACCAGATCCCTTTCCAGTATGGAAAAGAACCTTCCCACTGTTCCTACTGTTTTCCCAATACTTTAGCGTTGTTTAGCAGTGAAATGATCACTGTTTGTTGTCTTTAAATGCTACACAGATCATATGACATACCATCATGACAGCACAATCAGCAGATCTCAGCAGATGTAAAACACTGCACTGCTGTCATCATTACAGATGAACAGTATTCACAGATTACATGTGATGAAGACATATTGTATGTATTCCAGAGCAGTTTGTACATCACTAGTGAAATGAAAACAGATTTGCAGTCTTGTGGTTTTAGGTTTTGATTACTGACCAGCTGCACGTGCTGGATGCCGTGAGGGCAGCAGCAGCATTACTCAGCACTTTATTCCTGATGCTATAGTTGAGAGGTTGTATTTTGAAAACCTTTTTAAAAGCACATGTAAAGACCACTTTCCAGTGGTTTTGCTTCATTTCTGCAAGTGTCTTGGACAGTACAGTTATAACTATTTGGAGCTGGTGAAAGTTGTTTGCAGGTCATTTTCCTTAATGGAATAAGGTTAAAATACATGTGTATATGAGTCAGTTTAAGGCGGAGAGGATCACTGCACATCAGATGTTCTGGATTGTATCTGACTCACTGGAGCATGGAAGAGGAGTGGTGCCTGAGCTTTTAAATAAATAAAAACCCTAAAAATTTAAAAGCCGTCCTCTTAATTTGCCTCACAGTCGTTAAAGATCCGTGCAGGATCAGAAGCAGTGTTTGAATGGATCATTATTTTAAGATCTAAATCTAATTTATTTTACAATAAATGTGCAGCAGATGTCAGATGTGATTGTACACCTCCCTAAGATCCACCGTAATATTTTCTCGTTGAAATAATTATTTAATTATTAAAAAATTTATAGACAAAGATATGTTGGAAGAAGTATTTAAGAACTTTTTAAAGTCTCAGAGAACATAACCCACATGATGTCATCAGGATTATCTGGGTTTGGGATTAAAACTGGTGTCACAAACTGGACCTGGAGGCGGCGTAGAAGAAGAAACACTGGGCATTCAGGAGGCAGGCACGAATCAATGAACTATGCTATTGATTTGAATTTTGGAAATATTAGGATCCAGCATTTTTGGAGGCGACTGAAAGTCAGCACATTTCAGCCTTTGCCCCTTTGATTTTGAGTCTCCTACAAGTCCCTCAGGGTTTTATGGTTTTATGGTAATGTAAGAACAAAAATAGCTGGAATGTGCCTCGAAGGTCCTTTCGCATTGATCTCAACATTTGGTTGTTGCTTCTTGTGTCAGACGGAAGCGTCCAGCTAAAACACCAGAATGAATTTCCTATCAATATTCTGATGCTTTACGTTCGTACCTGTATGACAGGTGTATGACATCATTCTGAGGTCAACGCCAGGTCACATTATTCTTTGTTCTATATCTCCATCACCACTGCTGTTACTTATAGATGTGTGCGCGTGTGTGCTTTCGTTATCACCTTTATTCTAGTAATCAGACTCAGCTGTTCAGGAATCAGCCAACCCGAGGCGAGAGAGTCGACACTACATCTGGCAGTCATGCACAACACACACGCACATAAATACACATCGGAGCAGTTGCTGCGAATCTGATTGATTGAAAGACATCAGGTGTTGGAGGTTGGGCGAGGATCATGGCAAGGAGAGCAGAGGACACACACAGTGTTGCGACAGTGTGGCAGCTTGACTGATGTGAAAGTTTCATCTATTTTCTGACACTATACAGACACGAGTATTAATGAAAAAAGTTGTAGTTATTAATGCATTTTTTTTCTGTCTGTTTTGTTTGTGTTCCTGACTGACTGCATGGTGGGATTAGCACCTACACATCGTACATTATACTCCGTTTACCTGTAAATTCATCTAAGTTCCAGTAGGTTTTTTTTCCACTTGTTCTGCTGCAGTCCTCCATCTGCCTCATCATCAGACAGAAAGCGCTGTAATGTTTTGCTGCTGTCCTCTCCGGGGAGAGCGGCTAAGTGCGTGTGCACAACCCCACCCACCCCTCAACGGCAGGGCACGCTGACATTTACTCGATACGGCTATGTTGTTTTCCGCCAGTGTAGGTATAGTGACAACTGTGAGCTTGGACTTTTGTTGTGGTGCAGAGGGAAGTAGAGGAGAATAGAGAAGGGTGGGTGGTGGTGGTGATGGTGGTGGTGGAGGGGGGGGGTGAGCAAAAGAGAATTACAAAAAGGTTGAGGCAGAAAAGGACAGAGAAACCCCTAAAGCCTTCTCAGTAACTTTCAGTCTTTTACTTGAAATCCTGATGAATCACTCAACCACAAACTCATAATCATGAAAATCCTTTGATCCCATTTTAATGAATGTAAATCTGCAACACAAGCACACAACATGCTGTGCACAGGTCTGCTCATTTCACATTCTGTGAATTCTGCATCAGTACATTTGTCCTATCAATATGTTTGATCAATATCCATCTAGTAAATATGTGTTTGCGTGATTTTTATTCCACTGCAATGTGGGAACAGAAGAAGCCACAGAGAGTGCTGCCATCACCTACTGTAGTTTCCTCTCCAGTGTTAAAATATCATATAAAACACCAGAACCAAAGAAGAAAGTGTCAATTTGTGAAAAAAAGTGGTCCTCGGAAAGAAAACATGCACCAACACTGGTCTGAACAATGTGGATTGTTTGTTCTTCACATGTCTAAATCACCAGTGTTGTCCCCCAGGCCTTCATGTGAAGAAGCTCGGTAAGGGAGAAGGGGCTTGATTCCCACTGGGGCCAGCCATGCATGCAAATATTAACCCCCCCCCTCACTGGAAGCAGCTTGGGAGAAGAGCACCAAATGTCCTGTGGGTACATCTGCTCTTTACTAAGAGAAACCGCTGTGTGTTTTCCATCTGTCCGTCCATTATCCTACAGAGAAAAGACGGAGGTACAGGTAACAACTAGTGTTATATTCACTGGGAAAGAAAATATGGCTTCACTCTGCCCACTGCTTTTTTAGTAACAGGCATCCATCACTTCAGTTTGCAAAATACATCTGCATTTTACATTACACATACTGTCAAACAAAAAAGTGATTATAAATCCATGAATTTTTTTTCAACAGGGTCAATCTAAGTTAGGGGTGTAGAAAATTTCTAAAGCAGACATATCCTGTAACCTAGGTAAATTCCTTGCAGCTGCAGTCATAGAAAATCAGTTATCCGTTTGCCCGAGAGTGAGAAAGTGACCTCTGAGAGTTTATGTTTGATCGCCGCCAGGCTTTTCCTGCACGCAAGAGCACGGAGTTTAAATTTTCACCCAGTCTGCTGATTTTTTATGTCTGCTGTGAGCTCTCCAGTGGTTTCCCGAAACAGACTCGTTCCTCTCCGTGCAGATTTTATTTCAGTTTTTCATTGAGTTGTAAAGTAACTGGTATTGGTAATCATACGGCTCCATCCGCTCTTGAAGTGGATGTAACTGAAACCGATGAACATCTCCGTTTCTTACCTCTCTCCATCACTGTGTGATTTCTTGCTGACGTTTAGAAGTTATTTTTATCTTTATCAGAGACAGGAGAGATCAGAGACCCAAATAATTTTTGCGCTGTCTCTCACCATCCTTTGAACCAATTTTATTTTTAAGCCCCTCTATTGTAAAACACTCCGATGCCAAGAGCGGGTGCTGCATCATTCATGAAGGGGAAGGAGCTGGAACCTCACGGACTCCTGAGTAGTTTCTTATTTGTATATTTTGATTCTAGAACCTGCAACGTCGCAGGAACAGTTTGCACGTGTTTCCCACCGCGATGCGTCAGTGTGAATTCGTCTGGCTAAATAGGGGTTAAAAAGGTGTCTGATGAGGGTTGTGAAGTCAATAACAGTTTAATTATGAAGTGTGAACCTGTGGGGATGGGAACACAGCAATGACACCTGTCCTCCTCACCACCTCCCTCACGCTCCTGTGCATGTGTGCGGTACATGTGTAAATGCCTTAATACACATTAGGGGGATGAGACAAACAAGCTGATATCGGCTGAATTTTAACAAATTTCACAGGTTCATGTTTTTTGCTGCACACATGTACCTATATACCTGTGCTTCAGTGTTGTATGCATATGTGTGAACCATATATTTTTTTTGTCTGTGTGTTTCAGGGCGTCGGGCGCGATGGCTAATGCCTCCCCAGACCTGGACAACGCGGAAGCCCAGCGCCAGCTCAACAACAACAACCGACCAATCAGCTCTGGGTTCTGGGAGACGGAGTGTACCAGCTCCAAGCTGTTTGAGTGCTCCCGCATCAAGGCCCTGGCAGGTCAGAGGTCACGGACATTGTACCCAAAGTGTACCCAAAGAGCCAGATTGTTCCCTCCCCTGTCCCTTTGCTTGCCTTTTTATGTAAAGTTGACTCCTTTTTTTCTCTCAGATGAACGGGATGCGGTGCAGAAGAAGACTTTCACCAAGTGGGTAAACTCCCATCTGGCCCGGGTGTCCTGTCGCATATCTGACCTCTACAACGACCTGAGAGATGGATACATGCTCACCAGACTGCTGGAGGTCCTCAGTGGAGAGCTGCTGGTGGGAAATCATCTTTGTCTATGTTAATGTCTCTTTTATGGGAATGCTAATGCTGATGCTATACGATAGCTGCATATCGTACTAAGATACTGATGGCTTTGATAACAAAAGTGTTATTCCTTCGTCTGTCCTGCACCAGCCGAGACCTACACGGGGTCGTATGCGGATCCACTGCCTGGAAAATGTTGACAAGGCCCTGCAGTTCCTCAAAGAGCAGAGGGTTCACCTGGAAAATGTGGGTTCCCATGACATCGTGGATGGGAACCACCGCCTCACCCTGGGCCTCATCTGGACCATCATTCTACGCTTCCAGGTAAACACATATAAAACTGAAAACTTTCCACATCAACACTGAGAAAATACGCTGAAAAATGGGCTCAGCGGCTTCATAGGCAGTAGACGCCTTCTAATCTGCTCTTCTACAAGGACAGACACACAAATAGACCCACACTACAGCCACTCCCACACACACACACACACACACACTCACAGGTCTTAGCAGCAGTGATACAGGATCAGTTCCTGCCATGTAAGTACAGCAGAAGCCCAGGGCTCCTCCTCATCATGCTTCAGTGCCACAGCTCGGCCTCGGCACGAAATGCTTGTTTAGCATTATTCAGACGCCTCTGTAACATTCACGGTGCATTGTCGCCCATTAGACGTCTCTTGGGACTCAGTATTGTCATGCTTGAGACGGCTGCCTGCCTCAAAGCACGTTCAGCAACGCTGCTAGCAGAATTAGCTAGTAGTATGTCATGTGACCCCCTGGAAGCCAGGTTAGTGAGGCAACGAGGATGAATGTGTCATCATGTGTATGCAATATGGCTGCCCGCTCACATAGCTTCAGTGTGAATTCAAAATGATTAATAAAATTACACTTTACATAGATCTAGTGCTTGTTTTTGTCCTAGGAAACAAAAGGGAATAGTATTGTACTAAAATAAATTTTAGGCTGGAAAAGAACATAGTTTAGATTTATAGATTTCTTAAACACACACTCCCCATCACTGCTGTGTTTTCAGTCCAGCTCAGCAGCTGCAGAGTAACTGCACACTTTAGGCTACAGTAGCGTTAGCTGCCTGCTAGCTCTGCCACCATTAGCTGAGCTTGGCTATCGTCCCGCTCTCCTGCTCCCCAGAGCTACCAGTCGATGGCCTCTTAAATTTTGCATGCGCTGAGAAAGGAGGTGGTGCAGGAGACTGATGTTCAGGAGTGTGTGTGTCTGTGTTTGTGTGTGTGCACATAGAGAGTAATTACGATTAGTCATGTGTGCTCAGTCAAGTAGGCTTCTTATTAACAGAGGTCAAAATAAAAGTAAGTATGACACACTTCCCCGCTGCCCTTATCAGTCGTATCTAGCTGCCTTTCATGATCCCTCAGGCTGCTGCAATCCCTGCTGTTTCTTATCATGTCAACCTTTCCACTCACCTGCCTCATTTGCAATTATTTAAGCAGGCACGTAAGTTTACAAAAAACAAAACACAGACAACACCAAGGGATCATGTCGAAAGAAAATTCAATAAATGACCGTGAATAACATAAATAATGACCAAGCTGTAGAGCAAACAGCCAAATTCACATCAAAGTTAAATTTGAATAAATCTGATTTATTCTGGTTATGTTTCCACCTCTTATGCAAATCAGCCTAAATTTACTGTGTTGGAATAAACAAGTCATGTGAAAACGAATGTGACACTGTTTAGATAAAGAAAAGTTTACTTCACAGTTCAGTCACATTTTATTTTCACCTAAGACAATGTGCTGGTTTCATGTTCTCAGTTTGCACCGAGACGTGCCGGATTTTGGAACAATTACATTTTAAAGTATACAGTTGGGGTACACAGTTTTGTGTTTTGAGCACATTTTGTGTATTTTGGGGATCTTTTGCCATTAGACAGTTGTTTTCTTTAGCCATAAAGATGATGTGAACAGAGCAAAAAAGGAATTCGGCAGGTTGACAGAGGTTTACATTGTCCGAGCGGCTTCTGTCATCTTTCCCTCGTCTGTCCTCATCTCCACCTCTTTTTCCCTGTTCCTCCCTTCCACTGTGGTGAAAGAGAGTTTGCTTTGCCCAGTCAGCAGGTAGGACCAAACCACTGCAGTAACTGCACACAGGCAGAAAGAGAGTGAGAGAGAGAGAGGGAGAGAAAGAGAGAGAGAGAGAAGGGAAAGAAGGGAGAGGACTGACAGGCAGAGGAAGAGGTAATCCTAATGCATTTACAGAACCATGCGCAAATAATAAACGGCTGTTATTATTTGCAGTAACTTCAGTTACAGTGTTGTATATGGTTGGCTGAGTGTCCTTGTGTTATGTGTGTGTGTGTGTGTGTGCGCGCGCGCGCTCACCTAACACACTGCCAGCTAACTTGCTGTTTACGAGTCTGAATCGAAACACATTGATCTAGTTTTACCGTGTATGTGACAAGACAGTGTGTGTGTGTGAATAGATGCAGATTTTTTTCCTGGATGAACATAATGTTGACGTGGTTAAGATGTTTCACTGTGTTTTACAGCCTCCGTGGGTTTATCTGACACATTGTCTGGAGCCGCACACTGTTGTCTGTGTTTGTTGCAGTGAAGCATGAACACTGTTGGCAGACACACTTCATCACAACAGACAAGTCATGGAAATAATGATTTCCTACTCGTGTTTCATATTAAGAACAATTTTGCTGTCAAAACGGTGATACCTGAATCCATTGATTTTTTTTGTTGATTAATCATTTCAATCAATCTGTACGTCAAAAATAGTTAATAGTTAAACTGTTTTTAGGATAAAAATTAATAGGTAATGGATTAAAGTTGCCATTTAATTCATTTCTGTGCTTAAATTAATTAAGCTTTTTCCCTATTCGGATCTTAACAGCAGTTGATGCTGTTGAAATAACATTTAATGCCTCCCTGTGTGTGTGTGTGTGTGTGTGTGTGTGTGTGTGTGTGTGTGTATGTGTGTGTGTTGTGTCTAACGACATGGGAAGCAGCTGATTTCGTGGGTGTCAGGTCCCCAATTACCTTGGATCATGTCACTGTGACATGATTGGTTGAAGGGCTGTCACTGTCACCTATCATCAGGCACTGTAACAGCCCCTCCCCCCCGTGAACGCCTGTTTACCCAGTGGAAGGAACAACTGAGCCAATCAAAGCCTTTAACACTTTATTCACTGATCTAATCATTGCTTATGACCTATAGCTAGCTGTTATAAATAATAACAATAATGTATATCGCCTGACTCAGCACTACAGGTTGTGAATAAGTAAATTAGTGTGAGCCACACTGTAACTATAGTTACCAGTGTTTTCATACTAGTGTTAAAAAACTAAATATCTGGTCTGTGAAGGTGTAAGGTGTGTGCCACGTTGTCTCTCCCACAAATACCGAACTGTTGCTTTGCTGTGGTTGTCGTTCAGATCCAGGTGATCAAAATAGAGACGGAGGACAACAGGGAGACTCGCTCTGCCAAGGATGCCCTGCTGCTCTGGTGCCAGATGAAGACTGCAGGGTGAGCGGTGAAATTAATACATACAGGCAAACTTTGTGATCATGAGACATGTAATGTACCAAGTTGGTACGTTAGTTTTAGGATGTTGGTTCTCCTTGGTTTGTATTTCAATCTACAAAAGATTTCTCTGTGGTCCAGGTACCCTGAGGTCAACATCCAGAACTTCACCACCTGCTGGAGAGACGGGCTTGCTTTCAATGCCCTCATACACAGACACAGGTAAGTCAATTTTTTAAACGAGTTTTTCTTCAGAGCAGACGTTTTTATATTTGTCAGTTTTTCAGGAATTTAGGTTAAAAGATTTTGAAATTAAAAAAAGACTAAAAAATGGCACAAACAAAATGCATACACATGTAGATGACAAAGGCAAAGATAGAACAAGAGGACATGTGACAGGTCCGACTGACTGACTGCAATTTTGGGATTAGAGCCATCCAAACATGACAAATTCTGTTTCATCATCTCGTGCCCTCCAGACCAGACCTGATAGAGTTCCACAAGCTGACGCGGTCCAATGCAACCCACAACCTCCAGCAAGCCTTCAACATCGCTGAGCACCACCTGGGCCTCACCAAACTCCTGGATCCTGAGGGTGAGCATGTTTGACTGATTTTTTTTCTTTTGTTCTCACAGTGATAAACAGTTACTCCACCTAAAGGTTAGCAAGCATTATACGCCACTGCTCCCTGACTCCATCACCTCCCACCGGCACAGATGTGAACACAGAGAACCCAGATGAGAAGTCCATCATCACCTACGTGGTCTCCTACTACCACTACTTCTCCAAGATGAAGGCTCTTATTGTGGAGGGCAAGAGGGTTGGCAAGGTAAGATATGCATGTCCAGTGCATAAAAACAAAGGCAGTAGTGGAGTGGCTTTGAAAGAGAGGGACTAGCAGTGTAATTAAGCTAAAACCCAAAACTTCTGAACATGTCTTTTTCTCTTATTGTGTCTTCCACTTCCTTCTTTTTCTTGACTCTGCATCCCATTCTTGTCCTTCAAATCCTCTCCGCCTGTCTCTCTCAGGTGCTAGACAACTGCATTGAGGCAGAGAAAGTCATCAACCGCTATGAAGCCCTGGCGTCAGACCTGCTGGACTGGATCGAAAAGACCATCGCGGTCATCAGCAACCAGAAATTTGCCAACTCGCTGACTGGGGTTCAGCAGCAGCTACAGGCCTTCACGACCTACTGCACCATTGAGAAGCCAATCAAGTATGTTTTGTGGATTTTTTTTTTAATGGCGAAATGGCACATGTGTTAGAACAAATGAGCTTTCCCCAGAAATGTATGGCTTCGTCAGCAGTGATAACAATGACACGCAGGTGTTATACACTAGACTCCCTCTGAGTGATTAATTGCAGTAGCACTGGACAGCAGGTTAGGGTGAGCAGAGACATCGTCCTTTACCCAGAGTCCTCAGACCTCCCTGTCAGCGAGCATCCCCGCTGCCTCGTGTCCTTGTTGAAGACTGTGAATATCTGACCAACTTTGTTGCGGCAGCTTAAGTGCTTCCTCTGACCTTTATGTTCTCCTACAAAGGATTTGACTGTCAAAAGTGGAGAGTCACATTGTGAAAGACTATCCAAAGTAAAAGGTTTGTTTTTTTTCTTGCTCAGGTTTCAGGAGAAGGGGAATCTCGAGGTCCTTCTCTTCACCATCCAAAGCAAACTCAGAGCCAACAACCAGAAACCCTACGTGCCTCATGATGGGAAGCTCATCTCAGACATCAACAAGGTCATACATCCACAAGATGTGCTGTTTTCATTTTATACATAGTATTTTACTTTTTGAATTTGTGATTGGTTAAAAGGTCACCATCACCCCCGGCTGTTAAACTGGTTATATTTTCAGTTTCTTCTATTTTTCTATTACATTACCATTATAATTTTTTTATTTTACATAATTTTGTGTCCAGGCCTGGGAGAGGCTGGAGAAGGCGGAGCACGAGAGGGGTGTGGCTCTGCGCAAGGAGCTGATTCGTCAGGAGAAGCTGGAGCTGCTGGCTCAGCGCTTTGACCACAAAACCACCATGAGACAAGCATGGCTCAACGAAAACCAGAGGCTGGTGTCCCAGGTAGGGATCTCTGGAAGGGCAGGAGGTAGGGTGGGGGTAGGTAGGGCAGGATGGAACCAGGTTCTTTTTAGACCATCATAATTTCAGTGCTTAATCTCCCAGTCCTCACTTTCCCCACTCTTAACCTTGTCTCCGCCTGCAGGACAATTTTGGCTACGACCTGCCAGCAGTCGAGGCGGCGATGAAGAAACACGAGGCCATCGAAGCGGACATAGCCTCGTACGAGGAGCGAATCGGAGTGGTGGTGGAACTCGCAGCAGAGATGGAGGCAGAGGGATACTACGACATCCGACGCATCTTGGCACGGAAGGAGAACATCCTGGGGCAGTGGGGTCTGCTGAAGGAGCTGGTGGCGGGGAGGAGGACCCGTCTGGAGAAGAACCTGGCCCTGCAGAAGACTTTCCAGGACATGGTCTACATGATTGACTGGATGGAGGACACACAGGTGGGAGAGAGGGAATGAGAGAGCACACAAAAATCAGTAAATAAAGCTACATCTCCGCTGTCTTCCTCTCACTCCGTCCTTTCGTCCCCCTCAGGTCCAGCTGCTGTCAAAGGACTTTGGGAAGCATCTTCTGGAGGTGGACGACCTGCTGCAGAAACACAGCCTGCAGGAAGCGGACATCGCCGTGCAGGCCGAGAGGGTCGAGACACTCAACACGGCTGCGCTCAAATTCACCACGATAGAGGGTACACACTTTATATATCACATAGTTCTTCATATCTGTCATTAGCTTTATACATTCTCAAGGATTCGAGGTCAGTACTCTGCGATTCATTTGACTTCATGATGAATGTGAAAATTATCTGTTTTTTTTAACCCATGACCAATAATCAGAACACTTATAAAGAGTTGTTTTTTTAGATTTAAGTATAAGAGCAACATCTTTACGATGATTTAACCTTTGTAAAGCTGACAGTGTTCAGTGTTCGGTCATCAGTTCAGTTTGCCTTATTCTTTACAGATGTCGTGGTAATGAAGAGACACTGTTGTCTTTTCCTCAGAGCTTGTTAACTGTCATAGACTGACTAAATTAAACCAGGAAGCAGGGACTTGGTATTGATTTCATTAAGTCAAGCGAAGAAGTACACTACTTGACCTTGACACAACAGGAAAATTGATTTGTGGAACATGATACCAGTAAGGTGATCTGCTCTGTCGACTGAAGACTGTTTTTTGGGGGGGGTAGTCCATCTTGAGTCCACATTTACACTACTACGAATGCACTGTAGCGAATGAAGTGCTGTTTTTATAATGCCTTTTTTCTTTCGTGATCATTAACCTCATTTCGTTGCCTCACAGGTTACCAGCCCTGTGACCCACAGGTGATCTGTAACCGTGTCAACCACGTCTCTTCCTGTCTGGAGGAGCTGAAACAACTGGCAGCCAAAAGGCACGCAGAGCTCGAGGAGTCCAGACAGCTGTGGGCCTTTTTTCAGGTAGGATGGTGTGAGAGGTTGCACGATATTTGCTGCTTTGGCATGAAACAAAATGTTTTACGGTACCGGTTTGTCTGTGAATAACACAACTGTCTCTGTAGGCTAGGTGAGAAGGGTTAACGATCATGATCAGATTTGTTTTTCTCATACTGATCCTGGTGAAAGTGAGAGTCAAATTTCAGATGTCCTCTCCTGTCTGATCTTTGAGAGAGAACGAAAGTTACCATGTTTGTGTATGTATGTGTCTTTCTTTTGGGCTTTGTTTAGAGCATCATTTTGTGATGATGTGTCAGACGGAGCGTCTCCTGAGAAAAGTTTGTCACTTTGAGAACACAAAGCTAATGATTAAGCTGAATCAGCTTTAAGAATGAACTAGGATCGTAATGAGTGTATAATGAGAATAGTGGTATTCTTTGTCCAGTGAGTCATTAGTCCACATTGCTGAATCATGAATTGCAGTATATCACATTACTGACTCATTTGGCTAATTGTCGAACACAGACCTGGATCAGTGTTAGATGCTCTTTAGGGATTACAGGAGGGCACTGCTTTATATTTCTGAACTCTTTTCCTTCACATAGTTTTTTTTGTTACTTCCAGCGAGCAAAGTTCTTGTTTGAAGGTAAATATCTAAACCTAGTTTTTCTGTTTGTTCTCCTGTTAGGAGCTGGAGGAGTCGGCGGCCTGGATCAGGGAGAAGAGCTCCATTCTGGGGGCTCAGGGTTATGGGAAGGACCTGAGCAGTGTGCTGAGGTTACTTCAAAAACACAAGACTCTGGCCGGAGAACTGCTAGCTCACCGGTCGCTGCTGCAGGTGTGTGTCCGTGGGTGTTCGTTGTTTTTGTTTTTTGTCTGAGAGAATCAGCACCTGGAATATCTGCAGTACGTGGAGTTTCTGTTCTGCACATCATGTGCATAAGTATTAATAAGTTACTTTTTGAGCTATATATACAGTATGTAATGTATAGAATATATACAAGATGAAGAAACAGGATCGTAACATGGAGCCAGTCAGGGGCAGGTCCAATACATTAAAACATTGGCTCATGCTCCAATTTGCTGCACCCAGTGTGAAATAACACTCTTATGCCTCCTCCAGAACACCATGAAGCGAGGAAAACAGATCCTGAGCGAGAAGAGCTTTGGCACCGCGGGGATCCAGGAGCACATCATGGAGGTGAAGGGCGAGTGGAAGCGACTGGAGGACCAGGCGGCGCAGCGCCTCGGCCACCTGCAGGAGGCTCTCAACTTTTTCCAGTTCTCCACGGAGACGGACGACCTGGTGGCCTGGCTGCAGGACGCTTACCGTCTGGTCTCCAGTGAAGACTTCGGGCACGACGAGTACTCCACTCAGTCGCTGCTCAAGAAACACAGAGGGGTCAGCGAGGCCGTTGACAAGCATCGCGTGCACGTGGTGGCGCTGCGCAAACACATGGTGGTGTTGCCTCTGCAGTACCGTGAACAGGAGGTGGGTCAAGATTTCTTATATGACATCTTTTCTTTTACCCTTTTTCTCCTCGCACTTCTCCTTCACTCCTGTCTCCTCTCCGCAGGAGGTGCAGGTTCGCATGGGAGAGGTGGAGCAGCTGTACACCGAGGTGGCTGAGGTGGCGGTGCTCAGGCAGCAGTGGCTTCATGATGCACTCGCCGTCTACCGCATGTTCAGCGAGGTCAACGCCTGCGAGCTGTGGATCGATGAGAAGGAGCAGTGGCTGGACAAGATGGAGATCCCCGAGAGACTGGAGGACGTGGAGGTGGTGGCACACAGGTGAGGAAGAGGGGAACTTCTTCTTCTTCTTCATATCTTCCTTTAGAATCATAGCTGAGCAGTGACATGCTCTAACTGGTCCACTGGTCAATGCTCGTTTGGTGTAGGTTTGAAAGCCTCGACCAGGAAATGAACAGCCTGATGGGAAGGATCCTGGATGTGAATCAGATAGTTCAGCAGCTCCTGGATGGAGGTCATCCTTCTTCTACAGAGGTCAGAGGTTGCCAGGACCACCTCAACTCCAGGTACTGAAATACTACTACTTTATAACTACTTTTTCCAATCAGAAGGTGCTTTGACTAACCAAATACAACATTTAAAAACACAAAGAATAGGAAGATAAAATCTAATGTAGGAGAATAAAATGAAATGGTAAAAATAATAGAAAAGTAAAACAGCTACAGTTCCATAACGCAGGTAAATGTGAATTTAATTACACAATTTCAATCTACAATTATTGTTTAAATTAATTGTTTCATGATTCATCCATCATATCGCAGCTGCTGCTGCTAATGCTAATGTCAACACAGTGCTGCACTGCAATGCTACACTACAGCTGCTAACTGTATCCAAACAGAAACATTATATGTTTTAACACGCTGCGTCTGTGTGGAGCAGGTGGTGCTGGTCGTCACTTGCCAAGAGCAATTGGTTTTACCAAAGCTCTGTGGGAGGGGGAGGGGGGAGTGTGAGGAGAGGATGGTGGAAGGGAAGTCGACTGACTTGCAGAGAGCAGAGAGAGAACATTTTGTCGGGTTGTGTTATTATTCAGGGGAATTCATGCTCAAGAAACAAAGACCGTTTTCCTGTTCCTTTATGCTTACACAGCGTTTTTTCTGTAATGGTCCTCTGATGAGCACCTGACAGTCGCTGTCTTGGTAAGATGGTGAACTCCTTCAGCTCTTCCTGGGAGCATTACTTCAATGCCTGAGACGTAAATGTAAAACAGCAGCAGACGTCTCCTCCGTGTATGCGCCGCTCTCTGCCGGGCCAACGTGTTAATCGATGTAAACATTCGGCCTTGTCGACCCTGCAGCAGGATCGGCTTTCTTTTCCCTCTATCCATCATATTCACTGAGCGCTGTTACGTCTGGCAGGAGCATCCATGACGACCGGGCGTCCGTGAGTCTTGTGACCTTGGCACACAGAGCCGGTCTCAGGGCGACCATCTGCGCTGGCTGCCTCAGTCACGACGAGGCCAGCCGAGAGCGCCTGTCCCAGAAATAAAAACAAACACACAGAATAAACACGTCTCTCCTCTTAACGCCTTCTCCGGTCTGCCTTATTAAAATTCCCTTTAATTTTCAGGAACCTAACTACATAACATCATATCATATCTTTTTTGGCCTTAGATATGGTATCGGGGTCATTGTGTGTAAATTCAACCTTCAGGTCAACAAAATACATTAACCTTGTTCAAATGATTTTTTAAACCATATTTCCAACCAGCTGCACTATATACATACATACATACATACATACACAACTTATATCTTTTTTTTATATAGCACAACCCCCAGCCCCCCACTCTCACACCTAACTCACCACCGCTGCTGGTCTGATCTGTAAGATGATGTTTGCAGCTCTGAGGTCAGTGTCACCGAGCTGCTTCCCTTCCTGCCTGCTGAGTGCTCCGTCTGCCCCCCAGCGACTCTGCCATTACCTCATTACAGTCGCAGTGTGTGTGTGTGTGTGTGTTTCTCAACTGAATGGGTGTGTATTGTGACCAGTTGGTCTGGAGCGGGATCAGGAGAACATATTGTGTGACGATTATAGGTAAGCAGACGGGGCCTGGGCTGGAACCACAGCGGAGCAGAGAGCAAACAGAATCGACTGTCTCAGAAGAAACAGTTGCTATCAGGACGTCTTAACAGCAACTGAAACATGTTTTTTTTTACTTTTGATGACAAGTCCTACAGTTTATACTTTTTCAAAACTTAGCACTGTGTGGTGATGCCTTAGTCACTTAATTACATCATTACTTTGACAGCACCACCTCTCTTCATCCCTCTCAAACTACATTTTCATTATTTCACCACGTCCTGTCTGTTTCCACGTGACACCAGGTGGAATAGCATTGTGGAGCTGGTGGAGCAGAAGAAGGATCAGCTGGACTCGATGTTACGCCTGCAGAACTACCTGCTGGAGTGTGCCGAGATCAAGTCCCAGATCCAGGACAAGAGAAAAGCCATCGACGCCACCCAGTACGTAGGCAGTGATCTGGGGGGAGTCCTGGCTCTGCAGAGACGCCTTTCCACCATGGAGGGAGCCCTGTCTGTCCTGGAGCCCAAACTGCTGCATCTGCAGGTAGGGGAATCATGGGAGAATACTCTGACTGCATAAACATATAGGGAAGGTGACTGTTCTCAACTCTTGTATGACCTTGTAAATAAATAGAAAGTACAACAGTTGGAGTTTATTCTTAAGACAAAATAACAAAAAGCCTAGATTCACCACCACGCTGTCTGTGTTTGGTGACGTAGGAGGAGGCGGAGCATCTGGCCACCGTTCACTCTGGCCGGGCCATGGAGGTCCTGGTGCCATTTGATGGCATTAGTGTGGAGTGGGAGGAGCTGAAGCGCACCCTGCAGGGCTGTGAGGACTCGCTGATGGTGGCAAGCAGGCTGCAAAGCTTCATACAGGTACACAGGAAGAAATCAGTCGCTCAGGTCGACTCCCGCTGATAATCAATAGGAACTACTCCCCCTCACCTTCCTGTGATACTGGCCTGTAACTGACACAAACAGCCACATTTTCAGTTAAGAGTAGAATTGATAAAACATAAACATGTTCCTCTGTGGCGTCAGGACCTGGACTCTTTCCTCACCTGGTTGGTCCAGACGCAGACGGCTGCCGCCTCAGACCAGCTCCCCAATGACCTGGAGGAGGCCGAGAGACTCATCAACAAACATGCTGCCCTCAAGGAGGAGATAGGACGGTGGGTTTACCGACGCTATCTAATCCTTCACATGATAACTCTAAACAGCGAATCAGGGGATGAGGACATTTTTTGACGCTGCCGGCGCAGGTACGAAGAGGACTACGAGCGCCTGCAGGCCATGAATGAGCTGCTGGAGTCCGAGGAGGCTCCCCTCCCCCAGGCCGCCCTGCAGCAGTGGCTCCAGAAGCTCGATGTCGGGTGGAACAAACTGCTGGAGATGTGGGAGAGCAGGCGAGAGGTTCTGGTGCAGGCTCACATCTTCCACCTGTTCCTGCGAGACGTCAAACAGGCCGAGTCCTTCCTCAATAACCAGGTGAGATGAAGAAAGCAGGTGGAAGGAGTAACACAGGAGGACAGCTCTTTCTGGTGTTTCGGTTTCTGTGTCCAGACTGTCACTCTTTTCTTTGACCCCACTGCATCACAGAAATCTGCTAAAGCAACTTTTGTAATGTTAGAAAAGTTCTGCTGCCTGACAGTCAGATGAAAGCAGCTTCTGTTTTTTCTGTTGCAGCTTTTAGATGATGTTTGTCATAACTTGTCTCGCTGCCGCTGAGACACAAAATCTCCTATGTGTATTTTTTCCCTTTCATCTCATGTTTTCTTCTGATGGTGGCAAAGCAGAATGAGCTGCTATACATGCTGCACACAAACTCAGCAGAGAAAATGATTTTTCTTTTTTTTCTGGACCATGGATAAAAATATACATACATATGTAAGGCTGGGGCAGATTAAGAGGAGAACAGACTCACATCTACACTTGTCATGTAAACATCTCAACACATTCTCTGCGAACAGGCTTGATGATGCCAATGTCTGACTGCAGAGCATCAACTGGACTGGGTGTGGTCGGTGTACACTATAACTCTGCCAGCTAGAGAGAGGGCGAGTGTGTGTGTGTGTGTGTGTGTCAGCAGGTGTCTTTCTGCAGAGAGCCTCTGTGTTATGTGATATTACAGCAGAAGCTGTCGAGGCAGCAGCTTCTAGTAACCCTAGCTCTACATTGTGGCTCCATGATGAAGTGTAGGAGGAGGAGGAACCGCTGGTGGCCTTCAGTGTGTGTGCGTAGCTGTGTGTTAACAATACACAGTATGATGGTATTCAAGGGTTTGTGTAAATTAAATGTCCTCTTGGTTGAATTCTGCTCATGAGTCGTAGGTAAGTGTGAAGAGCTCACCTTGAATCATAACTGGATTTAAATAGTGCAGCATCATCATGAAAGAAGTGAGATTATTAGGAAAATATGATGTTGCATTTATTCTTACAAAAGAAATTAGTGACATGAATGATTAGCAGTTTAAATTTAGTTGTTTTTGTAATATCCCATCTCATTTTCATGAACGATCACCACAAACAGAAATTATAATAACCTATACTGACACGAGGTGGGGTTTTGGCCCAAGAAGTGCAGGAGACCCGAGGCACAAGGTACAAGGTACAAGTCCTTTTATTATCTCTAGGTGAAAAGGCAGCACAGGCATAATCCAAAGAGCAAACCAAGTGGTGTTGGCGGTGCTGGTTAAAACCCTTCGGGGTCATGGTCGGTGTCGGGGTCGGGGTTAGCCAACGAAACGGGGGATGATACTGCAATCATCTGGCGCTGAGTGCAGGGGAAAGCACTGTTTTTTTCAATGAAGATAACTTTAAACTAATCAGAAATACACTCTATACATTGCTAATGTGGTAAATGACTGTTCTAGCTGCAAAGGTTTTTGGTGCAATATCTACATAGGTGTATAGAGGCCCATTTCCAGCAACTATCACTCCAGTGTTCTAATGGTACAATGTGTTTGCTCATTGCATCAGAAGGCTAATGGATGATTAGAAAGCCCTTGTGCAATCATGTTAGCACAGCTGAAAACAGTTTAGCTGGTTAGAGAAGCCATAAAACTGACCTTCCTTTGAGCAGGTTGAGTATCTGGAGCATCACATTTGTGGGGTCGATTTAACGCTCAAAATGGCTTTTTCTTTGCCACTCTGCCCTGAAGGCCAGCATCCCGGAGTCGCCTCTTCACTGTGGATGTTGACATTGGCGTTTTGCGGGTGCTATTTAATGAAGCTGCCAGTTGAGGACCTGTGATGTGTCTATTTCTCAAACTAGAGATTCTAATGTAGTTATCTTCTTGCTCCATTGTGCAGCAGGGCCTCCCACTTCTCTTTCTACTCTGGTTAGAGCCTGTTTGTGCTGTTCTCTGAAGGGAGTAGTACACACCATTGTAGGACATCAAGAATAGACTGTCAAGTTTCACATGAAAGTTCTTTTTTCTGGCCATTTTGAGCGTTTGTCACAGGCAGAGCTGACTCCTGTGTGTGTGTGTGTGTGTGTGTGTGTGTGTGTGTGTGTGTGTGTGTGTGTGTGTGTGTGTGTGTGTGTGTGTGTGCGTGTGTGCGTGCTGGCCAGAATGTCTTCTTTGGTTTGCTGACAGATCTTTACCAGGCACCAGCTCTCCTTATTAGCCCTGTGGGGGGGTGGGGCTTATTTAGAGAACAGCATTTCTTCTTCAATAAGAATCAAAGACGTTCCAGGCCGTAGATCTTTGTCTGAGTCTCCCTGCTGTTACTGCCTCAGTTTAATTTATTTTCTCTGTAACATAAAGATGTTCAGTTTGCTGTCACGCAGGACAAAGAAAAGCAGCAAATCTTCACATTTAAGAGGAAAGAAGAACAAAAGAGATTTTCAGTTTGAAAAATAACTCAACCATTTAACAGAATATCATCGATAGCTTTTATGTTGGTTTGCTAATCAATGATGTTGTAATCAGTAATGTTTTTGATTGGATGTACAAAACTGACACTGTTATAGAATTCAAATTTGTTGTTGCCCATATGATTCATCCTCATACAGTTTAGTTGATATATAATCTTCATGAATAAGACCCGTTCCTTCATTTCAAGAATCTCTACTCTGCACTCCTGATGTTTTCCTGCACGCTGTGTCCAGCTGTTATCCACTGACATCTCCGTGTCCGCTCCCTGGACCCAGAAATCACCTGACCGCTCCACGTCTTCTTTCCAGGAGTCGGCCCTGGCTCACGTGGAGCTGCCCACCACGGTGGAAACGGTCGAAGCCGCCATCAAGAAACACAAGGACTTCACCACCACCATGGAGCTGAACCTGCACCGGATCAAAGCTGTGATCGAGGCCGGGGAGAGCCTGATCAGCCAGAGCAACATCTACTCCGAACGCATCCGGGAACGCATCGACACCCTCGCCAACAGGTGCCAAATACTCACTGGCTCGTTTTTATTTTCCTTTTTTAAATGTTAGACATCCTTTTTTAAGATAAATCTCTTCTGAAAGTTTCAGGTCTGTTGCCGTCAACACACTCTGGCTCTGTTCAGAGTACTCACACCCACGCACACGCCCACGCACATTGTCCTCGCTGTACGTTGGGTTGTACGTTTGAAGCACAAAGATCTGAGCAGCTGTTGAAACCCAACATGACAATAAAAGAATAATAGCCACCAAAGAATTTGAAGAAAAGGGACAGAAAGCACAGCGGAGTCTGACGCCTGACCATGAAATCTGTGTGATGGCGGAGGTGGTGTGTGCGTGTTGAGTGGGGGTTGGGTGTTTTATATATATATATATGTGTGTGTGTGTGCGTCCAACAATAGCAATGTGGTGAGCCATATGGTTTTTAGATTTAATTTACATGAATTAACAAAGGGGGCGACTACTTTTCTCCTATGGGAAAAAATAAATGAGCACACTGCAACTTGAGTTTTATATATATTATTATATAATAAATATATATTATAAGTATCATTCCTGTTCATAATTACTTTATTTAGCTTTTTTTAAAGTTTATTTTTTCCAATATAAATCTCAGACCTGCACATTTTTGGGCAACATTAAACCAGGTTCTTCCCTAACTGTATTTGCCAAATTAAATCCAGTGTTGAATCATAATTCCAGAAGCATATTCTTCACCGTACAAGCTTAAACATGGTGTAATTGTGATGAATTTTTAATTATTGTACTGTGAAAAAACCCAACAACCTGTCCTTTTCTCTGTCAGGGGAAACCAGAACAGAGAGCTGGCCCAGCAGTGGCTGGAAAAACTGAACGACCAGTGGGAACTCCAGAGGTTTCTCCAGGACTGTCATGAGGTAGGAGGCCAGCAGACTTTGCTTGGGTTTTATTAATATCATTTTTTGGACTCCACACACACACACACACACACACTCTGTCTTCTTGTGTCTGATGAGAGAAGTTTTACTGGTTTTGAGCAGGTTCTGCCTCTGCTCATTTTTCGGCTTCAAAGAGAAATAGCTGCTGTTTTAAACTTTAACTTTGTAGCTCACAAGTTTGAGTAATGTAATGAATATATGCTGTATATATTATATATTGATTATTATATCATTCTCTGCTCCTTATAGTGCAAGCTACACTTTTGCTGCTTGACATGATTCTGTGATGAAGTGCTTTGTTTTGTGGACTTCAATCCTTTTGCTGTTGTCATAGTTGTTGTTGTTGCTGCTGTTGTAAGGTTTCATTCAGGCGGCCCACGCCTCATGTGCGTGTCCAGTTGTGTTGCACACGGGTCATCTCCGCTGCCTCCTGCAGTTTTCTGCTCTCTCACCCTGCAGAGTCACAAGCTTCTTTCTGGGCCAAAACCTTGTTTAGTTTCAGCAACTTTCTCTCTTTGGCTCTGCTGAATAATTCAGCAGCGCAGCTCCTCATCACTTATTCAAAGGAGGAAGAGTGTATCTCCCTGTGTGCATGAGTGGGTGTGTGCGTGTGCGTGTGTGTGTATGTGTGTGCGCGTGTCAGACACATCTGTCTGTCTGCTTATGTGTGTTGGAAGTACAGTATGCATGAGGGGTCTTCCCCTGACCGCGCTTGTGTGTGTGTGTCTGTGTGTGTGTCTGTGTGTGTGTGGCCCACACTGGGCGGGTGACACTGCGTCAGTCTGTAGGAACCTGAGCTCTCAGCTGGCAGGGTGTGTTCTCCTCCTCGGTCCAGCCTCGTGTTTCCTGCTCCTCGTCCACTCCCCAGCGCTCTGACTCTACTTCTGTGCACAGAAAGGAAAACATCTTGAGGTGCTTTGTTCATACTGGCCTGGTTTTCAGGTGGCAGATGTATCACATGTCTCTGTCTGCAGCAGCTTTCATTGGCAGAGATCAGACTAATGCAGCGGTGACTGCATGTGCAAGAGGTGCTGCAGGAAGTTGTCAGCATTTCACCTGATTACAGCCACACAGCACGCTCTGCTCATCTTCAACATACGGCGCATTTCATTTTTATTTCTTTCATGCGTTATAAACTAATTTAATGCTTCGATTTTGTTACGTTATTTGCAGATAACACTGACAGCGTAGGCAGTAATGCTGTAATTTTCAGGCAAAGCCGCTGTGAGTGATACAGAAGTCTAAAAACCAAAAACAAGCACATAAATCAAAAACAGTATTTTCCCCTCTTATATAACCTTAAAAGTCCCTCTTCAGCCTGTCTCTTCCACTTTATCCTCAGTGCGACTCCGTCTTCAGGACAACAGGGGGCTGGAAACGCGAACTCGAGATCGCGCTGCAGCTTTTTACCCAGACTCACCTCTGGGTCCGTCTCGGGAAAAGAGCAGGTGTACGCCCGAAGGCTGTGTCGCTGAACGCACCGCGTCTCTGGACGATACAGCAGCTGTAACTTCATGATAAGCCCGTGTGCACTCGGCTCGTTTGGGCTCTCCCTCTGTCAGGTCACACACTGCGGATTGATCACTTGGATTAATTATTGCGCGCCGATGTTCGACAGCGTTCAGGTCACTTATCCTGCTCATATTTTTTTCTTCTGACTTAAACAAATCCTCTCCTCACACACGTCTCTACAGTGGACGCACTTGTCACTCGATTTAGTGACTCATACACTCAAACGTGAGATAGACAGATAGATAGATAGATACTTTATTGATCTCCAGGAGAAATTCACATTAAACAGAGTATTCAGCCCATTAAAAAGGATCATTTCTGCCAACATGAAAATGTATTTTTAGTCCTAATCCAACCTTGGTTTCCCCGTGTATAGTGAGAGTCTTTTGTCTTTATTTATATACAGTATGTTAAACTTTAAAATATGTAAATTAATTGTGTGTCACATATATTCAAAATATGTAAGAATGCAGTTTAGCATGGGAACGATGGAAAAAAGTCCATTTTGTTATTCTCAACACAATTATCATCTTCGTTATTGATTAAGTATTTTTATGTGTTGATCTGGGGTTAAGTCGATAAAATATTAGAAATGTCCATCACAATGAACCAGATCTCGAGCCCAAAGACATTTTGTTTATATCAAGTAAAACATTTCATCAAATTGATCAGTTTTAATATTGCTGATGTTTGTTGTCAGAATAAAAACTGGTAGATCAACGAGATGATGACTGGGAGACTCGCATTGTCCTCTTTCCTCCTCTCCCTCTTCTTTTGCTGTCCCCCTCTTACGTCAGATGTACGTCTCTACCCCCCCCACACACACACACACACACACCCATTAATTCTCATTCATTCTCAGCACCCCCCCCAATCCCCCAAACACACACACACACACGCGCACATTCCCCCTGTGCTCCTCTTCCCTCATTCAATTCATTTACAGTCTCAAGGGGGGCATCAGGCTGACCCACAATGACCTCTCCAGTCATGAGACCTGTGTTTGTGTGTGTGCGTGCATGTGTGTGTGTGTGTGTGTGTGTGTGTGTGTGTGTGTGTGTGTGTGTGTGTGTGTGTGTGTGTGAGGCGTTTACTCATGCTAGCCGGCATGTCCTCAACCGTGTGCGATAGCTTCTGCAAGAGGTGAAGGTGTGTGTGTGTGTGTGTGTGTGTGTGTGTGTGTTGGTGGGGGGGGTCTTTGGTGGTAAATCCATCACACTACAAATACATCGTACAGGATGATTCACCGCTCTGTCCACTGTCTGTCTCTGTTTCACCGCTGTTACACTCCTCTTTTCTTTCTCTTCTCCTCTGTCCAAACCTCTCCCTCTCTCTATCTCTTTCGCTCTGTTTCTCTCTCCCTCCCTCCCCCTCCCTCTCTCTCTCTCTCTCCCTCCCTGTCTCTTTTCTCTGCTTTACCACTGCAGCGGCGAACAGAGTACAGCTGCCTGGGACTGCTGCAGAGAGGAAGAGAGGGATGGTGGAGGCGGGTGGTGTTTGTGGTGCGGGGAGGGTGTGTGTGGAGGGGGGGATAAAACAAAAGCAGAGGAGTCGTGAGCTCGGCTGTTAGTGGAGATCAGCGTGCAGCTGATCTTCACAAAACACGGCACACACAGACACACGGTTCTTCACTGTTTCTTTACCAACACACTTATCTGTCCTCCCCCCGCTTTGACACCATTTAAAGCCCCCCCCCCCCCCACCTCCTCCAGCTCAGCATCATTAGCCTGGAGGCGCTGCCTGTATCCCCTGCCCCCAAAATCCCAATCCCAGTCTTTTGCTCCTCCTCCATCTCTCCTCTAACCAGCCCGCTCACTGGAGGTGTGAGGCAGAGGAGGAGCACCACCGGCTGCCTGCCATTTTATTGTTTTGGGGGAAGAGGCTTTTTTTTCCTCTTCCTCTCAGTCATCCTTGTTTCTTGCCCTCTTGCTCGTGACCGGTCCGCCCCCGCCCCTCCTCTCTCTCTCTCTCTCTCTCTCTCTCTCTCTAGCGGGTCCTCGGCGTCACAGCGAGGAGAGAGAGGGGAGCGCAGCCTCAGTGTGAAGTCTCCGGTCTGTCTCCTCAGCCTCCACTGTTGTTGTTATTTACCCTCATGGCTGGCGTTCTCCCCTCCGCACACCTTTTGTGTCGCTGCCTCGCGCTCGGCTCCCCGCAAGCTGCCTCTCCTCTCCAGCCCTCCCTCTCTTCCTCCTCCTCCTCCTCCTCTTCTGTCTCCCTCCATCCGGCTCTGCGGTGAGGAGCCGTGTTTGCGCGCCCGTGTGACGGCAGACCAGCGAGGATGCGGACACCAGCGGCCGCCTGCCGCCGCCACGACCCTGCGGGCTGCTCCTGTTGAAAGGCGCCGGTAACTGAGTCGCTCCCCGCGCGGTCGCGTTAGGAGGGGCTGGTTTACGGCGACCCGAGGCGCAGGTGGAGATGTAACATGCAGGTGTGAGGACGATGGTGACGGAGGGACGAGGGGGAGGCTGACCTGAATGCGTTGGTGATGCTGTCAGCGCAGGCGTGAGCTGTTCTCACTCTGTGTGTGTGTGTGTGTGTGTGTGTGAGGAAATGTGCAGATTTCGCTCTGTGATCGAGAGTAGAGGTCTGTGTATGTGTGTGTTGTGGGGGTGTTTACTGTGTGTGTGTGCGCGTGTTGATGCTGCTGTGTGAACATGTGAATTCCCGCCGCCATGCTTGTCGGTGCACGTGTGTGCGCCCACATGTGCCTGCTGTGCGTCATTAAGTATTCATGTCTGTGTGTTTGACCTTGTATTTCCCACCATACGTGCTGCTGCCGTGTTTATCTCCAGTGCACTCCGTGTTGATATTCAGCTTCTTCGCGTAGCAGAAGCTAATAAAAGCACGTGTGACATACAATAACTTACTGTAGGCGACTCTTACGCAATCCAACATATGTTTCTGGATGTAGTTTCCACATCTCTGCAACTTATCTGCGCCTGTGTGCGTTTTGCTGCATCTAAACCTTTTTTCTCTCTCTCACTGTCATTCTATCCCTGCCTCTCTCGCTCCAGCTGGGGGACTGGGTGTGTGAGAAGATGCTGATGGCGAGGGACAGCAGCCGAGACGAGACCCAGAAGCTCCATAAGAAATGGCTGAAGCACCAGGCCTTCATGGCCGAGTTGGCCCAGAACAAGGAATGGCTGGACAAAATTGAAAAGGTGAGATGCTGCTGGCCGTAGCGTTGCTTTTTGTTTTGCTGTTTTTTGCGTGTGTGTTGATTTTTATTGGCTCATTTTGCTATTGATTGAGTCTCGTGACCCTTGTCTCTTTGGGAGTGGGACAAAACGCCACTGTGGAGGGTGGGACTGTGGTTTTGTGTGCCGCGCATTGTGTTTTATTCAGAGGAGGTTAGTGTACAGACAGGGAGAAATAATGAAAGTGAAATGAGTTATTGAATTATGAATATTGGTTTGGAGTTGTAATGAATCGTGTGATTTGTATGGACTTTGGCCCACTGAGCTACTAAACAAACCTTACTTATTACATGTGTCACAGTATTGTCAGCTGTGCGTATTGAGCAGAGTGAAGGCGTTACACTTCAAGGAAAGGGATCTTAACTTTATTAAGAAAACTATTTATTTTTTTATATCATATTTATATTTATCATTTCAAAGAGAAATGTGACCGTCTTTCCTTTCTCAAAGTTGCACAACCTTTCATTAATGTCACATTTATCGTACTGTTTTGTGGAACAACCCTTCTATTTAACACTAAACTTGCTTAATGAAAGCATAACAAAGCCGGAGGCGGGGGCAGAAAGTGGGGGCTGTAACCTTCACCGCTGCTCTGCCTCCTGATAGGATCTGGTTCACATTAAGGGGATTTAGGCGGCACATCGACCTCGCTTCTCGAGCTGCAGTCGACACTCGGACGTAATTGGGTTAGCCAGCGCTCCCCCGGCTGCACATCTGCGTTTCACGGGTTGACTTTGGGCCATCGTGTTCACGCATCTGACCGGCCGCCGTGACGTGAATCTGCACGTGTAAAGTCGTTACTGGTCACAGTGGAGCTGTAGTTCAGGGCCCCTCGTTCCCTCGGGCCGTCTCCAGCTCATCGTTGGTTTGTGTGATCCCAATTTTGGCAAAGTCACATGTAGTGCGCTTTGTGCGTTTGGCCTATGAGAGGCAGTGAAGGCGATAACTGAACCACATTTGCTCGTGATATAATGCTGCAGATGGATGTAGATGTCATTAATATCTGGGCTGTCAGTAGATCTCTGCACCTCTTTGCACCCCACCTGTTAAATGTTGTGACCGCCCCAGAGATCATGAACACTTTTTCTGGAAAGTTAATGATCACAGATTGTATGTGTGGATCAGAGGAAAGTTCCACCTCTCCTGCTTACTCTGTAGATGAGTACTCCTACTACGTTGATGTAGAAAATCAAACCTGTGACTGTTAAGTTAGCAGGACGCATGGTATGAACAGATCTCAGCAGTGCATCTGCTCTGAGGAAAGAACTACAGTATTTCAAGCCAAGAGACGCTAGAGATTAGCACTTAAGCTACTAACGGAAGTATTAAAAAGGTGATCGAAAACGTTTCAGTCATAAAACCTCATCATCCTGCCGCTGACCGGGGCGTAATGGCTCAGTCCTCCGCAGTGTCGTACTGGACAGGCCTGAAACTGAGCTGCCCCGTGGGAGCAGAGTGAGCAGCGCCGACGCACAACCCTGCGTCTCGTGTTGTCATCTGCGCACGTACTGCACTGTCACCAGACAGAGCTGAAATGATCAGTAAACCCATCGAATGGCTGATATCGATCAGCGTCCCGTGGCTGAAAGGTTGCAGCCTACGCCACATCACCGCAACCTCCGTGGACGCACCCTGTCCTGTCTGCCTCGTTGCTCGCAACTGTCCAGTAAACAGAATTCGCCACAAAAAAAGCCAAACCGCTGGCTTGTTCCAGCTTATTAAATTATAAGTTTCTTTTTGTTTTGGACTGTTCAACAGACAAAAAAGGAACTTTAATGCATCACTTAGATTTTCAACAATTCATGATTTATTCGACTGTGGTTTTCTTATACAAACTGTCCCGTACAGTCAGACAGAGCAGAAACGTTTACGTCACCTCTCTGTCCTCCGTCCAATCAGCTCGCTGATCGCTGTAACCTGCACAGGTAGGCAGCCCCGCTCATTATGAGCCGTAATGACCGGACCTTCCTCTGCATTTCTTCTTCTGTGGTGGGCACTGGGAAGTTTGTGCCAGAGTGTGTGTGTGTGTGTAAACTATGTTTGTGTGAATGGGGAAATTAACAGCTGGGCTGTTTCTGTAAATGTTGTGTGAACAACGGGAGAATTAAATGTACTATAATAGCCAAAATGATAAGTTTCTCACTTGCTTTTGCTTTATTTTCGTAAATAATATAAATAATTGTCAGTTTTCTTTAGAGAGCGATTTAAAGAAAGAAATATCTGATGTATGAAAGGGGTCCATTGTACTTTTTACACCCACAAACTAAAGTATCAGAATATTGTGAAAGTATGTAATTTGGTCGACAGTACAAAACAAAACAACAACAATAACAACCTACTCACTTGTCAAATGTGACAAATCTCAAACAATACTGAAATCTTAAATTATTGTTGCTGTTGTTGTTGTATTCTGGGCCATGCTGTTTGGATGCAGACGGGGAAATGCCAGAGGAGTTTATGTGTGTTTTTAGTTCAGTTGTCCTCTACGTGTGCGTACTCTCTGGTCTTTGTGCAGCTGCTTTGAGACAGATTTTAAACCTGTAAGAGTGAGGAGAGTTTCGCTTCATCTTCGTTAGAGACTTGGTTTTTGGTAGGGCTCCCTGTCAAGTTCAGGTGTTTGATGTATAACACAGAACTACAAACGTGCATGAATGTGTTGGTGTGTGTGTCTTGTGGTCACAGCTCATGCTCTTCAGTAGCAGACTGTGGTCACACCAGGACCCGGAGCAGTTGGCAGACACACGGGGTTCAGCTTCTCAAGTCGTACATGGTGGCCATGTTCACCCCATGAGCCTGCTCCAGGGCCGTTGCCTAGCAACTTACAATTTTTACTTTGCAAGATAACATTCATAGGATTTATTTGTTTCTCGGCAATACCGATGAGGATTTGTATGTTATCCTGTCCCCTCTCTGTTCGTGTCCTCCGAGAATCTCTGGCCCATTTGTGTAATCAGTTAAGAACCTCTGTCGGCCGTGAAGGACCGGGGAAGAACATGGGCTGTTTTTAAGTCAGTCATCTGTGGTCACATGGGCACCTGTATCTCAGTACACGTCACAGTTCATGTACAGTAAATGTGCCCAAACAAGTCACCTGATCGGTTCCCTGCGAGTTCCTGGCATCTACAGATGACTTTTGTCTCATAGTCACACAGTTTTGCTTGTTACTCCACCTGAGCAGTTTGCGACCCTCATGCTCTTTTCCTCATCAGTAGCCTCCGTAAGCACAGAGGCAGGTGGCAACTCTGCAGGGCCTCCATCGAACCAAAGGCTGAGCAGAAAGCGAACATCAGCTGGGACCAAACGACTGCAGTTTCAGGTTCCACCTCCACTCTACCAGTGATGTTCAGTAAACCAGCTTCTTGGAGAGGCTGGGAAAACCCATGATGACTAAAACTAGCTTCCCCAATGCAGCTGCTGACTGTGGGCCCTTGAGCAAAAACACTGTTAACCACATCTGCATCTGCAGCCATAAGAGTTGTGCGACCCTACATATGTGGGAGTCTGAAAGGATCCAAAGACTAGAAGACAATGAAGTCCCCTCAGGTGTAAGTGAGTATTGGTGATGGGGGGGTGGGGGGGTGGGGGGGTTGCCGTGTCAGTCTGCGGTGACGTTCAACAGCTGGCAGCAGTCTGCTTGAGGTGGTTGCCTGGCAACAGCTGTCCAATCCCCTCTCTCTTCACCTCGTCTTCCCTCCTCTCTACAGCTCATGTGTGAAGGTCACCCCCTCCCCATCCTCTCCACCTCCTCTAACCAGGGGACAGGAATCAGGATTGAGCTTTAACAGGAAGTGATGTAAAACACAGAGAGAGCGAAAGGAAGCCGCTTTGGAGTGTTGAGATGCAGCCCACGACTTCAGGTGTTAATGTAGCGTAGCTTGGAACGCCAAATCTACTGAGCTGAGGTTTGCAGTGTTCTGAATGTGTAATGCAATGTGTAATCAATAAGTGCTCTGACACTGCAGGATGACTGGGCTCTCCTAACGGGCCGGATACGCAACTCAGGAGATTGTACAGCATCTCCACCTTGAAACGCTGTGGATGAATGAACGACCTGAGTGCCAACAATGTCATCAAGAGTCAAAGAAAGAAGATTTATGGAGAGGAAAGGCACAGCCCCGACGAAAGAAACCTTTCCTGGAATCACTTGTGCTGGTTTCTAACCAGTTTTTCCATATGCGGAGCGAGAGGTCAACGTTAACCGTCTTCTGCACGCTGGTTGTAGAGATGTGCCCGGTCGTTCTGCACCAGCTGTGATTTAACTGTGCAGTGATCCAACCTGCTGGCCGTGATCTGCGGCAGGTTGTGTTTGTTTGTGTACGTGGAGGAGTGTGTGAGTGTGAAGATACTTTGTAGTGGACAGGCTGAACCCACTGGGCTCCTTCTCTCCCATTCAGGCTTCATTAACTCATTAAAGATGACTTGGCTGTCATGCTAGCATTAGCAATCACCTCACAGCTAATGTTAGCGTGAACACGTTAACACATATACAACATATCTATGTTTGACATGTTAAACATTTATATTGTGATGTAAAGCAGGTTCTTTAATAGACCCATTACCATAGAGTCAAATAAATAATAATTTTTTAAAAATCATGCATGCAAAATATGAATAACGTCAGTGCACCTAATGTATGTCCTTTCCCCTGTCTCTCTCACAAAGCCCTGTGTGCATTAAGCTTTGACCTGTAGTTTTGCGCTGGCTCTGCAGTATTGGAGAAAGTGTGTGTGTGTGTGTGTGTGTATGCGTGTGTCTGCGGTGAGAACATCAGTGGACCACTTTGGTAAACAGAAGGAGATCTGCTGTTTTTGTTCATTTCAGCCACATTTAGTTTTATTTAGATTTAGCAGTTCCTGCAGCATGCAAACAGAACTGAGGCGTTGTGTTTGTGTGTGTGCGTGTACAGTAAATGCATACCTCCTAAACCTGTGTTACTTTATTAGCCGGAGCTTGTGTCTGTGTTGGTTTTTTTGTATCTTTGTGCTGCTCTAACAGCATTAGTTGTGATCCAGAAGACAGTAAATTAAAAAAGTACCATCAGGACAGATAAAAAGATGCTGATGACTCAAGTCACAAATCTTGATTTTTTTTTTTTTTTTTTTTATGGCAGGAAACCTGCTGCTGGCACGACATTTACATTAGTTTCTCCTCTATTGTTTCCCCACCAGATTTATAGAAAACAGTTGCTACTTAGAATAAATAATAAATTCCATTTTGCACAGTTGTTGCTGTCACATGCAGAGTAAATATTGACACGACGGTGGCGTCGGCCAGACGGGCTGATGGGCCGAGTGCCGGCGTTGACACTTGCGACCAGATGTCTTGATGTAGAGACAGACAGCAGCGTGAGGACGGTCTCTCTGTCGCTGTTTCAGTATCAGCGTCCAGTCTGTCCTCACTCTCCATCAGGATCTAAGGAGTGGTCGTCGTGTGGGTCAAGCTCTAAAATCACTCGATCCTTTAATTCTCTTTAATTAATGTAAACCCACGGTGTCTTTCATCAGATCCTCCCTACCTGGGGAAAGACTGACACTGTGACTCTAAAAGAGGTGACACAGTGGTTAAAAAGAAAATGCTGTTATATGCTGGACATGGATTTCCCCGTTTGCTGTGGGATCTCTGCATTTACTGTTTGTAGTTTCAGCAGTGGAATATGTTTGGGGCTCTTTGAACTGCAGACCGAGTGTGTGTGTGTGTGTGTGTGTGTGTGTGTGTGGAGCAGCAGCTCAGAGCCTGTGGGTGAAGCTGCTCGAGCCCACGCAGCCCACCCACTCACTGCAGAGGACGGGCGCACACCAGCACTCGGTAGAAAACGCTGACGTAACGCTCCGACGCGGGATGTGAGCGGGTGTCGCGTGACCCACTGTGCCAGCTTCCTCTGTTTCCCGTGCAGACGTGCGCACCTTCACACGTGGAGGGGTCCAACAGAACCCTGCTCGTCTGCAGCTGGAACAGCTGGACATAAACTGCAGTTCCTCATAGAACAGTTTTAGATTCAGTTTTAGTTTTATTTCAAACCTTATTTTAACACAGGAAATTTGACAGCGCATGTCACTAATGCAAAAGATATTTTCAAAAGACAAATAATTCTTCTTCTACAGAACAAACAGAACAGAACACCGTTTTGTGATATCTGACACAACATTCCTGATCAAAAACAGATTTTGATTTTCTGATTGTTGGTTCTGGCAGCCTTCAAAGCTGTCATGCTTAGTTTTTAGTGTGTGTGTGGACTGGAAACCTTTTAATGGCGTCAGTGCCCTCCAGTTTCCAGTCATCGGGCAGCTCTGTGTGTCTCTAGATTTTATCATAACCTGAGCGAGTCCTGTGCGGATGAAGGTTACTTCACTGTCATGGTGGGATGTGCTGGGAAAACGGGTGTTTGGTATATTTCTCTAAAAACTCAAACATGTTAGGAGCTGCACTGTTGTGATCAGTAGTAATTTACACTTATTTGATCTTTTTCATAAGTTCATTCATGGTTCCCAGAGGATGAATCCTCCTGATTTTGGTGGTCCCTGCCTTTTCCTCATGAGCGCCACCAGCAGGTCGGCATCTTCTCTCAGCCTGTGAAATGTCTCAACATTTACTCGATGGGTTGGCCAACGATTTTTAAACACACGTTGATGCTTCCTTGGCTCCCAGGGGATGGTGACCACGATGACTTTGGTTCACACATTCATAGAAGTTGCTTGTACAAAGGGTTAGTACGTCAACATGAACTTTATTGTCTTTTTAAAAAAGAGAAAAGGAGAATAGACACAGAATGATGAATAACTTTGTGATGCCATCAGTCCCTGTGTCATATGTCAAGCAGACTGGGTTTAAAGTGGTTTTGGGGTGGGGGTGGGGGGTTCAGGTCTTTTTTTTTTTTGTGCGTTTCCTCTTTTTTTCTCCCTGTAACACACAAACACAGCGCACAATACGAATTACAATTGGATGGGGGAAGGATTTCACTGGGGGGGGGGGGGGGCAGTAAGGGAGCAGGTGTACATAAGGAATGGTAGTGTGTGTTTTTTTGTGTGTGTGTGTGTGTGTTCAGAGCAAGAAGAGGTACAAAAGGGGGACAGAAATATGAAAAAGAGCACACAGAGAGAGAGAGAGAAGGGGGAGGGGAGTGTGAGGTAATTTATGAGGCATTTTAATACAGCGAGGTTTAATCTCTCTCTCTCTCTCACACACACACACACACACACACACACACACACACACACACCTTCTAACCCAGTTCCACAGCTTCTGCACATAATTATCCCAACATGAGATCCAGCGAATATTTTGCGGATGTGATGAAACGGGGAAGAGGCTTGGATTCATGCCTCCTCTACATTTTCACCTCAGCTGGTCGTGATTATATTTACACAGATGGATATATAGAATGCCAACTCATTAATTTTTATTGCTGATGAATTATTTGGTCTGTAAACTGTTAGATACACAGCTTCTCAGAGCTTGAGGTCGTGTTATCAGATATGTAAAGATGCTCAGATTACTGTTATAGAAGATGAAGCAGAAAATTTGTTTGAGAATCTGAAACCAGAAACATTTCTCTTTTAACTTTTAAAAACGTCTGATCGGCTGATGAATTGTGTAGTCACTGCAGCTCATTTCTGTCTCCAGCTAGTCTATTGCTGTTCATTTCCTGTTCATTCTCTTGTGTCCTGACTCTACAGTGTTTGAAGCATTTAGGCTGATTTTGATAAACAGACAAACAAAAAAAAGAAATTTGGAGCCTGAATCTCTATTCTCAAGCTTCTTTTGGAAGAAATTTGCAACGTGTCAAGGAACAAGTGACTGAAAATGTTTAAAATGTTGAGTTCATATTAATATTTTCAAGATGCTGTTCCCAGGCAAAAATTCAGGTGTTAATTATTCTGCTTAATGACTGTATTATCATAGCACATTGTGTTTAATATAGCATGGTGAGTATGGGTTTCACAATTAACCTGTTATTATAACATTACATATTCTCACCTCTCCCTCTGTGCCCAACCCCCATGCCTCCCCGTGCATCCAGGAGGGACAGCAGCTGATCCAGGAGAAGCCGGAGCTCAGGCCTGTGGTGCGGAAGAAGCTGGAGGAGATCAGGGAGTGCTGGCAGGATCTGGAGAGCACCACCCAGGCCAAAGCCCGGCAGCTCTTCGAGGCCAACAAGGCCGACCTGCTGGTGCAGAGCTACGAAAGCCTGGACCAGCGGCTGGGCCAGCTGGAGGGGCAACTGGCCTACGTGGACCAGGGACAGGACCTCACCACTGTCAACAAGCAGCTGAAGAAACTACAGGTACACAAGATTTGAAAGCATTAATGGAAATATGTTTTTTTCTATCCCATAAGTTTGCTCCTTTTCTCCCCCGGGTTCTTTCTTTGTCGTAGTTTCTTCTTTTATCAGTCTAACAAACAGCCACAGAAATTACAGGTGTCCACTTTTATCACTATGATTTATTGAAGCATTGTTCTGGCACTTTTCTGTTGTCATGTAAAGCGATCAATATTTTTGCATTATACACGTCACACTACCTGGTGAATGACTCACTGTTTACGTTTTTGTTGCCATGCTGCGATGCCGCGATGCCGTCATCTCATTAACATTTAAACAAAACACCATGTTTTGTAAGTGACTAACAGCAACACTTCTCGCTGAGCACCTGCAGTTCTTTCCGTTGAACTTTTTCATCTCATTTCAGCAAAGTTGGGCGCTTTCACTTTCACGCCGGGCATTAATTTTTAATTTGTGTTGATGATTGTTGGAAACGCTATAAAGCTCCATTCCAAACCGGTGAGCTTTCAAAGGAATTTCATCCCAAGATCATTTCACAGACACTGATGATTGGAAGTTATTGGTTTTTAAATACAGCTGCCAGGATCATTTCACAGGAGTAAACATTCTGTAAAAATGCAATGTTGGGATGTAACTCTTCACTTGACGCTCCGGAGGAGTCTGATTCTTTCACGCAGCAAACAGCTGGGCTGACACACACATTCATCCTTCCATGAACTCATCGTTTCACCAGACATCTCTCGCTCTCCTTTGCCACAGCATGCCGCTTACAGCTTCCTTTAACAGGCCGCCATTAGCACTGCTTTCCCACATCATCATCATCATCTTTAACTCCAAACAAAACTCCACTACCCAGCATCCATCCTGACAAGGGGTACAGTAACCTTCACTACGCTTCACGTCTGTGCACTCTTCTTTTACTGCTTTGTGTTGTTTTCATTCTCATCTTTGCTCCATCTTTTTATCAAATGATGAAATTTCACTGAACCAAACACAGCGGATATTACAGCGTATATTAGAACAAATTAAAATAGTTATCAAAACAAAGCAGTTATTTTTATCTCCTGTTGTTGTTCTTCCTCCTACCATTTTTACTTTAATGCTTTCATTACAAGCAACCAATTATGAATAAATAACTATCGTAATTGTGTCCTCCTGTCTCTTTGGACACACCACAATTGAACTGTGTTACATAAAAACATGTAAATGTTGTAACTTCTTATTATATTTGATAATATTGTTATGGTAAGTTCAATCCAAATAATGGTTTATAAAATTTCTCTTAAATCGGTCAAAAAAATATTAAGAACAAAAATATTAATACATGTGATTTAATCCTCTGATGCAGTCAAATTAACTGAGCTTTTTTTTTTTATTTCTGTCACGTTCTTTACATTCCACTCATCCAACCATCTTCCCAATCATCATTCACCTCCATCCAATTTATTCTCTTGTCCTTTCACCTACTTCCATCCTCATCCTCTTTTCCTCCGCCGGTTTTGATAACCTCTCCTATATCACCCTCCCCCCTCCAACGTCAGACCATGGAGACCCAGATGGAGGAGTGGTATAAAGAGGTGGGGCAGCTCCAGGTGCAGGCGGCTTCCATCCCACAGCAGACGCAGGTCAAGGGGACGGTTGCGGAGCGCCAAGCGGCCGTGGAGGCCCGGATGGTGCGCCTCATCGAGCCTCTGAAGGAGAGACGACGCATCCTGCTGGCGTCCAAGGAAGTCCACCAAGTGGGACGAGACCTGGAGGACGAGATCGTGAGTTTTAATCTTTTCAATTTAAAATGCAAGCACATACATTTATACACTGTTACATTTACAGCACATTCAAAGCTGATGTGCAGTCTCATACCCTGTGATAGCTTACAAATATTCTCTACTGTGTGTTGTGTTGTTGTAGTTGTGGGTGCAGGAGCGCCTCCCGATGGCCATGTCTCAGGAACACGGCTCCACCTTGCAGGCGGTCCAGCAGCTCATGAAGAAGAACCAGGTAAGAACATCAGATTAGCCGGTGATTCTTACCACAACTAATGTACATCTGGCTCCCCTGTGTTGATAACACATCACCGCCATGATTTAAACCCACTGTCATCAAGTCACAGCAAGAAGGACAATGTGCAACTCGCGATGTACTTACTGTGTGACAACAGTGAATCTTCTCAACATGGTTGCTTTTGAAAAAAACTTAAACTGTCACCTCTACCGTTCGTGCCCCCTCCTGCAGACACTTCAGAGGGAGCTGCAGGGCCACAGGAGCAGGGTCGAGGACGTTCTGGAGAGGGCGGGGATCATCGCCTCCATACGCAGCCCCGAGGCCGACTGCGCCAGGGCTGGCCACGACCAGCTGGCCCAGCTGTGGGCTCTGCTCTGGGCCGAGACCGAGAGGAGGCAACTGGTCCTGGATGCCATGTACCAGGCCCAGCAGTACTACTTCGACATGGCAGAGGTGGAGGCCTGGCTGAGCGAGCAGGAGCTGCACATGATGAACGAGGAGAAGGGGAAGGTGAGCATGTGGTTGTAACGAAGAAATTGCTGTTTCAAAATCACTGCATGTATCATGCTGTTATCATCAGGAATGACTGTGAAGAAGTCTGAAAAATCATCAGTGGTGCTCTGACATTCATCTCAGTTTTGTTAGGACCATAATTTGAGCAAGCCTCTTTCCTCTTTAGATAGACTTAACTGAAACTCTGTGTTTGTCATCTTCCCCCCAGGATGAGCCGAGCACACTGCAGCTGCTGAAGAAACACTTGGTCCTGGAACAGACCATCGAGGACTACGCTGAGACCATTGGCCTGCTGTCACAGCAGTGTCGACAGCTGCTGGAGATGGGGCATCCAGACTGGTGAGCGCCTAAATGCACATGATGCAGACATGCACAAATATACACACACCCACAATTTTGAGACTGTCTGTGGTGGTTTCAAATGAAGCACCGGCACCCGCATCATTTGCACAACCGACGCCTGTGCACACCGCACTCGATCCGACACACTTTCTCCCCTCTCTCTTTGACAGTGAGCAGATCAGCAAGCGCCAGTCACAGATCGACCGTCTGTACGTGTCTCTGAAGGACCTGGTGGAGGAGAGGAAGAGCCGCCTGGAGCAGCAGTACTGGCTCTATCAGCTCAATAGAGAGGTGGACGAGCTGGAGCAGTGGATTGCGCAGAGGGAGGTGGTGGCCAGCTCGCCTGAACTAGGTCAAGACTTTGAGCATGTCACAGTAAGTCTTCACAGAAAAAAATAAAATAAATGGGTCACAACTGTTACTAATTATCTGAAAAATATATAAAACAAGAGATTGACCTTCGTACATTTCTTTTCCTCTCACCTCCAGGTCCTGCAGGAGAAGTTCACAGAATTTGCGTCAGAGACTGGCAGTGTGGGGCAGGAACGAGTGACAGCGGTCAACCAGATGGTGGACGAGCTCATCGACTACGGCCACGCGGAGGCCGCCACCATCGCCGAATGGAAGGACGGCGTGAACGAGGCCTGGGCCGACCTGCTCGAGCTCATGGAGACCCGGGCGCAGATGCTCGCTGCATCACACCAGCTGCACAAGTTCTTCTCCGACTGCAGAGAGGTACTGGAGCTTCATAAAGCCCACAGTGGAGGCAGTTAAATGAGTTGCATGCAATGAGTAGTTAAAAAAAATGATATTAGTTTGGCTTCAACATGTTTGTATACCTGTAAACACAGAGCACATCTGCACCGCTTTGCCTTTTTCAGGTTTTGGCTCAGATCGCGGACAAACACCGAAGACTGCCAGAAGTCCGGGCTCGGCAGGGCAGCACTGCCAACACCAGCACCCTGCAGAGACTCCTGCACAGCTTCGAACAGGACATACAGCTGCTGGTCACGCAGGTACAGACAACATGCACGTTATAAAGAGACGGCATTTAAAATCACCGGCATCAGTATTCGGTGGCCTTGGGACTCACGCAGGGAAGAATCACAAAGACGCCCCTCAGTGATGATCGCTCTCTAATAGTCCAAGGGCTTTTTTCTAAAGTTAAATTTGCTTTCTGTCACATTTACTTACCTGGTGGATGTTTGTTTAGCATGCATGCTCTCTTTTCCAGATGGTTTGGTATTGTAGGTATACTAGAAACTTTGCTGTGATTCAGTTGTTGTCATTATTTTAAAACTGTATGTTTAACGAATTGAATTGAAGATAGAGTTAGAGTAATTTGTGAGTCTGAGACTTGGTGACATGGTGAAACTACCTTCTTACTCTGCATTAAATTTTGCATTGTCTACTCTCTGTCCTGCACCTGGGGAACAGAAACAATAGTACATTTTAATGGAGATCGTTGCAAAATCACAGCTGCTCTGTGTCACCTCTGGTGACAGAGCCCGTTGACTAAACACAGAGCAGCTGCGTTTTCTGCGTCATATGAAAAACAAACTCTTTCTCTTTCCATTTTTTTCAAATATCAGATTTTTTTTCCTCGCTCAGCTCCCCTTCTAAAATCTGCACTCTTCCAGGTGCGTCAGCTGCAGGAGAGCGCGGCCCAGCTGAGGACGGTGTACGCCGGCGAGAAGGCCGAGGCCATCGCGTGCCGCGAACATGAAGTGATGCAGTGCTGGAAAGAGCTGCTGACGTCCTGCGAGGAGTGTCGAGTGCAAATCACCACGGAGACGGACAAGCTGAGGTTCTTCAGCATGGTCCGAGATCAGATCTTGTGGATGGATTCCATCATCTGTCAGATAGGGACGGGAGAGAAACCCAGGTACTTTCACGATGGGAGCGGGGAACACAGAATCTGTGTCAACCTCAGCCTTTAATCAAGGTGGTAGGAGCGTGCACAGGGTTCCACTTTTTTGTGGTTGTGGGCTCTGAGTTTGCAGGTTGAAAATTATTGTTATTAGCAGATAATACACAGTACAGTCACCCATGTACCAGTAAATATATTTTCAGGTATTAAGTGGATTTTGATTTCAAGTGAGAAAAGAAAAATTCTGATGGTAAAGAACAAATTCTCAGTCAAAAGAAGGACCTTAACATTTCATGTGAAAGAATACCAAAACCTAAACTGGCATTTTTAAAAAATACGGTGTAATCTGTAATCTAAACCTACAGAGCTTTTAACGCATATTGCACCTCATTTTATCACATTAGGTACACATCCCTACATACAATCTTAATTAATTTACAATGATAATAAACTGCTTCTTTGTTATGCATAAATCTACATCAAACCAAGCTTTTTAGAACAAAGCAGGTAATCGTGATATTTTTCTAATGATCAACAACTCCATAAAAATCCTGATTACTCCATAAAGAGTGGATTAAAGGTGTCTTTGCAACATATCAGTCCCACTATTTGTGTGGGCACTCTCTGTGTATGAGCACATTGTGGATTATACTGGGATGATTCATTTATTTCTCCAAAAATGGAGTACAGACAGACCATTCTGGCATGGTGTGGGTTAGTGTGGTACAGTGTCAGATGGCCGCTAGTGTTAAAAACTGAGCAGTGTGTTGGGGTTTGTCTACTGGTGTGTTAAGTGTCCTGGGTGCTGTGCGGTTCCTGCAGGGACGTGTCCTCAGTAGAGGTGCTGATGAATTATCACCAGAGCCTGAAGAGCGAAGTGGAGGCTCGCAGCCGCAGCATCCTGGAGTGTATTGAGATGGGGAAGACCCTGCTGGCTGCTGGGAACCCTGCGGCCGAAGAGGTGAGAAGGATGAGGGTGTGATGAGGATTATGAACTTTAGTTAAAATAGGATGATTTCCAAGAGAAACTGGTTCGCTGCAGCAGCAAAAGAAATACTTTTTTAATTTAGCAACTCCTGTGTAACATTTCTGATGTTGTTGAGTGCACAGTGTCACAGGGACTTTGAAAAAACCCATGTTTTTGAATTAGAAATTGAATGTATGGTCTGGGAAGTGTTTTATAATTTAGGCCTAATCTTGAGGGGGACTCCTGCAATGGTGCAATTTTGATTCTCAGATCAAGGAGAGGCTGGACAAGGTGGTTGCTAAGCAACATGAGCTGTCTGAGAAGTGGGACAAGCACTGGGAAGTCCTGCAGCAATGTGAGCCCACACACACACATGCACGCAAACCTCTGAGCTTTCATATACATACACATATGTTTAAACACACAGGGACACACAACATGACACTGTTATTTTTGTCCCCGCCCATCCCAGTGTTGGAGGTTCACCAGTTTGCCCAGGAGGCGGTGGTGGCGGAGGCGTGGCTCACCGCTCAGGAGCCGCTCATCAGCAGCAGCGAGCTGGGCGGGAGCGTAGACGAGGTGGAGCAGCTGATTCGTCGACACGAGGCCTTCCGTAAAGCCGCCGCCACCTGGGAGGAGCGATTCAGTTCGCTGCGACGGCTCACCACTGTAATTACATCATCATCATGCATAATGGACAGGCCATGGATTTTGAATATCATTCAATCAGAGTCTCAAACGTTGATTTAAAACTTCTTCTCTTTTCTTCCCACAGGTAGAAAAGTTGAGAGCAGAGCAAAGTAAACTGCCCCCAACCCCGCTGCTGGGTCGCAAAGTCTTCCTGGACCCCCAAGATGCCTCAACCACTCCATGCACCCTCCCACGGCTCCCGATTTCCCCCGTCATGCGACAGACCATCTACGAACAGAATGAGGCCAGCTCTCCTCCCTCGCCCTCGCCCGCCACCCCTACACCATCCCCTTCTTCTGCGGTTCGTCGGCTGGGGTCGACGGTCGCCAACTACACTCCCGTGATGAATGGCTCCAGCTACCGCCACACCCTGGAAGCGCGGCATGGTGCTGTGGTGGGTGTGGCCGCAGGACTAGGCCAGCCCGCGCCTTCCTCAATAGCGTCTATCGCCACGGCGGCCATGCTGGTCTCGGCCAACCAGGTGCGAGAAAGCGCCAGCACGGCACGAGACCAGGCGACGAAGGCGATGAGTCACCTCCAGCCAGTGCAGGCCGCAAAGGAGTTGGAGGCAAAATCGTCTCCATATCTGAGGCAACCCAAAATCAAACACATGGACGATGCGGTGACGCCTCTGATCATAGCCAGCCGGCTGGAGAAGGCGAGGGAGAGGGGGAGGGATAAAGAAATGATAATGGGAGACATGGGGATGGAGAGGGCGGAGGTGGCGGTGATGGCCGAGGTGGTGCTCCAGGAGCCAGGTCGGGAGCGTTTGCACAGCGAGCCCACCAGAGGGCCCCGGGGATCCAGGACTGACCCACTGGGCCAGGCCGAGCCCCAGGTCCAGACACACACCTACCACAGGGACCACAGGATAGAACGGCAGCTGTCCAGCGAGCAGCTGATCCAAGCACGTCGGGACGAGCTGCCCCAGGAGGTGTGGAGGGAACAGGCGGAGAGGCGAGAGAGACGGACCCTGGAGAGACAAACGTCCAGTGAGCAGGAGGGACATGGGGGCCATGAGGGCCGGCGGAGGGAGAGGGACCGACACCGGCTGGAGAGACAGGAGTCCAGCGAGCACGACACCGGGAAGGAGCACTCAGACAGACGCTCAGGAGGAGGGTGAGGCTTTGTGCGCACCAAGGTGTCTGTTAGGTTGTGTTGGTTTGTCTGGAATGATGTGTGTTAATGTGACAGTGTAGGAATAATCATAACTGAATAGTTTATGATTTTATTTCCAATTTCCCCCCACAGAGAAAAGAGATCCACCCTGGCAGAAATTGTAGAACAGCTGCAGGAAAGAGAAGCAGCACAGGTCTGAGCTTTTCTGTGTCGTGCATTTCATTGAAACACAGTGTTTGGGTTTGGTTTTTTCTCATAAGACACAATTTTAAACAAATAACTACAGCCACTAAATTTTTTTTCATCCAGTTTATTCCAGAGATCATTATGATAATCTGCTCGTGAGAATCACAGAGACGTTAAAGAAAACCATTCACCAACTTCCTGCTGACTCTGTCGCCCCTCCCTCGCCCTCAGGCCCGGGGTGAGGTGCCCCGCCTCCCCAACGGGTTACCGGAGAAGTCTTCCCGTCCCGACCGGCCTCGAGCTCGGGACAGACCCAAACCACGGCGCAGGCCGCGGCCCAAAGAGCCGGGAGAGACGACACGGCGGTCCAGGTCCGCTCCGGCTCAGAGCAGCCCTGCGGTCCCCCAGCCGCCGGGCCACACCGCACACCACGAGGGCTTCCTGTTCCGCAAGCTGGACATTGAGAGTCTGAAGAAGAGCACCAACAGGTGGGTGTTCCGGGTCCTAATGATGAGCACCACGCGTGGAGAGGAGTCATACAGAGGGAGGATGGACTGTGTCATGAGTATCAAACTTGTGTGTGATCAAAGAGTACATGAAGCTAATGCTAACATTTTAAACTGGTGTGCAAAACAGCCATGTACCTGTAGCCATGTTTGAGGCTACAGGTACATGGCTTTGTCTGTTTCTCATGACATCACACACCCCACCCCCTCAGTGACAGAACAGTAGCATGATTTTAGCATGCTAAGCTAACACACACGTTGAGCAGATGCATGACTGACACCAGCTCAGATCAGGACACATGGTGCCTGAGCACGATCCACTGAGGTTTCCACGTTTAAACTCAAGGATTCGTGACATATGAACATTTACGTCTTCATTCTACAGTGGAACTAAGAGGCACCTTGTCAATTTGTTCTGTTTCCATAGAAGCTGAACATTGACAAACTTGAAATATTCTTGACTAGTCACATAATTAACATTGGTACCCTAGGGGAAGGCTTTGTGTCACTTTTTGTTGCGATGCTCGTCCTTGCAGTTAAAAATATTTCGTTTTTCATAGATTACAGCTAATTATTTGTACAGAAGAATATACCTCATGATTATCTTTAAAACTTCAAGGCAAAGTAGTTTTGTCCACATTAGAGTTTCCCGTTGTCAAAAACGACACAGTCACATGACAATTAGACAGCGGCTCGTAGAAATCGCACTGCATGTCCTGCATGATGCTTTCACCCGAGGCCTCCTGATCTAACACAAGAAGGAAACCACCGCAGAAGTGGCTGGCTGGCTATCGGACTAAGCAGCTGTAGGAGCGGAGGTTATCAATGAAGCTGCTGATGGCGTACACTGCCTCGTGACCAGTCACTTAGCCTGCACACACACACACACACACACACACACACACACATGACCTGGCCTTCACAGATGACCGCCCTGCTTCCTCCAGAGAGACACAGCGACGATGTCTCTTTCTGCACTGCCCTCTGGCGGCTGGGCTGACCACGCACAGCTATAAAGCTCATCCCCCTCCAGCTCAGGATGAGTCCCGCGCATGCGTCCACTCAAGGCAAATGGATGAATGTCGCGTATGTACATGCCCCGCTATGTACATGGCCAGGTAAAGCATAATCCCGAACGGCTGAAGTCTGCACAAGTGTGAATCTCCGAGCGGCTCCTCCTCATTCGACTTATGGCGCGCTCTCTGTCTCGCTTTCTGATTTGAGTTTGACTGGAGGAGGGGGTCTGCAGGTCGGACCCTCAGACCATCTCCTCCAGTCGGTACTGAGTAAGAGAGGGGAGTCTGTGAGGAAGGACTGAGATTCAACCTGTGTCTGTTACACAGCTACACGACAAGACGCTGGCTCTGTTTATGTGCACATTAATATGTGGTATTATTCAGGATAATCAAGTGTTTCTTATAAAAAATATATATATATATTTATACGGTGCCAGCACATTTCTACGAACAACTGCATCACAACTATGAACTTCCATCTGTGACAGCCTACAATCTCACACAGTGTAAATGGGCCAAAGTCATCTGTAATGATCCATATCATGATCATTGTTTGTCTGGTGTGTTTACGTTTTTAAAAATTAACTATATCTTTGTCAGACACACACATCGGCCTCACAAAAAATATCACATTACTATCCCGAACAATAAGAGGCGTCTTAATGGTTGAATGTGTAAATGATTTGAAAAGTTCTGTTTCAAGGTGTATCACTAAAAAAAGACACCGTTCCCAAAAAACTTCAGCATCATATTATTGTCGTTTTCTTATTTCATCTCATCTTGTCCAGATCACATTACCTCTGCAGTCTTAAGTTGTGTTTCCATTGTTAGGGTGTTTTATCTGGAAATGCAGCTGCACACAGTCACCTTGCTCTGAATAATACCTACTACATTTGGGTGTAGGCTATTAACTGGAATGCCGTCTGCACGTAAACACGCTCACAGAGGGAAAAGATGCATGACCGGACCTGGAGTTGTGTTGTCGTCGTCATTTTAATACCATTTAACCAAACGTCCTCTCTGTCGTTTCTCCCCTCCTCCTCGGTGCTGCTGGCTGCTCCTCTCGTCTCCTCCAAGGTAAGTCATATATCAACCACACATGAACTGTACGTAGCCTTTCTCTTCGCCCGTCCACCCCCGCCCGTCCACCCCTTCCGTCCGTCTGTGTGTGCGTTCGTCTGTGTTTGTTCAGCAGTGTGTTTCCTCCTCCCTTCTCGGCACCGGTCCATCTCGCCTACCTACCTGTCTGCTCTGGTCAGGTGAGTGAGGTGTTAGCTTAGCGAGAGCAACTCTGCAGCCGCACCTGACTCCTAGCATCTCCCCCTCCCCCTCCCAACCACCACCTTCCCCCTCCCCTCCACCTTCCCCTTCCCGTCCTCCTCCTCCGCCCTCCCGGCCCTCCCACACCACAGCAGGTCATGGGTCAACCTGTACTGCGTGCTGAACAAAGGGGAGATGGGTTTCTACAAGGACGCCAAGAACACCACTACGCCCTACAACAACGAGCCGCTGCTCAGCCTCTCGCACTGCCACTGCGACGTCACCAACGGCTACAAGAAGAAGAAGAACGTCTTCACGCTCAAGTGAGCAGCCATTTCCATCTTCACTCTTCACAGACACACACGTGGTTTTTATCAAATCTCCAAGTCAAGCAGCGGATTTAGTTTTTGCCTCCCTCCTGGCATTATTTTCACTTTTTAAGCTTTTAATGTAAGGTGTAAATGACTTGCATTATGGGAAATGTAGAATCGTGTTATTAAGGGGTATCACGGCCTCTGTTGCTTTGATTTTGATCGTTCTTTCTTCAGGGTGACTTAATGAAAGTGATGGACTAAAATTACTGGCGTCTCCCTTTAACTGCAAATACTTTTTGATCCAGGGTTTTACTGAAATTCTTCTAACAATTCTCTAACAACCTCTTATTGCAGAACAAAGGATGGCAGCGAGTTCTTGTTTCATGCTAAAGATGAGGTGAGATGTATTCTGTCGTAATAGTGGATTAATTTCAGCGATCACTCAAACACTTAAGATAACATACATAAACAGTGAATGACCAATCAGCTGACGTCTGTGATTCCTTTCCTCCTGCTCTCACCTCCAGGACGACCTAAAAGCGTGGGTGAACAACATCACCGCCAGTATTTCGGAGCACGATGAGATTGCCAAATGGGGTCAGCCCCAACCAACTACCTCATCCACCGACGAGGGCACACGGCGCGATGGCAGCAAGGCCGACAACAGGTCAGAGCGTGGCGGCGAGCGCTCGGACCGGGCCGAACGGATCGAGCGAGCAGAGAAAGAGAAGGAGAAGGAGAAGGAGAAGGAGAGGGAGCGGGGTGAACGGTCGGAGAGGTCGGATCGGGGCGGGAAGTCGGACGCGAAGCGCTCAGAAAAGTCCAGTAAGAAAAAGTGAGCCGGGCGACTTGATTGGTCGGGATTGAAGCATATGAACTCCAGGTGGGAGGTGGGGCTGGAGACTGGTAGCGAAAGACAGCCCCCTCCTTCTCTCCACCTTCGACACTGTCAACAAAGAAGTCGTGTTTGGATGGAAAGCGACACACACACAGGACAGAAGGATTGATCCAGGCTCACTCACAGGACGGACAGGACGAATCTGGAGCAGGAGACATCTTTCTCTCTCTTTCTCTCTCTTATGTGTCTCTGTGAGAACACACAGAGACATTGATGCCCCCCATGGCTGTTTCAGAGAACTGCAGAGGGTGGAGCTTTGTGCTGCTGGACCACCCCCACCCCACCCCCGGGCAGCTTTAACGCGAGAGAGAGATGGGGGGACACTCATCATAACTCGAAGGCTGTTACTGATTGCTGGTAGTGCGATAAAACGTAGCTCATACTGTTCCACATACCGTTTGTTTTTTCTGTGAGATGAGCTCTATCTGTATGTATTTCTTGTCTGTCTGTCCTATCTACTGTATCTATCTGTCTGTCCGTAAGTCAAGACATCCTACACTCTGTCTTATTACTCCTCAGAAATTGAAAGAGATTGAAATTCATGCCAAAATGTTTTACAAAAGTACAAACATAGAGAAGCGTTTTTTTCTTAACTGTTCCCTCCACTTTGGCCCATCTGTCTCGAGGTCTGGCCATGATAAAAAACAAAAACAAAACATGGAATTGAAAGTGGTTTTAGTTTGAAACCACTACCTTCATCCAAACTCATCCTGGATGAATCAACACTGCTGAACAAGAGAACAGAGGAGTAGATGTGCGACTGGAGTGAACGACGAAACAAAAAGGAAAGCAGATTTTTTTTACGTATCCAAAGGCTCTGAAATCCTGATCACAACGCTGGAATTTTCCCTAAGTTTAACTTTGGAAATCTGCCCCGGAAGAGCAAACCGCCTCCCGCTGTTTGTGTAGAAGAATTTATTTAGGATCGGTGATTGTCTCATGAAGAATTTCTGCAGGGCAGACGAGTCACAAGGACGTAAAGACCGCAGGACAACTTGTCCGACTCAGAAAGATCATAAAGACAGATGCACAGTTCTTGGATCAGTGGTCAGAAAGAGATGGACTCTGGTTCCGAGGGGCCTCATTCATTAAAATATGATTTGATTTTTCGTTAATTAATGTTATTTTAAAAATTATGATATAACCTCCTTATTTTAGCATTAAGACTAATTTTCCATAAATCACATTTGGCTTTGGTCATAAGCACAAAATCTGCAACTGGCATGTTTTTTAATGAATGAGGCCCTCAGGCTAAAAGAACAGGCCTCACCTACTCTTTTATTCTCTTACAACATCAGACTACTTTATGGACATTCTCTTTGATTTAATCACACATCTGTCGCATCCGTTTTTATACAGAATTCAAAATATCTTGTTTTTGTGTGTGCGTGTGTGTGTGTGTGTGTGTGTGTGTGTGTTCACGTGTGTGTGTGTGCGTGCGTGCGCACTGCTGCTCTCCGCTCCCAGGGTCTCCATAGCTCTCAGGTTATTTATGTTGGTGTGTGCTTAGCGTGTGTTTCACGTGTTAATATGTTTGTTTGTCCCCTCAGACGCCACTTCAGTCTTCCAGACACGTCCTGATCTACAACAGACCTTCACACACACACACACACATCAAAGGTTATAAACATGTTAGAGTGTAAAAGGTCATGAAACTGTCTGGGTCAACATCCTCATCATTTTAAAGTTAGAATGGAACAAATGACTGAATTCATGGATGAGTTAGTAACCGGCACACGGGTGAGAACCAGGATGTCAGACTGACCAAATATTTAGAAAAAAGGGGCTTAAACTGTCTGTAAGTTGTGAGATTGCATGTTTTGCTTGGAGAGAAATCACTTGTCCGTAGAAGCTCGTCTTTGCTGCCCACTGACTCTGCATCCACACGTCAGTTTTCTGTTGAACTTCTTGTAAACTCACCACAAAGCCATAAACAACATGGAAACAATGACACAAAAGAATAGAAAGCAAGAACGGTCAAACTATGTAACTGGTAAATGCAGTTGCCAACTGCGGCCTCTGCGGGCAGACTAAAGTTACATTCCTGCCCTGATGGGAGTGTCCTGGTCAGATAGCATTTAAAATCCTTTAAAATACAAAAGTTGTTTCAGTGTCACAGATTCTGTCTGAAAATATTGTTCATTTTATATTTGTATTTTATTCTTTCAGTTAAAGTCCAGCAGAAGTTATCCTGCATGTTTTGTGTACTACAGCACTCACACATCTTCTCTTTTCCTGAAAGAAAACAAAAGTTTGTTTCATGATGGCGCCCCCTATTTTTGCATTAACTCATCAGAATAGTGTTTGGTGCCCATCTGTGTAGATGGAGAACCTGTTTCCATAAAGCCAATCAAATCGCTGTATTTTATACATGACTTTTGGTTAAAGTAGTAACTTGAACATCAGCCTGCCTCATCCACTGCATGTGTCCTAAAAATGTCCTTTAGAAAAGCTCAGGAAAGTGGCTGTGGCACCGGTCTTTAAAGGTGCTCTTTGGTCAAGTTTTTGCTATCGCTACATAGCCAGTGTTATCATTTTGTTTACCGGTATACAAGAAAGTTTCATGATGAACTTTCTTGTATACTGGTAAGCGCTGTCTCCAGTGGTGGACAACAACGCAAATGGCAAATCTTGTTTTGCTTCTACTTCTGTCACTTCTTTACTTGTACTGATGTTAGCATGCTAACCAGCTAGCACTTCTCCCTGTGGCGTCTACACTGCCCTGGCTGTAGCTCTTGCTAATCGCTGTTAATGCTATGTAGCATTAGCGCTACAGAACATTGGCTATGTAGCAACAGCAAACAGTTAACATTTATCACCTTTAATGGAAACCATCATCTGCCAAACTAACCAGTGAGTGTTCTTCATTTTAGGTGTTTGTCTTCATTGAAAAGTACAGTTTAACAAACACTTCTGATAAAAATGTTAATTTCCTGTCCAAGTAAGTTCTTGTCTTCATCTTCTTTGCCTCATTGTGGTACCCACCCAAAAGCTGTAACAGGCTAATTGCTGCTCCCTAAAGGCTGCAGGGTGGGGGGAGGTTTTTCCTGTAATGGCCCCAGGGGACAACAACGACCCCATTCCACCTTTGTAAACAAACTTCTTCAACAAGCCAAAACAGGTGGTACTCGTGCTTATTTTCTTTGATCCTACAAGAGAAAAGTCGACATTGATGAAGATGAATTGGTTGGTTCTCCACACAGACTCTTCCTCGAGCTTTTCCATGTGACGCTGTAGGACTGGACTAACTCATAAGTTACCAGGCGAGTTTGATTTATTTATCGGTTGTTCTCCTGCCAGCTCCTGTCAATCAAACAAAGACATGCTGAGACAAAAAGGAGCATTTATGAGGTTTTATTTAATAATAAAAAAATGTTGACAACAAATGAAAAACTTGAGTTGTAATCATGAGCAGGTAATTTCCATGTCTGTTGAGCCCAGGAATCCCACGCAAAATTTGTTTTATATTTTTACAGATCTATATTTGCCTTTCTGAAAACTTTAATATTGAGGTGATGTGCTACCAGTATTATTACACCTGACTTGATTTTTAGGCTGTACCTTATTCACTTCAGGATTTTAAATTCTCCCTTGACCTGTTGGCCTGGTTTGTGTTTGTCATGAAACGCGTCTCGGGAACTTGTAACTTTCTTTAATCTTTTTTTTATTCCAACACTTTTTATGCATCTAAATTAGGTGTGAATGCCAGAACAATGCAATCATTTACATGCATGTTGGACACAACAAACAGTTGAGTTAAAAAGAGGTATACTTTGAATGAGAAAAATGCCTGTGTGTAAAGTGACACCGTAACAGGCCTCTGCTATCAGATTAGCTGACATCATAATACACTGACACACCTTGTTGCTGTGGATACGCACAGGACAGAACTTGCAGGGTACAGCTAACGTGATCGTTGATTTGAACCATTTTCCGCCACTGACAGCAGAAACGACAACATCATAACAGACTGACCGAAGTACAAATCAAAAATGTCTAGATTTGGTTGAAAAAAAATCTAAACATGCAGGTACCCTGCCTGTCTGTGTGTGTCTGTGCTGTTTCTGTTCGCTTCGACCTCAGTCTGTCGGCCGAGATGAATTGACGAATAAAATACCTTTTGATTTATCATTAATTTATTTATAGTGAGTGTGTTTTCTTTCCTCACTGAGGATGAATGTAAAAGTGTGTTGGGATGCTGGCCTGTGACAGAGCTGAGGCCTCATGGTCAGTGGTGATGGGGATCCAGCGTGGACATCAGATCCTGGAAACCTGATTTTCACATTAGAAAGAACAACATTTTATTCAAGGCCTTTTCAGGATCAGCTGTTGGTGAATTGATCTTAACCAGTTTTGCTTTTCCCCTCAGTGACTTCAAAGAGCTGTGGGTTAATAAAAGCAAGAACTTCATGCTGGAGTTGAAACAGTTAATTCAGTTAATCTGCTGGATGATCTACAGAAAACCAATCAAGCTGCAATTCTCAAAAAATATTTTATTGTTCAAAGCTTTTTCTATTTGGGTCCAGGTTCTCCAGTGTGAACAATTCTTCTATCTCTCTCTCAATATTATAACCTCAATATCTTGGCATTTTGGACAGTTAGCTGAACAAAATTCAGTGAAATTTTGTTCACATTTAGTTTGAAATAGTAAAACTGGGAAAACTGCTCAGTGTCCTTATTATGTTGAGCATTTTTAATCTGTGTTGAAGTGAGACTGTTGATTTGTACAAAAAATCTGGATGGAGAAGGATCCTCACCTCTTACCCCCACCCCCCACCCCTACCACTACCCCCACCTCAAACATATTAGAACAGAAGATTGCATGAATGACATAGTTTTTATTACAGTGCTGCTGTGCATGTCTTGAAGTCCCATCCCTTCGTTATACAATCACTGTAACATAACAGAGGTGACACTTTCGACCAACGTGGAAAAGGAGAATGAATGAACCAAAAATAATTGAAATGATCAGAAGCAACTGTGAATCACTGACTCTGTACAGTCTTTTCTTTGAATTGATAAATACAAATTGTGATATTGAAAGGCAGCATGTGTGTTTATGTGAATTGTGATACATACATGGTGACAACAGAAGTGACTCTTGCCTGTAGTTTCACCATAAAGTTGGTAGCAAACCTAATGTAAACAATGTATTGTTTAAAATCTAGTTTATTTGTATAGCCTAATGTGACATATTCTCAGGGATTTGGTGATCCACATAAACAACCCAGGCGCAAGAAATCTATATAACGTTGAAAAAAACAATGGACTAGGATTATAGCAATGTGCTTCATGGACATTCTAAACTAAATTATCAAAGGTCCTCAATGCTCACAAAAGAGGACCAAATAAAAATGAAGGACCTAATTTAGATGTTAATGTACTTTAATCTTGTAATTAACTACATAGTTTTGTCATAAATCAAAACCATTGGAGTGGAGGAACCTGTGGGGTTTTATGGCCCCTCAGGTTCTGGGGCCCTCTGAGCAGTTGGCCACCATGTAAAACGAAAAACAATAATAATTTTTAAAAAGCGCACTTCAACTCAGCCAGTGCTCACAATTAATAATGTTGTACAGAATTAATATTTTGGGGGTAATTTTGAAGCATATTTCTTCACCGTATTGCCGCTTAATTTTAGTAGAAAGTTCGAAGCTTTTATTGGGAAAAGTAGACGCAAAAAAAAAACGCGGAAACGGAAATGCACCACGGAACCTTTTCAGAGACGCACGAGTCGCCATATAGAACAATTATTGTTACGTCAACGCGGAAGAAATAACTGTTCTTGCGTTGATCGTCCGACCGACTTTGGCTTAAGTCAAGTTTAAGTTTTCAAACTTGAAATGCGTTACGAGCTGGCGAACACCGCGGGCTGAGCTTTTACTGTGAAGAAAAATGGAGGCGAGGTTCGGCAGCGAAGTGGCGTCGGTCGTCGAAGTCGCCATCCAGGCGGCGGTGTCTGTGTTCAAGGATGTCTGGGCGAAAGAGGCGCCGAACGCGGAGTGGGAAGAGGAGAAGTTCGGCGAAATCCAGGAGATAGAGCGGGGCCTGGTGGTCCAGATCCACAAGGTGTTCACGGAGTTCTCCTCGGAGCTGTTCGAGGAGAACGAGGCTCTGCGGGCCAAAGTGGAGCAGCTGGAGGACGTGCTGCAGAGGAAAGCCGGGCAGCTGGAGCAGGAGCTGGAGGCCAGAGTGGGTCAGCTGGGCCGGGAAATGGAGCAACTGGACAAGGAGCTGAGGAGCTTCAGAGAGGGCAGCCAGAAGACCCAGGACGGTCCGACCCGGATCCTTCTGCAGGACGGCTCACTGATAGGTGAGGGACACTCATCAATCGACCGATCGATCGATCGATCGATCGCTCCATCTGACGGTCAGCGTTCAAAACGATGCAGGGACACCAATAAATGACAGCTGAGTCACCGAAAAACAATCGGCAGCTGTGTTGATAATCGATTCCTCGTTTTGAGAACAAAAATGACGACGTTGACTGGTTCCAGCTCGTCATTTGTGCTGATGTCTGTTTTTACAGATTGACAGCAACCATTCACGACATTAAAACTGGTAACTGGTCATAATGTTGTGGATAAATAATGTAAGTGAAAATAAATTCAGTGGGTTTGGATTTTGAACAGCTGGTCGAACCTTGGACGTTGATTGACGGAGTGAGTTTGATGTGACAATTTGTCTCTGTGTGTCTGAAACAACACAGAAGCACCAGTGCTGCCGGTCTCCAGCATTCAGGCTGCACCAAAACCTGATGCCCCCGCGGGCAGCAAGAAGGAGGAGTCCACCTCAGACCCTCCGCCGGGCTCGGCAGCCAGTGAAGTCTCCCCCGGCTCTGAGGCTGAATCTGTGACTCTTCCTAAATCCGCCGTGGCCCCAATGGTGTTTGTCGGCAGAGTCACCTCCGCTCCCACGGTGCTGTTCGTAGGCACCGGCCAAGTCGTGGCCCCAGCCCCCGTGTCGTGCGAGGCTGCCTGCGGAACCACGGGACCGGCGCAGGTCATCCCCGATCCAGCGGCCTCACTGGGGACTAAGCCTCAGGACTCCCCCAGTCCAGACGCAGCACAGGAAAAGGTCGGATGTTACTTTGCTGTTAGTTTGTGCTTTATGAAGTGCGTTGCTGATGATTCTGATGATGCTGTGATTCAACCTCAAATTATTTCCTTATGCATCACAGATATCGGTGGAAGAGGCACCTTCAGCGAAAGCGAGGAGGGCGAGGAAGCCAACATTTAAAATTGAAAAAGGTACGATTAGATTTCAGACTCGTTGCTTCGAGCAGGATGCGTGCGTTTATGAAAGAACTGGAATGGGTAGATATTTAAGATCGATCCCTCTTAGGAAAAGGTAATTGGAGTTGACTTAAAAGTAAAATAATGTTAAACTAATGTTGCATATTTTTTGCTCTCTGCTGCCAGCTTCCACGGACAACGGTGCTGAGGAGAACAAGTCAGGGGAAAGGCCAAGAAGAAAAGAGTCGCAGACTGGGAAGCGCTTTTTCTGTGAGCACTGCGACATCGGTTTTCACTGGAAAGGTGAACTGACCAAACACATGAAGGTCCACAAGAAGCCGTTCGCCTGCGACCAGTGTGACAGGAGCTTCTTGGATGAGAAGTCTCTGGAAAATCACGTTCTGCGTCACAAGGCGGGTAAAGCCCCGCTGCCCTTCCCGTGTCCTCGCTGTAAAAGATCGTACAGGAAGGAGCAGTCGCTCCAGAATCACCTAAAGCGGCACCAGCGGTCGAAACCGCCAAAGCCGTTTGCGTGCGACCAGTGTGGGAAAACCTTCCGAATCCAGAAGTCGCTGGAGAACCATCTGTTACGCCATGAGAAGTGGAAGCAGATGCTAAAGTGCCACCTCTGCGAGAAGACTTGCAAGACGTCCGTCCAGCTGAAGTGCCACATGTCCGTGCACTCGGAGGAACGGCCATTCAGCTGTGAAAAATGCGGCAAGGAGTTTAAGAGTAAAGACACCCTCCGCTTCCATCAGATGGTTCACACCAACACCAAAAAGTACAAATGCACAATGTGCGATGAGACTTTCAAGTACGCCCACTCCCTGACGGTGCACAAGAGGAAGCACACGGGCGACACGCCGTTCATATGCACCGTGTGCAACAGGTCGTACCGGACTGGCACCGCCCTGAAAAGACACAGCGTGGTCCACACGGGCGAGAAGCCGTTCACCTGTCACGTGTGTGGCGCGAGGTTCAGCCTGAACAACAACCTCAAGAGGCACCTCCGCATTCACACGGGAGAGAAGCCGTTCACATGTCAGGAGTGTGGCAAGAGCTTCTCAGACAACAACAAGCTCAAGTCCCACATGCTCATCCACGGCGCCAGGAAGCCCTTTATGTGCGACCTGTGCGGGAAGACCTTCCTCTTCAACTGCAGGCTGCTGATACATCAGAAGTACGTGCACGCCGACAAGAACGAGGAGACGGACGGCACGCAAAGATTTTTCCAGACCAGGCGGCAAAACAAGTCTCTGGTGAAACCGTTCAGCTGCAAAATATGTCTGCGAGGTTTCAGCGCTGCGTGTTCCCTCAAACTCCACGAAAGAGGCCACAGCGAGCACAAGGAGTACAACTGCGGCATATGCGGCAAGTCTTTCCACAACAAATACTCTTTCGGCTACCATCAGAGAAGCCACTCGGGGGAGAAGCTCTTTGTGTGCGACGTGTGCGGGAAGAGGTTTTTCCACGGCGGCAGCCTGAAGCAGCACAAGCGGATCCACACCGGCGAAAAACCGTACAAGTGCGACCAGTGCGGCAAGGCCTTCAGGACCGACGGCAACTTCTACCGGCACTTGCGGATCCACACGGGCGAGAAGCCGTTCGAATGCATGTACTGTCACAGGAAGTTCCACCAGTCGAACCAGCTCAAGTCCCACCTGCAGATCCACACCGGGCAGAAGCTCTACTCGTGCCAGCAGTGCAGCCGCGGCTTCTCCGACTCCAGGCAGCTGAAGAAGCACAGCTGTGACGGGTGATGGGTGGCAGGATACCGTGTGTGTGTGTGTGTGTGTGTGTGTGTGTGTGTGTGTGTGTGTGTGTGTGTGTGTGTGTGTGTGTGTGTGTGTGTGTGTGTGTGTGTGTGTGTGTGTGTTAATGGACGTTACTCACAAAATATTACTCAGCTGAACAAGAGAGACACTGACAAAAATAACTTCCTTATTGTCATCTTCTCGATCTGTTGCATTTCGCTCAGACTACTTTATTGAAAGGAAAGTCACCTATTCTAGTTTTGAAAATGTGGTCAATCATTGCAATTATTAAATAGAGAGGTAGAACATTTGTTTGCGATAGTTTCAAAGGAGTGCTTACTTATTTTAACACTTCAGGACTCAGGTAACTCACAGTTAAGGGATTAAACAAAAAGGATTTAATACCGTATTATGTTGTAAAAGTAGCAGCAGCTCTACTTTTTATCCAGAGCATTCACTGTGGAGGTCAGCAGCTCGGTTTGTGGCATTTTTGTTCCGTTTTTATTCTTTATGCTTCTGTAACTTCCGTTGTTAAAAAAATATTATTAAAAACAGATATTGCTGTTTGCCTTTATAGTAAATTGTGGGCATTTAAATAATTCTATGTTACACTTATGAGTAAGAGGTATTGGGGTTAAGATCTGTTAAATCTGTTAGTCTGGAAAATGATAAATGTTGCAGCTCTCTGTAATTGGAAGAGAATCTGAAAATTTTACTTGTGCTCAGGCCCTATTGAAATTGAAATGTTTATAACTGTTATTTTCCTCCCAAATGAATGTCCTTTTTGGGTGCTAAACATGCTCAAAAACTCATTAAATCATGCAGATACATTGAAACCTGTTGTAAATGTACATAGTCTACGAGTGCGCTGACTGGCTCTGTAGCGCTGCCCAGAAACTTTAAAAAAAAAAACCCAACACATTGAGTTATTTGAGTTATTGTTAATTTTCTGTTCAATTTTGCCATCATTTTATTTCTTTTCCATGTGTGATACTTTTACAAGCTCCTCCGAGGGAATTAATCCAATCAACTCCAAATTGTTCAGGGTCATATCAAGACCTTTGAGATGCTGAATTGCGAATCTTTTGATTCTTCGCTGTTACAGTGTGGTGAATATCGAGCATTAGCCGTGAAAAAGCAAGTTGCTGTAACTCACATATGTCGTATAGTCTTCCAAACTTTACATGTATTATAAGACACCTGGACTGAACTCATCTACAGTGATGTTTAAAGCACCACCTACTGAAACAGGTAACGTCACGTTCTATAATTCATGTGCTCCTCCTGGACCATTTTGAGAGATACTCAAACTCACAAAACTTGGGGGACACGTTGATATTGAATGTAAACTCCTTTAGATCAGGTCCAGATACATGCAACCAACAAAGGTGATTCATACAGACTGAGTGGAAAACTGAAGTAATTTTTAAAAGCATTGAAGTTTTCAGCAGTAGTTTAATTTGCTGTGTTTGAAGGTTTTATTCTCCCGTGCTTGCATTTTATTCACACCTCCTGCAACTGTGTCATGTGTCATGTCAACATGACACCATATTTATATTTTGAATTTATTAGAAGGGGGTATATTTTTTTCTGTTATTTTTTCACGTCTAAATCTTTTATATTTGACCGGTGCGCGTGTAACAAAGCGAGTTCCCCCGTGGGGGTTAAATAAAGTATTTCTGTCTCTGAAAGGCAAAACTCAAAGTCGATGTTTTTACTTGATGCATTAACCCATGTGGACCAGCAGGTGTCACTGTCTGCTCAGCAGCGCGTAAAACTCAGACTACTGTAGTTCTACAAACCCACTTCTGTGCACAGCTGTTTGTCGAGGTGCTCCCACAGGTCCACACACAGTCTCTGAGTGGGAGAGAGGTCATCACAAACACACACACACACACACACACACAGAGCTAATCTTCTGGTTCTACTTTTATCTCCACACAACTTTGCGCATGGCTCAATCAGATAAGAGCATGGCTGTTGTTTCAGCCTATGTGTGTATATGGGTCTGTGGATGGAATTTTGTGGTGTGAGAGGTGCAGAGAAGATGAATACCAGTAGGTTTGTGCCTATACCAACAGGAAGTCACCCATTTTGGATTAAGTGAGCAATTTTAGTGTATTGCGTTGCTAAAAAGTGGTGTAATATATTAATAAACTCCTTCTAGAGAATAAATCATATCAACTTTATATCCGGACAGTAGTAGTTGCAGTTTTGGAGTTCTAATATTGAATTGAATTAAAGTGTCTCCCCCTAATTCAACCCATTTATCTAATTTTAAAAAATCATGTGCGAGTGAATTTGGGTTCCTACAGATATTAGACAGTCTGTAAAGCAGTAAAATGACGGGATATCTCCATGTGGCAAGTGGAATCAGGTGTCATCAATCAACACATTACTGCCTGGCTAATATAAAAGCAGTACCCTCTGTTGTGATAAGTTGTTTCAGCTGGAAAGGCAGCAAGAACACTGGTGAGTGGTGACTGGAGTGGCATATGCTATGCTATTTAACCCATGGCCCCAGTTGAAAGTATATCAAATTGACTTTAAATCTTAAGTCACTTTCTCTACTGTGCAACCAAGCCTGAACTATTTCTCTTAACTCAGGTTAAAGATGTCTGGTCGTGGGAAGAAGGCTGTGCCCAAACCACCAGCTAAATTGTCCCGGTCTAGCAGAGCAGGGATCACTTTCCCAGTGGGCCGCATCCACAGGATGCTCAGGAGAGGCCATTATGCTGAGCGAGTTGGCAACGGCTCTGCAGTGTATCTCTCGGCTGTGCTGGAGTACCTCTGTGCTGAGATCCTGGAGCTGGCAGGAAATGCCAGCCGTGACAACAAGAAGCAGCGCATCGCCCCTCGCCACATCTTGTTGGCAGTGAGAAATGATGAGGAGCTCAACAAACTGCTGGCAGGGGTCACATTCACAGAAGGTGGTGTCATCCCAAATATCCAGGCAAGCCTGCTCCCCAAGAAGACCAAGTTGTCCAAGGATGACAGTTCTGCCAAAGATGTAGAGTCTCAAGAGTTTTAATCAAATGTACAAGTCTTGCAAATTTATTATATTAAACCCCTTTTTTTAAAAGTGTGCTTGTCTGGGGGATTTTTCTGCATCATCACTACCTCTCGGGACATGTGTGGCAGCTGGAAAGAACTGGGTAAATTCTGAACAAGTGCTTTTACTTCACCCACCCTTAGGTCCCTTTTTACTATTAAACTCTGATCTTGTTCCTGGGTTGTGAATCAACCTATACATTTAGTTGGTTCTTGGCGCAGTAGGTTTGTCTGATAGCATTCCTAGCAGAGGTTTTCTCACCATGTTCCAGCTGACAGAAGGACAACTAAACTTTTACACTGATGTTTTTACTGCAATCTTGACTGAAGCCCAAAATGTCGCCCAGGTTTAAAGCATTTAATCTCATCACCTTCTGTTGGCACCAAGGAATGACAGGGAGCTTATTCTGCTGGAGGGTTTGGGGACACCATGACAAAAGACCGTAATCACACTGCATTGGCCCATAGTCTCGCATTACCCAAACAATTTTGCCCATGTCATTTGAATCCTTTTGCAACTTAACTTCTTAATTTAGTTCCTGAATTGTGACAGCACTTGAAAAAGAATTTACAATGATGGCACGTTTCCATTTGTAAGGGTCAGCCAAAAGGAGGACTTGGCAGCATGTTTAGGATACTAGGGTTTGTAGACTTAATATTTATTTGAGATGAAAATGATGGCCCTTACTTAGACAAATTTGGTCAATACTTATAATTCCAACAATGTTGGAAATTATTTTTTCTTCTGAAACAGTGATCTGTAAAGTTTGCCTTTGTTTACCCCACTTTGCAACGATGTTCATGAAAAAGAACTCACAGCATTATTTTCCTCGCTTTCAGCAATTAAAACGTTTGCACAAGACGATTTATACGTGGACTCTTCTTAACGCCATATTGTAAACTGAATATTCATCGAAACATTTAAAATATTACCCTCGTGTTTTTTTTTCCAACCCTATGTAACACTGCGTCTGTTGAACGTAGCCCACTGGGTAACGACGTGCTGACGTAAGACGTGTGAACAACAAACAGTTGTTGGACTTCCACAAGCTAGCGAATGACACCGCTTGGCAAAAACGGGTTCAACAGTCTTCTCCCGGACAGAGGCCTACGAGAACCAGCTGGTCGGACCGTCTTTGGCGTAATCTCGCAGTCGTCATCGCTGTTTGTGTCGGCGGGTCTGACTTCGTCACCGCTCGCCAGCGCCGACGTTAGCCACCGAAACATGCCCGTTTCTCCGAGTGTGACGCCTGTTTTTTTTCTGGGTGCCGCTGGCCGAGGGTTGTGATGCGAGCCGAGCTGCAGCGCGGCAGAGGGTGAGACAAGAGTTATAGCCGGGGGAGGAAAAAAATATAGAGATTTTTTTTCTCGATACAGGAGAATGGACTTTGTCGGGGGGAGACAGACGCGCTCACTGAAAGAAGCAGGCATGCGACCGCACACGGGCCTGGATGTCATTGTTGGGCAACAACTTTAGCAAGCTAGCGAACGTTAGCTCGCTCAACTTCACACAAATGAATCGGTTCGGCGGTAAGGTCGGTTTGCTAGCGCAATGGAGGCACCGTGAATGACCCGCTCTCCGCAGTTGACTGCCCCGCTCCTCTCGTATACCGCCGGCAATGCGCTGATGACGAGGGAGCCTACGGTCGGTTCCCACTTGGAGCACTAGGACACGGTTGGCAGAAATCATTGAGCGGTCGCTTCCTACTGGGTGATCGTCGAGCAAAGTTGACTGCTTTTTGGCTAACGATTGCTGAAATAGTATATATTTGTATAACCAATTTCTCGTATTGGTATTTGTGTGAAATTGCACTTTAATTTGTACATTTTTTTCAAGGGATGCATCAAAATCACTTGTGATTCGGGGATTTGTGGACGCTGTAATTTAAATCACCCCCTCCCAGAAAATCAACAAGCAAGATATAGTTTTAAATTTTCTGATTGCACTTGAATATAACTTGGCCTGTGAAGGACCAGGATAGGTGCACATCTACGTATACTGTTGTGAGACAGAGACCAGACAGGCTTATCCGTGTCAGCCAGCTTCGAGTTACTGTTTAACCCAATATCTACACTGTCTGGCACAGTTTATGACTGAGTTTCACTGGAAATGAAAACATGAATATCGAAGAGCAGCGTCTAGATTTGTGCAATGTCAAGTCAAAGAGCAACGTGGATGACGATCACAATACGACCAACAGCACAGAAGGGGTCACCCCCCGTATTTCTGAACTGACAGATAGCAACACAGAGAAGCAAAATCTTGTTCCCACAGAGGCCTCTGAAACTTACCCCATGCCTCAGCTCACTGACAACCTGCGGGCAGCTGAAGAGGATAACCACCAGGTACAAGACACACTGGAAATAGATGAGGTCAATGGAAATAGACAGAGCAGTACCCAAAACACCCCCGTGATAGCAGATCCCACTGACTTGATCTTTTCTAACGATGGCCAGCACAAGGACAACAGCGGGGTGGACAAAATGAAAGACGATAAGAACACGGATGCTGTCGTGAGTGAGGAGGATGACGGCAGGGACATGGACATAGGTGTGGATCTGAGTCTGGATGAGAGTGGGGTGTTGGAGGCCGAGTCGACGAACGCCCCATCGCCGTCAGACAACGCTTTAGACTCAGAGTCCACAACTCAGGATGTCCCATCTGGCAGCACGGCAGAAAGCCCATCAGATGTAGGCCAGACCGACAGCGCGGGGGCTTCTGCGGTGGACCAGGCTGGACTGTACCCCTTGGTGGCAGAGGGGGATGATAAACACAAGCCAAGTGGCAAACGGGTGACGTTTCCTTCAGATGAGGACATTGTCTCTGGAGCAGTGGAGCCCAAGGACCCCTGGAGACATGGTAAGTACTGTCTTTTTGTCCCTGCATGTCTGTATGTGTGAATGACCTTCTGTGAATCCCACTTGTCAAATGTGCCTGTGTGAACGTGTCGGTTCAACGTGTTTTGCCACAATTAATCCTCATAGGACAACTTTTTTGTTTTTTTACTCGGACGCCTCGTCTTTACAGTTCGGGTTTGAAATGTGCTGTGTCATGGTCCGTATTGCACAGGAAGTCGGTACAAATGGGACTGGTGTACGGACGCCGGTGCTCGAGAGGCGTGTCGACCTGCCGGTTTTTGGTAAGGAATGTTGTCTTGTGTCTGTCTTCAGAGCACGTCGTCTCATACGAGATGAAGACTTGAGTCCTCAGGCCCCAGCTGTGCCCCCCCGCCCCTTTCTCAAACAGAAGTTCAGCTCTTTCCTCAAATAGTCAAATAAACAACACAATAGCATGGTCGGGTTGCTTTTTATCCCCAACAGCTAAATGCACCTACATAGGGTATATCTAAATATAGTCCCGGGACTGACTGTGCTGTGTTCAGTATTGTGAATGGATCCCTCCACTCCTTGAGGTGTGCCATTTTACCACAGTAGGTTCCTGTTTGTTCAGTGAACACACTCCTAAAGGAAGCTCATGCAGGATACGGCACGGCCTTCGCTGTGTTGATACAAGGAGCCAAATATTTAAAGTCCCAACAAAAATGACAGGTGAAGGATGTATTGTGCAGTGAATGCCACATGACTGGCATAAAAATAAAAGTCAACGGGAGCCAAAAAAAAAGACCAGCTGCTTGAATGGCAACAGATCATACTACAACAAGACATTGTTTCCAGCCATATGCAAATTTACGCCGCGGTGCCAAAGTACAGCTTCGGTACACAGAAGTTTCATGTTTAATGTTTTGTTTCGGAAGAGCAGAGCAGTTGTGTGTGTGTGTGTGTGTGTGTGATCAGACCGTGACTCACACGCTCCTTCTGTTGGCATGGACCGACGACATCACTGAGTAAACAGGCCTACGGTTGTGGTGTGAAAGCCGGTGTTTGCTCACGGCGCTGTGACGGCAGTCCGCATAGCGACGCAGCCGACGGCTGTCCGAGAAAACGCCAAATTTGTGTCAGTTTAAGTCGAACCGTCGGCCGGGGGCCTTCCGGTGTCAGCGTCCGCGTGACCTGTGCGGGTTTTTAAAGGGAAGGCCGGCTCCTCGTCTTTCCCCGGGCCGTAAAGCCAAAAATGTAGGCCAGGCCAAGGCGAGGGTCAAGTGGTGTGACATGTCTGGATGGGGGAGGGGGAGGAGAGAGGGACACAAAAGCAGCCAGATTAATATGCAGGAACAATCCTGCCACGTGTTCGGCTCAATATGAATGAACAACCCCACGATCGGTCAGAAAGACAGCGCTGTCCATCAGGACTTTCACGTTCCTCGCATCCCTTCACCTCACCGCTGCTTCTCCAGTCTGTCTCTGTGTCGCGGTGCACATGCCAGGCAGCCATTCTGATGGTAAATTGGACATGAAATATCTGTAGCCGTTCTCGACGGGGGCAAAGCAGCCAGTTAGCCAGGCGCTCTTAGCCCTTGTTATGAAACATCCACCACCGGGAACAGTAAAGTATCTGGGTGACTGCGGGATTCTTTATCACGGCGCATTTATCACATAGTTTATTTAAGTTCCAAAGGTCCGGCTGATTGTGCAGTTGGAGTTGATGTAGAGGCACACAGACCACTGACACAGAACATTCTGTTTTTACTGTAGACGCTGATAACACTGCTAAATTCATCAGGGCTTTTTTTTCTTTCTTTTTTAAATTCCCTTGGGTGGGATGAATACAATCACTTGAACTCCAGAAAGTCAGAACCTCAGAATCTGTTGGTCCGAGTCATTTTGTCCGTGACCTTGGCGTTCTGAAGTGTTCAGAACACGCCTGGGTAACATCATGTTACTCAACCAGTGCCAGGGAACGTGGGTGAGACTGACAGAGCTGAAGACTCATGGGCACATTTCTTTGATCGACATGGCAAACACGAACCCCCCTCAGCCTGCCCCGATTACCTGAATATATATTTTGACTAATTCAGTTAATGGTGGTTTGAAGGGCAGTTGAAATGGACTGTACCTCGAGATTACAGCACATGCAGGTAATTGTTAATAAGATGATCACCATAGTCCACATGAATTCTTTGCAACTAATGAAGCTTAACATTCACTATACACCGAGGCTTTCATGAATTATTGCTGAATGTTGAACGTCCTCAGACTTTTAAGGATAGCTTGTCTTCAGTCCTGCTTCTACTCTCTGTCCTTAGGACCCACTTCACACTTCACACAGGCCGTGTGTGTGTGTGTGTGTGTGTGTGTGTGTGTGTGAGAGATTTAAAGTCCAGGAAATGAAACGTATCTGAGTCTGCACCCCAAGGCTTCCCGTCCTCTTTTAAAGGTGAGCACCGTACCACAATAGACTCACAGTCCCTCCCGACCCTTTATCTGCAGATCTAGTGTCAGGTTCTCCGGGTCTCTGCCTTATGTCATGTGTCAGAAACAAAAGAGCGAGGAGGGTTCTGAGCCCACAGAGCCCGGAGCTTCGTCCACGCACGGTACCAGCTGCTGCTGTTGCTGCAGGAGCTGGGGGTGGGGGGGTTAAACGTTCATAAAGCTGCACACATGGGCTTTAATGGCTGTCACGCCACAAGCGTCTTCCAAACAGGAGTAAAACTTCGTGGCATCAAGAAAGCTGCTGTTCAGAATTCAGGAGTGAACAGGAGTCAAGAGAACAAAAGTAGCCAGCTGTCGTTTCATATTCCCGTTTCTTCCTTTTGTGCTCAAATTTTTTTCCAGGATGGCCGTCGTCTATTTTCGTGGTATCGGCTTGCAGACGGCGTCTGAGGCTGGGATCAACCGAAAACACAGAACACAGCAGTTCTTGGAACTCCCTTTTTTTTAATGCTCGATAACGTCGTCTCTTTCATTTCTGTCCCCTTGCTCTGTCTCGACTTGAGGGACGCTTGTTCTCTCCCTCCTGAGCAACTCCTACATCATATCCTGAGATTCCTCTTCCTCCGATCAGACGTACCAGATTGCTTTTGTTGTCACGTAGCGTGAGACAGAACAGAAGAGCGCAGTGCCAGAGTAATGCAACTTTATTGTAACGCGGCTTTGTGTACAAATACTGTAAAGCATACCGCTTGCAGTTACAGATCAGTCCTGCACAGTAATGTGTTTATCCTGCAAGCGACCATGCTCTTTGGCTCCTGGTGCATCAGACCCACTTGGCACCAAGTTATTAGAGGCTCTGTGACCCGTGAAATGTTATGTGTTGCGGCTGTGGACCGAGCTGCCGACTGATAAGCGGAGCTTTCGGTGTAGGAAATGGACGCGGGCTTTTGTAAACCGAGGGATAAGATCAGTTTGCACAAGAGGCAGACCGGATCTATGGCGGTATAAGCACTTGATCAATGTAGGGCTGCAACTAATGATTATTTACACCATCCATTATATCTGCTTACTGTTTACTTTCTCGATTAATTGATTAGTCGTCCAATCTGTAATTGTCAGAGGAAGAAGCTGACAAATGCCATCATCAGTTTTCATCAGTTGTCTCCACGTGTGTCTCGTTTTGGAAACTCAATGATATTCAGCTCACAGTGAAACCAGCGTTAGATAAGCAGCACGTCTTTCATCCCTAAAATGACTCGGATGATGTCATTGTTGGCGGGTGATCGTTTCAACATGCGTCTCTTTACTCTCGCACCAGCACATAAACTATGTAACGATGACACAAAATGGCATTTTTTGCCCCCCCCACACCCTCCAGTCAGCAATAGACGCCGATGCCGCATATCTGTGACACCATAATACCTGCTGATAATATCAGCCCCCAGGGCGAGGTCTGCTTTGTGCGTTCATCCATTATGCATGTCTGCGCTACACATGCAGCTTTGTTTGCCTTGTCAATTTGAGAACGAAGCTGTGAATGTGTTTGCCCTGCGATGAACCCATGCCCTCCGACCCCGTGTCTGTCTGCACCCCATAAACCGACCTTAAACCTTAAACTGGCCGGCAACGCCGGGGATTGACAGTAATTGTTGGAACAAACGGAACGCCGCCGCCCCTGAGCCGTCCCGGCTTCCACTTCCTGCCCTGGACGCGGCGCCGGACGCTCTGTCTTCATCAGACCTGACTTCTCCGCCTCGTGTCTGCACGTCCACCCGTGAGGAGGAGTCTGGAAGAATTACCTGCACTCCTGACACATTTCACCCCCGTGTAAAAATAGAGCATACAACTGTTCGCTCATCATGTCACTCCATCTGGTCCGACAGCTTTCTCGCTCTCATCCTCTTGGTTTCATGTGAAAATGGCCGCTCTTTTTATTTTCACCTATTGCCACGCTGCCGTCATACGGTTACGAACCATCTTAAATTGCCGAAGGCGCTAAGTCAACATGCTGCTGTGACCGCAGTGATGTGCGGATACCAGAGGTCGCCACTGTATGTGCGGTGATCGGTGTTGTTTGTGTTTTGCAGGAGGCCTGGGGGGTTGCAGGTGTTGTAATTTTAGTTAGTTAGTTTTTTTTCACATCCTGCTTCAGTCCCCCCCAGAGTGCTGTCTTTTAATTATTGATCTGCTCACAGCTACGTGGAATCAATTCCAGGGTTTGCGCATAATTACGCTCCTGCGGAGTCTCGTTATTTATTGAGCCGGGTCATCGTGATGTGGGTGATGTCAATGGTTTGGGTGGCAGCTCAGGCTCATCTGTTTCAGAGCGGAAGGCAGCCCCCCCACCCCCCCCCCACACACACACCTCTTAGATTCAGACTTTAAATCTGTTGTGCATGTTTACCCGCTGCAGACTGGGGCGAGCACGCCCCGCCGCTCTGCCCCACCTCTGCCGAGCCGGGCAGCCAGCTGTCACGCGTGAACGACGATGCTGTCACCATCCACAGCGCAGCAGTGTGAAATGGCAGGGTGTGTGTGAGTGTGCGCGTGTGTGTTTGGGGGGGTGGGGGGCTATTTTGAACGCTGGCACTCGAATGTTAAGTAGGAACTGGCAGCATTTCTGTGTCCCACCCCCAGCATGCTTGCACCCACCTCTGGAAGTTTGCCCTGAAGGCTTGGCCTGTCATTTCATACGCTCCTTTCACGTGATTTCATGTTTTCGCTTCAGATGACGTCTGCAGCAGTCCAGCTAACAACGCCAAGTGCTGGTGACTTGTGCAAAATATGTCAGACGCACACACACATTAACCCGCGGTCCCTCCCAAGCTGCTGCGCTGCTGCGGTCATCATGGCGTGTAAAACGAGCCATCGCAATGAATGTTGTTCACAGATTTAATCGGCTTACTGCTCTCCGTGTTTACCTGTGCTGAGTTGGCATCTTTATTTGAAACGGGCACTCTGAGTGTTGCGACACACCCACCGCCCGTCTCTGGGCGGATTTTGGTCAAAGTTTCCCTGAAGTTCAGGTATCCTCAGCTCATCCAGAAGATCTAGATCTATCACACAAAAGAAAAATAAACATAATATGACGTTTTATATATGTAGCAACAATATGCAAGCTGTGCAACTCCTAACCCACTGACAGGTTTCAGTCAGTGGGGCAGCAGATCCCCTAAATACTGCTCAAGATGTGGGCATAGGTCTGGAAAAGGGTGGATTTACTTATATCTAATTGGACACCTGGCCTCAATGTGCCGGTAAGCGCTCTGTGACCGATTTTCACTGTTGGAGCACCTTTTTTTTTTTTTTTTGGTACCGCTGGCTGGAAATAATTTCCGCTGGAAGCCTGTAACCTGTCAGCACTGGCTGCGCGGCTGTTACATTTCATTACAGACACGGTAGCTTCGTAAACGACGTCTTAATGGCCGGTTAGAGGTGGTTACCATTTTTCAGAGATCTTTTGCTGTTGTGGAAGCGTTTCCTTCCTGTTGGCATGCCAGTCCTCAGCTGAAGGGGCGGTATTAGCTGCCACATGACAAACTGTCCGCTTATAAAAGGGGCCAGTGCCCGGTCAACAAGCTGACTACCTCTGAGGCCGCATGCTTCCCACCGCGGCCCTTTCTCTCAGCGTGTCGTTACGTAACCAAACATTTGCGAGCCCCAGCTGTATGTGCGGCTCCAGATGTGCGCACGCAGCAGGTCAGGTGTTTGTCTACAGTAGCTCGACTGAGGCTGGTACGGTCTTCGCCGCGCTCTCCAGCTCTGCCAGATCGTGCTGCATCGCTCTGAGAAATTCAAGGCGTTATGAAAGTCGAACATTTTCGGTGGAATCCTGCGTTTGTCCCAGGTCTCTTGGTCGTCTGCGTGTCTCTGCAAATAGAGTGGACTCTTGCCTTTGGTTGTTTGGTCGGACTGAGGGGAGAAAGCGTAGTGCTTGGCGTGCGTTCGATTTTTGTTTCTTGTATGCTCGACAAAGAATAAGTGTGAGTGATGAAGGTACGAATGTGGCCAAGCTGAGGGGGGTGATCAGACACTTAAATGGGTCAGACTCCATTTGAACGCCCCCTTCAGATAACCGTACTCTGCACTTATCCCCGATTCAGTGCAGTAAATAACAGAAGTGATTTGCAGGACGACCGTGGAGCAAGAGCCGGCAGATGCCGGTGATTTTGTTCTAAGACGATGGCTGTCAACTAGTCAGCACCTCCCTCTGACAGCAGCTCGCCCTTTTCAGCACCTTGAAAGATCCAGTTTACGTGTGAATACAGGCCCTGAAGGTTTGGCTTCAACATCAAGTGCTTTTCAGAAATTCATATGAAAACTGTTAGGGCCCTCACATGTTCCTTTGAGATGTTTTCCAAAGAGCTGGTTATTGTTTGGATACTGGATGCAGACACCTCAACCTTGATACAGGTTCCTGAATGAGTCTCCAGCATTCTTAGATAACGGTACAAGCGTGCTTGATGCCTAGTTACTCCTTAGCCATGACAATATGGCACCAAATGAAATGCCATTTTACTCAGTGGTGGGTGGAGCAGTTTGGACATGAGAGTACAGATGTTTAGTCGCCAGCTGTAGTCTGAAAAGAGTGGAAAGTTGTTCAGGAGTTTGGAGAGCAAGGTGTCAGTGTGGCCTTTATGCGCTGTGGAAGAGGCGGAGCTTGTTACTGATCGAATACGTTTGCCCTCACAGAAGGCAGCCGCTCTGAAAAAAGGGGAAACAACAGAGCAGCACACGTTAAAATCCCTGACCTCAGATTTCATACTGTAGCCTATCACGGCGACGGCAGTCTGGCAAACATTCCTCCAGCGGTCTGCTCGGCGGTCCCAGTCAGACCGGCCCAAACTGAGCCCGGCGTTAAAGCCCACTCTCCCTCAGTGGGCGCTCCGGGTCGATCCGCTCTGACCTTTCGTGGGCGCCGGTGGAGGCTCTGACTGGAACAGTGTTATGATGTTACAAAGGCAGCGGAGAAGTCTTGGCATTTAATAATGTTGGGCCGTTTACGGCCGAGTCGTGGAGGCTCGTTAGGCAACGGTGACGCTCACCGCGATGACACGCGATAGATGGCAGCGTTTGATTGTGTAGCATTATTAAAGTAATAGAAAGTAAACAGCTCATAGCAGTTAGTTCACGCCTCTGCTTTCACGCTCGTTTCTGCCTGAAAACAGCTCTGTAGGAGCTTAATGGACTGTGTAAAGCAACAAAAACAACATTTAAAAGCTGACCTGGAAAATAAATTACAGTTGCGTAAAATGAAAAAAAGATAAATATACAGCAGGCTTTTTCAGAAAGATTCTCCAGTGAGGAACAGCTGCGTCAAACTGTAACCTGGCCGTACGAAAGGAAAAGCGTTGACGCGGCGTGAGCGCGGCTCGGCTCCGAGCGCGCCTGCCCGTACTTGTTGCAGTCGTTCAGCAGGAGTAATTGATTTATAATTTATGGCGTCTGCGCCTCCTTTGTTGCCCGCAGTTTTTCCTCGCCCCGAGATACCGATCCGACTGGCTGCACGCACACACACACACACACACACACACACACACCCGGGCCTGCCCTCGCCGGGGCGTTGTTTGAACACACAGTGTGGTGATGAACCCGAGGAAGGGAAGTGTAGCTTTGTCGTACATCTGCTGACCATCAGAGGAGGGTCACTGAGCCATCGAGATCTGCCATGACTTTACACGCACCGTGCTTAAATCCTGAGCGGGGTTGAGCTTCAGAAGTTTTTGTACGATTTCTGTCGTGATAGTCGATGCTGTGTTGATCATATTGTTCAGAATGTGCGGCGGCAGGAGAGCGATCGTTAATAACTGCGAAGCCCGCGGCTCTGAGTAAGCTACATGCTGTTGATTCGGCGTGTGTCGCTGCACGGTGGAACGGCGGAGGAGAGGGCGGTGCGCCGCTTGCTTGTGTCATCAGGCGGAGTCACTGAGTCAGAGCAGAGACAGACAAGTTCACTCCTTCATCTCCACGCCTAAAACCTTAATCTGGGGTGTTTTCAGAGCAGCGGCCCTGCCCCCTTTTGTTGAGTTTTTTCCCTGGGTGCAACACGAAGAGCTGGTTCTGTCTGCAGAAGGGAGGGGTAGGGGCAAAGTTAGGATGGTGCAGGGCAACAAAGGACGCGCGTTGGTTATTGCCTGGCAACAGAACTTGAGTTTATGAATGATATTCGACATGCTGTCGAGCGGGACGGCTGTCTGCACTGACCTCTCAGATCTACTGTTTTCTTTTTTCACTACCTCCTCTTTTGGCTGCGCGTGTCATCATTTGGAAGGATGGTGTTTCCCGTCCGTCGCTGCTCCTCCTCATCACCGCTCCCTCCCTACATGTACCAGCAGCACTGGGGCGGGGGGGCAGTAAAACAAAGAACTGCAGGCCGAGGCTGCGGCACGGCCCTTAATGATCTCACAGCCCTGATGTTTGTAACGCTCGTTACAGGCTTCCCTTCTCTTTTTTGTCTCCTTTACTTATTTATTTTCACTGTGACACCCTCGAGCCTGAGCCTCCATATATGGCTTCCTTTGCTTTGGAGTGCAGTCGTGAAGGATTATTTTTCATCAAAACAAATGGACCCATCTCTTTGTTTTTGTGTTGTTGTTTTTTTTCCCCGCCTCCCACTTGCTCACCTTCCCCTCTCTTTGTCTAATTAATGAGCTGTGTGTGATAATAACTGCAGTGAGCATGGGACGCCCCCCCCCAAAGCCCACCTTCCCTCAGGAAGTGTTTTCACGCACACACACACACACACACACACACACACACATTGCTCCACAGCACCTCTGCACAATAACACTTTTCCAAGGACACAATGTTCACTGGAACACGCTCAGCGTACTGTACAATTTTACAAGACTGAAGTCTTACATACGAGGAAGCAGCCATGTTTAGGTTGAAGCATGGATCACATGTCGCTCTACCTGAATGTCTGCAGCAGAAAATGTCCTTAATTAATCAATTAATTGACTAATAGTTAGCGTTTATCTTCAGTTGCGTCACAGGCATTCATGTGATCTGTCTTATTAATGCATGGTACGATTCCCAGTTTGTATGCATCTTACCCTGATGTGATTTAGGCAAGATAAGATAAAAGGTCAATTTGGTGCGTAGCATATTTTCCTTTCATTTCTAGAAGAAAAACACAGAACAGTTAATACAAAGATCCGATTCACACACATCCTTTCGTCGCTGGCTTGAAGGTAATGAGACGTTTGTGGTCCAAACATGGGATCTGTTCTGTTTTTAACAGCAGTGCACATGCTTGATGGCTACAACATACGGCAGTAATTACAGCAAAGAATTTGTTAAGACATGCAGGCCAGACAGGAGTGAAGCGCCCATCCCCCACCACAACAACCCGGGGTTCGATTCCCCAGGAGCCAAACCACAGGCTTGGTCAAAACTGGCCGTATTTACAGGTTCTCATCTCCGTTGCTGCACTGATGACTCCCAGTGGGAGGTAGAGCTGGGTGGGGTAGCGTGAGCACCCAACAAGGTGCTGGCAGGAAGTGGCATTTCCCAGCGGTAGCGCAAATTTAGTAAGGAGGCGGCATCCCAACATCAAAAAAGGGAAATGGGCCCAGAAATGTAGACCATAAATAAAAAGGTCAGACCAGGGTTAAATATATCTGAGCACAGAACAGTTACCTGGAAGTGATTCGGTAAGTTTTGTCTGGTTTCACAGTCACAACCAGTGTGCTTCTTCTTTTCCATTAGTTCCTGTAAAAGGCACACAGTGCGGTGGAGCCGTCAGAGGTATTTATACATAAATGGTTGATTAATGACGAGCGTGTGACCATTTATGGCTAACGGTATGATGTCCGTGGATTGCCTTTTAAAGATGCTCGTGTGCAGTTTCCCAGCGACCGGGCGTTTTCTTGTTTTGTTTTGTTTTTTTTAACAAAAAGGAGAAGCAGCTTTTTGAATCTGATGCAGAGAGTACAGCTTGGGCATGTTTCTCCTTTCTGAGTTTTAGTCCAGAATGAACGCACGGATGGATGTTAGCAGTCAGCATGTCCCCGTCAAACCAGCTGTGTGTGTGTGTGTGTGTGTGTGTGTATGTTTGTGTGTGTGCAGTAAGTACCAGGACCTGCTGCAGGATCAAAGGCCGGGCTGGTTTCCGTTCTCGTAGCTGTTTTGCTGTGGGTCTGAAAATAAGTGAAAGATGTGCATGGGCATTATCATTGTATTCATGTGGCCCTGACTCACTCTTTCATTTGGTTTCTGACGCACACGCGACATATTACCTCAGACTCGCCGCGGTGCCGGTCGAGGAGTGATTTTCCGACCTCATCTGACGTTGGCGAGCTTGAAAGGGTCGGTCATATGCACGCGGCTGCTCGTGCAGGTTTCTGAACTGCCTCTTTGTCCCGGCGGCAGGTTGCTCTGACCTCTGACCTCTGCTAGTATAAACGTACAGACAAACCGATCCAGCGATCTGCCCTCACTGCCGCTGCTGCTCCGTCGCCCCGGGCCAGCAGCGCTCCATACCTCAGCATCAGTAGTAGACTATACACTATACTGAGACTAATTGAGAAGAAAGACAAAGGTCTGTTATCATTAATACCTTCTTGTAATGCTGGTTAGTCCAGTCTGGTCTGTTGCTACAGTGTACAGGCGGATGTGTGCTGAGTCTATGAGTTAAACATGGGGATGGGCCTTACAACTGTACAGAAAGTGCACAGCTATGAGCCAGCGTGGCAGGACGCTGTTGTGTTGCGACTCTGACCCTGAAGCGGATCAGCGCGGGGTCTTCTTCATGGAGGTGTGGCGGGATCTCTGCTGAAAATTCACCTCGTCGCCATCGGCCTGCGCCACCGCATTGCCTGGAAAGCGCGAGAGCTTTGTTTGAAGACTGAGAATTGGCTGAAACCACGATGAAGAGGAGGAGGAGGAGGATTTTTTTTTTCAATGTCCAGTTTAATGGATGTGGTTCAGGTTTAAAAAGTCAGACAACAGCGGCTGCAGTGGTTTTAAGAAAAAAAGAAATATTAACATCATGTTAACATCACCTGCTTCAAATTAAACTGACACACAGACTTCAGGCCATAACCAGCCAGGCCCAGTTAACCTGATGGAGACAGAATAGATGGAATGCTAAAGGAGGCAAATTCTCACCGTGGGGAGGGAAATGAAGATGCTGACGCGGCACAAAGTCGTGTACGCACACCTGCTCCATTTGCTAACAAAGTGCCGTTGGCGCTGTAGATGCACGGGATGGGCCCCGTCTGTGGCGACACTGCTTTCTCTGAATGTATTTATCCGTCCACCCAAACGCTGTGTATCGTCTTATTAGCGTTCATGTTTTTTTCATGTTCCCTTTTTCCTCCTGTAGTTATTGGCCTCTGCTTCAGTGTCTCACTTCATCTCAGCAGACTCTCTCAGCCAGAACAGCAGGGTTGAATGTTGCCCAGTCACCTGACTGGAGTTAGCCCCCGCAACAACCGTCTGGGACGGCAGCGGCGGCTGACCTACACACACACACACACACACACACACACACACACACACACACACACAGACGCACCGAGAACAATACCTCCTTTTTGCTGACTTAAGTGTGGGAGCCCTCATAGTGGTTGCAGTTTCTGATCCTCTGTTAGGCGAGCGCTCCCCAAAAGGTGATGGCAGACGCACAAACGTCACAGAAGAGAGACCATTTTCTAAGTCTGTCCCAGTCCTGGACTTTATTATGCTGCTAATTTGATTAGCCGCGCTGCCGGATCCCCATGGGGGCAGATTTCGGCCGCGTTCAGAGGTTTAGCTCGATGAAGTCACAAACAATCTCAGATGTTTGATTTGTTTTGTGTTGCTGGCAAGCGACTGAAACCAAGTGGCCTGAAAGTGAACTGCCAAGCTCGCAAAATAGATAGGCATCATTTAACTTAATGATATGACTATGTACACCAGCAGCCAGTGTGACCACAAGCGCTTTTGGCTTAAGAGCATTTCGCCTGTGTTTCGCGCTCGTATTCCAACTGCACACACCTTTTAGAGTTGCAAGACTTGAAGAAGGTCTGTCCAAATCCCATCCAGATCTTCCTGACACGTACAAAATATCATAGCTGTCGTGCGCTCAAACTGTAGCACACAGTTCAGCTGTGCCACTGCAGCTTTCTTCTGCATCAATACAAATATATAAACAAGACGTATCAGCAAGTATAAGACGATATGACAGGATGCAAAAGAGATTGTTTTTGTGCGGGACTGTTTGTTTTACCTCCTGTAGGACGACATCTACGCTCAAAGCATCGTAACCTGTTTGATTTTCTGTGTTTTGCAGCTCAGAATGTGACGGTGGAGGAGATCCTCTCTTCCTACAAGCAGGCCTGTCAGAAACTCAACTGTAAAGCTATACCCAAAGTGCTCAAACAGATCCAGGTAAGGCTCGACAGCAGAGTTCTGTCCCTTTTCCTCTCAAAATGTTCATTTCACCCGCTGAGGAAAAGCGGAGAGCTGCGTCACAGAAAAGGTGATGAATGTGTAGGCCCGTTTCAGCGTGTAATTGTGTTATTTGCTGCCTCTTGCGGGGCGTCGTGATCCCCTCCTAAATCTCTTGGCAGGTTGAGAAAGCCATCACGACCCCAGCCAGACAAAACTCCTGCTTTTTCCCCTTTCGCACGCCAGTTAAATGTTGCCAGTTGCTGTTTGCTGCAGACCTCGTTACTATAGACACAGATATCATGAGTCTGCCCACGGCTGCTTTTTAGTGATTCATCAGGACCCCCCCCCCATACCCCAGCAAACCACAAGTGCAGTCACGAGGACCTTATCCATGACCAGAAATAGTGAAATAGAAATTGTGTTTGCTGGGACATATGATGAAGCCGGGGTTTTTGTAAAGATGCGTGAGTCGTTTTCCACCTCCTGGGAAAACAAGGCGCATTATTGTCAAAACCTTTCCGTTAATCTTTTACTCACGCGTGTGAGTAATGGACGTTATCAATACGAGCAATGGCGTTAATGCTATAATCCCTTTAAGACACAAGTGTTTATGATTTTCTTGGTCTTATATGTGATGGGTTTTGGACTGGTGATCAGGCTGACATGTTAAAGACCAATCATTACATCAGAAAATCATGTAAAATGTCTGCGCCGTGCGGTCGGCAGCTGGTCATCTGAAGAACGGTTAGGAAGTCACAGCAGCACCGCCCTGAAGTTCCTTGTAATTGTAAAAGGTTCCTGTTAGTGAGGTTGAACAAAACTCAGTTCCAACAATTACATCCTAACCCTTTTCTCCTGTTGGTTAAAACACTTCAAAAGCCCGTCGTTGTGGTCTGAGGGCACGACGCCATGCTCTGCAGCACGACTCCGGCCCGAGCAGAGGTTGTGGACGCCTTTTTCGGCGACGCGGGTTGCGACTGCCTTTTGACTTTTTTCCTACCTTCTCTTGTGGGTTAGCCAGACCAGTCATGTGTCCCATAATCCCTCTGCATGAGCAGTTCTTCAAATCCAGCGGCAGAAGCCTCAGGGCTGTGTGTTTTTATATTTCTGCAAACCTCGTGCCTTTGAATGGGAATCGGCGCACTTGCTTGACCTGTATTGCCGTTGCTCAAACGCCTCCTTGTGTGGCTGCTGTTTCTGCTGAATATGAGATGTGCACGCACCACACGGAGCAGAAGACCCAGCAAATCTGAATGGACATTTTTAACCTCCTTCCCCAGCAAACTCAAATCACTGTCCATCTCCCACCCTCTGTTAATGCGGCTGGGAACCTGATACCGGAGGATTGTAGATCGAGCTGAGTAAAGAGGCCTGTTTACAGAGTTCCTATGAAGCACTTGGAGTGGCTTTGTGGTTTCTTGTGTCTTTGTGGGCTGAAGGAGACAAGTGGTGTTTGTCCTGCCTGGAGAAAATAAAACGGCGTGCATCGCTCATGTATTTATGAGCGACCAGGGGCCATGTATTCGTCAGGTATTTCTTTACTTTTGACAAAGTTGCAGCGACGTCCCATTGAAGCAGTATGTGTGAAAAGAATGGCTGGTCTGCTCCTGTTTTTCTTCTTCAGGTTAATAAAGGTAAAACTTTCTATGCAGGATCTGCTGACTCGGACTCTGGGTGCCTGTCTCTCGGCTCGTCTTTGAGCAGTAACGTCCCGTCGGCAAACCGGTTCTCCCCCGGTCGTACTGACAGGATGGAGGAGTAGGCAGGGCCGCATGAGTACTTTCTCCTGTTTGTTCTGCCACACAGTCAGTGCAGCACACGCTCATGAAACCTTAACTGGGCCTCTCCACTCGGGGGGCGGGGGGGATTTGCACATTTATACCTGCAGGTGTGTCTCCGTGTGTTGTGAGTGATGACGTGGAAGGAAAGCGAGCCCTGCCCGGAGAGACGTTTGTGATTCGAGAGGTTCCGCGAAGACGTCGCCGGTCAGCTGATAGAGAGAAGCTCTGCCGAGATCTCGGCTACTTGTGGAAAAGCACATGGCCGTGCTAAGCTGCTGCCGCGGGGCTTCATTTAGTCCTCCGCTCTCGGTACATTTCCACTGGGAGTTGACTGACCTGAGAGTCTTTGTCATCCCACAGTTGTCCCACCTTCTCCCCTCCTTCCCTTCCGCATTTTTTTCTGCTTTTTTTTTTGTTATTGCTCGTGGTTACTCATGTCTGGCCCCCCCTTCATCCCTCCCATCCGCTGTAGTCTTTTGGTCCACTAACCCCCCCCCCATCATTTCTGCTTAGTCATCCTTGCAGTAACCAGCCAAATAAACAAGCCAGTCAGACCAAATGGCCGGCCAGGGCAGGGGGGGTGAGCTGGAGGAGCTGGGCCGTTTACTCTAAATGCTTTCTTTATTAGCTGGAACTGCACCGCACACGTGGCGGCGTGCCAGGGGCCCTACAGATTATGTACATTTCTGGCCGCTTGTTTGTGCGTCTGTGTGTTTATAAGGATCGCTATTTAGCAGATGCATGTTAAATGCCTGCTGTGCGCTAACTCCCACCGGAGTCTTAAGACCTGGACACTTGGTAGCCTTGTGTCACATTTCTGCCACTGCAATAGCCCCCCGGGACGAGTGGTTTCCCCATTATGCAACGACTCGCACGCAACTAGGGTGTACACTCGCTTTTTGTGAATATGCGGGAACATGCTCGGAGGCTGGCGGTGGGTCGTGTTCCTATGGAAAATCTTTTGCCACATGTACATCGGTGCGTGTTGTGCTCCTGCAGCAGTGATATGAAAACACAGTCATGTTGTGCTGCGCGTTGGAGGGAGGCGGTTCGGAGGACATTTGGACTGCATGCCAGTTTAAGGACACGACCCTCTGAAGTCCATTCCAGACTGGGCCGACGAGGCCAAATTTGGAGGACACAGCCGATTTGCACCCTTAGTATCCTAAGCCCATCGGGACAAACTCAACTGTGTATCAAAGTGTTTTCCACAAAGTCTGGAAAATGTTGCGTGACTGCGCCATGCGTCAGAATATCTGCTCAGATTGAGGTGCCGTTCGCAGGTCACTGCATCTGGAAGCTCGCCGACTGAAATACCTGCTACCTCCTGAGGTTATCCCTCATGTTTGCATGAGTTGATCGCGCTGTGCATCATATAAAATAACGCTGGAAACACAAGGCTCACGCTGAGTGGGTTTTACAGGCCGTTTCTTGTAGAAGATCCAGCTGAAGAATCTTTCGTTGACGGGCAAAGGAAAAGGTTTCTCTCACTTCCCTGCCCGTCCTATCGTTGATTAAACTAATAGGAAAGAAAGTCATTAGACTACAAGGCTGTGGGCACAGAGCATACAGGCATGACGCAGCGTTAAAGCATCCAATGAAGATCAGAAGTGGGATCGGTAAACACACACACATACATTGTGTAGGTGTGTGTGCATCATGGGCTATTTTGGCTTCTGGCCACTCTGTCTGAAAGGTATTTACACTGATAAAGTCATTCTCACTGACAGGTGCCTCAGTTAATTTTAAGTGAAGACTGACTTGCTCGTAAATTGCTCGAAGTGTGCGTCTCCCTGTGTTTGCACACTCAACGCCATCTGGGCACCGAAGAGCGTCCCGTGTTCGGATCAAACGGTCGTTCCACAAAACTGTGGGGCTCCCACCTGAAGTGAGCGGGTCAGTCGGTTTCACAGATATCTTAATAACTCCCGCAGTGCGTTGTTTAGCGTCACGCTGTTTTTTATTTTGACAGTGGCACAGAGTCACATAATCATACCGTCATCATCATGTGTCTGGGACCCGGTGAGTCACACAGGAGGCGACAGACCAGCATCTGTATGTTCAGCCACACACGGTGGGGGGTGGGGGGCGGTGGCAGGAGGACAGAGGTGATGGAGTTCATGCTGAATGGGTCAGCCAGCCAACTAGAGAGAGGGATTTGCTGGTACATAGTTGTGAGGGCAGCACTCTGTGTATTTCTCTGTTTGCGTGGGCGGTTGCGTGTTTTCCCAGGACAAGAGGCTGAATAACTTTCTGCCTTTTCATCTGTGATGCTGCGTAGCGAGTGCGTCTGTTCAGCGTTTGAGCCGACGCACTGACAGCCAGGTTTTAAAAAACACTCGAACGGCCTTGTCACATTTAAGCCGCACCGGAAGTGAGCTGAGCAAGTGCGTCTTGCACATGCTTTGCATGTCTGCGGTACTCCTTTGTCAAACCACCTCCTGCGCGATGGGAAAGTTTCAACATGTGAAAAAAGCAAAGTTTGCTTCCGTGGGAAAATACACACAAGCTCGTGAGCTCTGACTTACTTTTTCTTCTCGTATCTGTAGGAACTGAAAGACCTGACGCAGCGAAATGAATGCTTAGATCTAAAAGGTAAGCAGCACAACAACAGCCCGTCTGTCACAGTCGACGTGTGGGAGAATTTTGCAAATTTCACAAGCTTTGTTTTCATGACAAAATACTGTGTGCTGTTGTGAAACAGTTAATTGACCCTGTGTGTGTGTGTGTGTGTGTGTGTGTGTGTGTGTGTGTGTGTGTGTGTGTGTGTGTGTGTGTGTGTGTGTGTGTGTGTGTGTGTGTGTGTGTGTGTGCGTGCATGTGTGTCTTTAGGTGAGAAGCTTGACTACAAAGCGTGCGAGTCACTGGAGGAGATTTTGAAGAGGGTCCAGTTTAAAGTGATTGACCTGGAGCAGACCAACCTGGATGAAGATGTAAGAAGAAGCATCTGTCTCCACCTCTCTCTCCTTCCCTTCATTTCTCTTCCATTTCTCTTCTTTCATATCGTTCACCTCCCGTCACTGTTAAATCCTACCTTATGTCTCACTCTGATTTTTTTTCTTTTTCGCTCGAGCTCCACTGGCAGGAAGTGGACTGTTTGCCATGGGCTTTCTGATTACTGCAGATGTCCACTTGTGTAAACACCATTAGGGACTTCTGGGCTGCAGACATGCATAGCTAGAGACGGCGCTGCAGTTTGGAGCAGAGCGACACGGCCCTGGCCGCTTCCTGTCGCGGAGAGCTCCAAACATACTGTACAGTGCTGTATCACACTTGGTTCCCCCTGATTACTGCTCACTGTTGCATTCCTGTCTGGTAAAGCCGTGTCAGTTCTTTCACCATTTTACCACAGATCTACACAAAGCATGTGCAGACAGTCAGTCATTGGCAATACTGTGCATATACCCTTTTTTTTCTCTTTTTTTTTAAACAAATATCGTCTTGGACGCACTGAGCTTCACATAACTCAAACAAATGCAGGGTGACATACACACTTTTTTCACTCAGCATGGTAAGCTGCCCCAGAAATGTGCAAGAAGAAGCTGGATGAGTCAGTGACTGAGTCACCGGAGAGCAGCGGCGTCTCGGTCTGAGACAGGAGTCCCACCTCGGGCTCAGATAAAAACGAGAGGCTGAAAGGAGAAAAACGCTGAGGACGTGTTGGAGGATGTGAGAGGACGGGTTCATCCGTGTAGCGGGCATGAATGAGATGTACGGTAGATGGCCTGATTTGGCAGAGCCTCCTTATCTGCAGCAGAGGCGTCTTGTTGGGAGAGATATGGGGAGATGAAAGGAGAAAAATAGGTTCAGGAGCGATGAAGCCGTCCGGGGAGGTGGAGGAGGAGCAGGCATAAGGAGCGTTACCACAGGCTGGCTTTTATTGGACTGAATGTGACTCATCTTCCCCCACCCTGTAGATAAACACACTTGTGTATACTCAGTAATGTCTCCCTGTACACACACACACACACACACACACACACACACACACGAGGGAAAAGGTTGCAGCAGCCTGAGTTCAACGGCCTCAGTCGTACTCCCATTTTAATCTGCATCTCTGGAGCTAATTTTTTTTGCTAAACTATGTTAGCGTTTGTTATGTTTTGTTTATGTTTTACTTCACAGTCGTGGTGTCAGTGAGGTTTTTAATTTATCGATGACTTAACACAGTGTGGATCTGTTAGCAGTTCCACCTTTCCCCTCTAAACTTTTCAGCTGGTTTTAATTAAATAATGATTTGTAAAATTACCACAGTGTTTTGTAACAGAAATTTTAGTTTGTCCCTCTGGAGGGAGCCTGACCTCGTGGTTGGGAAACACTGCACGAAAATAGCTCTTGCTGTATATATTTTTTTCATTTTTACATGTTCACTAGCAACAGTAGACAGTATCTCAGATAGGTGCCATTTTGCCCCCACCTGAGGCCTCTTTGAAACATCTCAGCAGACCTCTCTTTGCCAGAGGGACCGTTACCATGGCAACAGCAGCTGGCCCCTGCTGTAAATTGTTCAGGGTTCTGACAAAGTGACCGACCGAGATTTGTCTGAACCGTTGAATATTTTAATCTGAAATGCCACAATAGGTCGTATGTTTTAATTGTCCTTCTCCTTTCCGTCTCACGTCCTGTCTCGTCTTTTCAGGGTGCGTCAGCTCTGTTTGACATGATCGAGTACTACGAGTCGGCCACGCATCTCAACATCTCCTTCAACAAGCACATTGGCACGCGGGGATGGCAGGCCGCAGCTCACATGATGAGAAAGGTGAGGAGTTCGTTGTCGTGCAGAGGAATTACAATTAAAAACCTTTGTTGCAACAAAGACAAAACATGACACGAACGTGCTGCATATATACCACCTAACACAACAAAAATAGATTTACAACTCAGTTAAATTGAGCCATGTTTTTAAGTCCATGTTTTTATCAGCTTGATATTTAATGAAATATCAAGGGCAGCAGCAGTATAGATAAGGGGGACAGGTGGGATTGGGACAGTAATGAACAGAGCGGCTGAGAGGTTTCCTCCTCACAAAGAGGGTGCTGATGATGAGCTATAAAAGTAATCATTTTCCTTGACTTCTATAATATTTGTTTTTTTGCATAGAGAAGACTAATCTTTCCCCTGTTCTTTATCAGTGGCTGAGGTGGTGTCGTGCAGCGCCGCTTTGCCTGCTTACCCTCCCACAGTCCTGCCTGTACCCTTTACGGTGCAGTTTGACGTCACCCATCACTTATTACTGTTAAGAATACAAAACAGGTGGCCGGGCAAACACATTAATATATCATCTTTCAAGCTGAATATGTGAGAAACGCGTGGCTGTGAACAGCTGCTCACTAGTCTAAACAGTTGGGTTTTTTTTAAATTAAACAGGAATATGAAGGATAAAACCGCCTACTCCACTATATCCTTTTATACTGTATAGTTGTTTAAGGTGTGAGAGAAAATGTGAGATGATGCAAGCAAAAAAAAAAACATACCTTAGACTAACAGTGAAAAATCTCTGAGTTTTATTTGTACATTAGGTTGTTGGGTTTGTGGACATTTTGGCCTGGTTGAATTCCACCCTGCTGTAGCTTGTCCCAGTCAATATAGCGAGCCACACATGACTGACATCTTCATTTTTAATATTATGGCCTGTATGTTGTTGTTTTTAGGATTCAGTTCATTACTCACCATCCTAGTGGGGAAAACAACAAACCGTTGTTGACAAGTTACTGTGCGTGTGTTTGTACTGCAGCTTGTACATTGTTTGTGTCATTACTCGGTGATAATTTAGTTTTGTCGTAGCTTAATGAATCTTAACACACTAATGCTTTTGACAACTGTGTGTCCTTGCTCAGCTGAGGGCTTGGATTTAAACAGATGAGAAATAAACTAAAAACATGTTGTTGCCTTCATCTGGGCTCCACTGTGCATTCACTGCATCTTTGTTACTGACGGCTCTGGTTTATTATTTATCAAGTCAGACGAAGCTCCTCAGTCGGTGTCGGCGTCATACTACAGCAGCTGTAATAACAGATGATGAGAGGTTGCTGGTCCGACGAGCTGGTAGAGGATGCAGAAGTGGAAAACGTGTGTGCCAGCCACTTTCTGCAGGGCTCTTATTTCACTGAACTGCCCGAAGATGTGGACATTATTTCATACACAGTTATGATTTTTGAATTGCGTACTTTTACCTGTGCACACCACATTCATTGTTCCTCTGCCCCCCCCCAGACGAGCTCGCTGCAGTATCTCGATGCACGCAACACTCCTCTGCTGGACCACTCGGCTCCCTTCGTCGCACGAGCGCTCCGGATCAGTGGCAGCCTGGCAGTGCTCCACCTGGAGAACGCTGGCCTGTCTGGCCGACCGCTCATGTTACTGGGTAAGACGGGCACAGTGCCAGGGCAGTGACGGGGAGGGGTTGTCTCTTTCCAGCCCCGTCTTCGGTGTCAGAGAATAGTGAATTTTTTCAGTGATTGTCTACTTCTGACATTTCTCCTCGTCTCACCTTCCCTCCACATCCCTCTCCTCCATCTCTGTTTTTGTTTTCCTGGTCAGCTACGGCGCTGAAGATGAACATGAACCTGCGGGAATTGTACCTCGCAGAGAACAAGCTCAATGGCCTGCAGGACTCGGTGCAACTTGGCAACTTGCTCAAGTTCAACTACAACATCCAGATCTTAGACCTGCGCAACAACCACATCCTAGACTCTGGTACGCAGCAGTGATAGAGCACAAATGCATACAGCAGCATCATTGTTCATAGCGTGGATGTTTTCTCAGGGAGGGGTGGTTTTGTTAAAAAATGTTTGTTTGCTGTGCGTGCACCTCAATACCTGTTCACGAACCCAGATAAGATGTGATTATTAAACCGCGTGGAGAAATGGTGCTTGCAGCATGAAGTAATACATCACAATAAAGCAAAGAATAGAGTATGAGAATTCAACATATTACTACAATTACATTTGTTTCATTTATGTTTGGGTTAAAAGATGCACACGCAGCAACAAGATCATTGCTTTCCAAGCTGAAGTTGTACTGCAGTAGTTTTTGACTTGTGCGAGCACTGAGAGACATTTTATTTCAGATCACATGATATTTAATTGAAATTGGGATATTTTGAAGTTAATTGCAGGCGTGCTCGCTGCGACTGTGTTTTATGTCTCTGTTTGTGGCCACAGGTCTGGCCTACGTCTGTGAAGGACTAAAAGAGCAGAGGAAAGGCCTTGTCACTTTGGTGCTATGGAACAACCAGCTCACACACAACGGCATGGGCTACCTCGCTGCTGCACTGGTACACACACACACACACACACACACACACACACAGTGGAACAATAGAGCTGCAGATAGATTTATCAGGGGTTTCAGGAGGAAAGCACTAGCTGTGTGTGTGTCTGTGTCACGGCTCGGGCGGGCAGAATTCAATTACATCCTCATTACTCTATCAGAGACGCGATCATAATCGAGCTCTGCTGTTTGTCTTCTCCTCGCATCTGTTCGTGTTCAGCAGCTGGGCCGCAGCTTAGGTCCACATGTGCACGTCGTACTTGTTGCTTAGTCTCATCTCCACCCAGTTTTGTTTGATTGATTCAAAAGGCAATTTCGCTGGTTTAACAGCCGGGAGCGATCCAACCGTCCACCACAAATCTGCCCAGTCACCAGCAGCAGCCTGCGTACACACCTGTGGCTGTAGATGGTCAGAAACTCGAGTCCAAATGAAGGATCATGTTCATAATCATAATCAAAATAAAAGGTTATATAAAAGTTAAATAAAAGTTAATGATTATGTGAGATTCTAATCAGTTTGTTTATTAACTGTTAATTGATCACATAGCTATTGTTCCATTTTCTCTTAATGTTAATGTATGTCCCCTGACAGTTAATGGTGTTGTGTACCACTTCGGTCCATGGAACTTTATTTCTACATCGATCATCTAATGTATCCCTGAAAACAGTGGCCAAGAACGAACAGTGATTTGGCACGGCAGATCTTCATTACAGTTGGAACTCAAGCAGATGAAAGTTGTTCCTTATTGACTGGATTTAAATCTTCAAGTGCTGTATATTTCTTTTAGGTTCGTGAGTGGTTAATGGATATAAAATGAATCATCTGGGCAGTAACTCAAGTCAAGTGACTGGTAACTAACGAAGATCAGGAAGATTTGAATAAGCAAAAAGGATTAAATCTGAGGTCTATAGACTAAAGAATGCCCTCAACCTCTCACATGTTGTTAATTATGGAGAACTGTGTCTCCGCAGACCACTTACTTTCAGAAGGACAGCTTTTCTAGGAATCCTGTCTCTTTTTTTTTTCATTCAGCCCTGTAAGATCTTGCAGGACCCACAAATCGGCCTAAAACCTCCAATTACACTGATAAATACATCTCATGACTTTCCTGGCTGCTGATTTATCAATCTGGTAATGGCCACAGTGTAGCTACCTGCCCTAATGCAGTGAGATGGCAATTTTGGGTGTAACTATTACCAATAAGCCTGCACACTGTGTAGTAATGTAAAGCAATGTAAAGCTTCAGCATGTGATTTTATGATGTTCTGTCCAACTGGTAAAGAAATAGTCATGTATTTTTTTTAAGATTGAATACCACCGTTTCCTTTTCCTCAGCCATGCACCCAGAGTCTGGAGACTCTGAACCTCGGCCATAACTCCGTGGGTAACGAAGGGGTCCACAAGCTGAAGGACGGACTGATTGCCAACCGCTCCGTGCTTCGACTGGGCCTCGCCTCCACCAAACTGTCCTGCGAAGGTGGGCAATAATCTCTCTGTGCCTCAGTGTTTGTGGACTGTTTTGCCATCTTGCACTGAGCGACTCCTGTTGCGTTCTGACGTCTGTGCTACAGGAGCGGTGGCTGTGGCTGAATTCATTGCTGAGAGCCCCAGACTGCTGCGTCTGGACCTTCGAGAGAACGAGATCAAAACAGGCGGACTGATGGCCCTGTCGCTGGCCCTGAAAGTCAACACCTCTCTGCTGCGCCTGGATCTCGACCGGGAGCCCAAGAAAGAAACTGTGAGCATGGGGATAAGGCATGGGGCAGGGGATAGAGGAGAAAAGGTAAAGAGCCAGACACAGTCTAACAGACGTAGTGCACACATTTCTGTTTATCTCCCACCGGGTGCCGGCGTAGGTCGACGCATTTACATGTTTGATTGATCACGCCTGGGCTGCTCATGGGCTGTCCCACACTGTCACACACTGTCCCTTGTGGACAAAACAGTGTGTTACAGTGCTGCTCTGGGTGACAGCTTACATCACTGTGATTAACACAGGCACGGCACTTAAAATAGACTGCTTTGGCAATGTTCTTGTTGGGGCATGTTTCAGACATGTTTTTTGTCTCACAGGTGAAGAGCTTCATTGAGACCCAGCGCACCCTGCTGACCGAGATCCAGAACGGCTGCAAGAGGAACTTCGTCCTGGCCAAAGAAAAGGAGGAAACCGAGCAGAAGATGAGAAATTCGGCCTCCATGGCTGAAATCGCCACAGAGGATGGAACCAGAGAAGAGGAGGAGGAGGATGAAGCGGCATCACAGGAGAGTGGTGACAAGAAGGAGAAAGAGGAAGTGGGTGAAACGACGGGAAATGAAGGACAGACGAGCAGCCAGTCAGGAGCCAGCTCTGACACCAACATTTCTCAAGTAAACCTGGAGTCAGACTCAGAGACGGAGGATGAGGAGGAAGAGGAGGTGGTAACAAAGTCCTCCTCCACTTGCTCAAACCAGACTGCTACAGAAACCCAGACAGGGGCCTCGCAGCCCCCCCTCAGTGCCTCAAGTACATCCTCGTCCCCAACCGCTTCACCCGCTGGAGGACCGAGCGTCATTTCAGGCATCACTGTCACAGAATCCCCAGTTCCTCCCGGCACCCCTCCATCTCCTGGTCGCTGTATATCTGTGTCAAGCCCGGGGAGGGGTCACAAGATCTTCATGGTAACACGGGTAGAGAGCCCCCCTGACCAGCAGCAGCTCCAACTCCTAACAAGAGCACCGACGGCCCTCAACCAAACTAAAGAGGTCTCCAAGAAGCCTGGAGACGAGACACACGATGACATGAAGGAGCGCTCACCTGCTCTGTCGACAGACTGCAAACTGACAGAGCAGAGTCCTGGAGCACGCTCAGAGTCTGCAATAAATCCTACACAGAGCCACACACTAGAGCCCAAGTCCACAAGTCTACCCACAGAGGCTGTCACAGCTAGTACTTCAGACCCAGAAGTAACCCATCCAGATCTGCAAGCACCAACCCCTCCTTCTTCGGATTTGCCGCTGTTGCAGGCTGCAGCGTTTCAGCTAACTGAGGAGGTAATCCAGAGCAGCAAACGCCCCCAGCCTGAGCCCTCTTGTCCAGAAGGAGGGAAGGAAGGAGAGGAGGAGAAGGAAGGTCCCATAGAAGATGACAGAGAGGACATGTCCTCTGATAGCACAGAGGAGTGTAAACAGCTAGAACCGAGTCAACCCCCTGCAGTAAACACGCAACAGCAACAGCAACAGCTACAGAACGAGCTGGCGTCTGCATCAGAGGACACCCGGTCACCGAACCCAGCAGAGGAAGAGGAGGAGGAGGAGGAGGAGGAGGCTCCTATACAAGACGAAGCACCAGTCGGCTTGTCGGAGATCAAAAAACCTAGTTCAACAGAGACAGAAGACAGCGAGCCAAACCCAGAGGAACCAAGTCCAAAGCCGCCAACAGAGGCAGACGAACAAAGAGTCCAGTGTGTTCTCTCGGTCCAGAGCGATCCGCAGGAACCCTCTGTCTGTCTGAGCGGGGCGCAGGAGACCTCAAAGAGTCCCGACTCTGTCCCGACAGATTCACCCGGCGACAGCTCCGCAGACGAGGCTGAGTGTTTCACTGAGGCTCTGGAGGGACAGGTGGTCGGTTCAGTTCTACCCAACGGCCTGAAGCCCGAGTTCTCCCTCCACCTTCTTGATGCTGAAAGCCCCAAACCCAGCAGCTGTGTGATGGAACACGGTGAGTCTCTGTCATCACGGATGTTTGATTCTTCTTCTTCCAGATCAGATGAAGAAGATGTTTTGGGTGTGAAAAGCCTGTCAGTTAATGTGTATCATGTGTCACCTGTGTAGTGAGTGTCTGTGGACAGGACCTGGAGGAGCTGCTGCTCGAAGCCAGTTTGGATACGGGGAGAGACGCACCATGAGGTTGTGAGGTCAAAAGTTCCTTAGTGACATAGCATATCTGCCAAAGTTAAAACATGTTCAAATATGAATGACGCGTGGCTTTAATAATAATAATAATAATAAATAACCGGATATGACATTGAATTTGGTTGGAAATGTTTCCTGCTACATTCAGGTCTCACTTGTCTCCTGTCTTCTCCTTCCACAGGGACAGCGGGGACGAGAGGAAACAGCGCTCAGATGGCTTGTCTGGCTCTACTCTGGGACTGTTTGCTCTCTATGTTTTTTGTCATTTCTTTGACTTTGCCACCAACCATGACCTTTCCATAAAGGACAACAGACCTGGTGTTACAGTCGAGACTCCACACACAAAAATACAGGCGAATTCTGGTAAAGACACGAAGGACGATCTCAAGCAGACAAGCTTGACTGAAACAAAAAAGAATCCTCAACAGCCACACTACATCGACCAACAGAAACACACAGACATATGCACACTGAATATGAGGAAGGGGGGCGGGTAGAGAAATGACATCATGCTGTTATCACTACATTATTTTTTTCAATCTGCAGTCTTTCCACACAAAGCGACTGCCTGTGAGAGAGAAAAGAGAGACGGGGGACAAAGGAGGGAGGATAAAACACTAACCAAAGACAGATCGCGGCCCTTTCTCGCAGCCCGCACTCGCTCTCTCGTGTAGATTTTCACTGTAGTTGAGGAAGTAGAAGTCGAAGGTTTTTCGGGACACGTGTACGCAAAGACACGATGGCGATGAATGTGTGGTCACGCTAAGAAGATGACCGACCCTACTGAAGGCGGACCTGCTGGCTTTAAACACTAGTTTTAGAGGCGGTAGTAAGACGCCATTGAAGGCTTTTCTGTCCACAGGAAGCTGAAGGTGTGAACATGTCTGTTGAAATGTCAGTGCTTTGTGTCAGTGTCCCCAACCCCAATCATTGTCCCCCTTTGGAAAAAAACAAAAAAACTCTAAGGGACCTTTGCCAAAGTGACTTCCTTCTTGTCTGTTTTCTCGTCCTCTGCTCACTTTGGCCCCTCAGGAATCGGTGCCCCCCCCACACACACACACACACTCTCCACTCAGTTTCCTCAGATCTGATGTGGAGGAGCTGCATCTGTCTCCCGTCTCCCTCCGCTACAACAAAACCACCTTTTTTTTTTTTTTGGAAAGTCACGAAGCTGAAAAAACCCAGAACTTCTGTGAATGTCACGAAGCACTGCTGTCTGCTTTTGGTTGAGTTATTTCTTTTTACAGTAAAAAAGAAAGTTGTTTTTCCTTGAAATGTTTGCAACTTCAGACACTATTACTGCATTTGTTCGACCAGTCGGCTCGGTCTCCGTCGTCAACCCTCCCCCCTCTTCATCCTGTCCCTCGGTCTTCCATCGGTACTTCATGCCATCTCACCGCTCGACTTTTGCTCACTATTCATGTTGCCTTCAAACTCGCCGCTTCTCATTCAGTCTTCTGTTTTGTTTTGTTTTTTGTTGGGCTACTTTGACAAATCAGTTATTTTGTATTTATTTTATAGCTATATGAGCCTTTTCTGATTTTTTTTTTCCGCTTTTCCTCCTCAACCCCTTCTCATTTTATCTTTTCTTTTCCATTTGGGGGTGGTTGCTTTTAAAGGATACCCTCCTGTTTTTTGATGTATATTTCAGATTAAAACTAGAGCAAATATATAGATTTGGGTTTTTTGTTTTGGAGGGGGGGCCATCTGTGCTGGGAGGAGAGGTAATTTATGATTGAATGGTTGACTATCATTAGCATAGGGGTGCAGTAATGAAAGCAAATACAGTGACGCAACATAATCAAACTCCTTGTTGGTCTAATACTCTGCTGGGTGAAGCAGTGGCAACAAGGGGGCGCTGGTGTTTTTCTTTTTTTTTTTTTCTTACAGTGGAGCCACAATAAAAAGGATTTCACAGCATCATATACAACACGCTGCAGGCGCTGACGTCTGTTCACATCCACCTCCTGTCTTGAATTTTCCACAGCAAGCCAGTGAATCTTTACAGGAAATGTAGACTTTATGTTTGAGAGCTGGTTTTCACCGAGACAGACACAGGCAGGTGTTTTTTTTTTTCTTTGTCTTGTTTTGTTTTTTTTCCTAAAAGGAGCATATTTTGACCCTCCTGCTCTTCTCCACCCAACAGATAGTTTGCCCCCACTGTTTGTAATGCTTTAATTTTTAGAAATTTTTAATAATAATTTGTTAACTTAATTAAAATGTGCCGGTAATCACAAAGATATGTATGGCAAAATTCGTTCCTCTCAAATAAATGCATGTAATAACTAATGATATGACTGAATGATTCAATTGAATTACTTGTTTGGAGAATGTTTGAACGGCAAAGGAATGCATGAATATTTGTGTACAGAGGTTTGGTTGGGATATTTGGATACAGCTGTTTTTTGTTGTCTTTTTTTTAAAGAAAGAAAACAAAATTTCTCCTTACAGAAAGTGGTTCCCTACCTGTGGGGCCGGGCCCTCACAGAAGATCTAATACGAGGAATCACATAAATTTTTTTTTTTTTTTTTAATAATTTTTTGGAAAACTGTACGTGTCGTACCCAGAAATTATTTAAATAAAACAAAGAATAACAACTTCTCTTTGTTTGATCCACTCACAAGTGGAACATTGCTTCAGTTTAAGGGGTCAGAAGTCAGCAAAAAGCTGAGAACCAGAGACGAGACTTATTCTGGAAAGAGATTTCTTTTTATCGGCAGAAAGCTGGTGGCGAGAGGTGAGGGGGTTCACATCCCCCGGGCTGAGGGTGTGAGGAGGTGGAGGGGGCGGCGTTGAGTACAGGGTGGGAGCTCTGCTCTGTACTGTACTCTTCTGAAGGAATTCCAGAATGCACTAATCCAGCCCCCAGCCTCCTCTTACAATGCTCCAGTAACGCAGGAGATTGTGAGAAAGCTAGAACTTATCAGTGATTTTTAATGACCCCCTCAATGCTTAAAGAACACCACATGTAACAGCACTCTGTTTTTTTAACTAAAAAAGCTGTTTCCAATGAACCCTCAAAATGAAGCAACATTTACTGTGGGAATCCTGTCACGACCAAATCTGCGCTTCTAATTTGTTTTACCAATTACCATGTGAAGAGAAAAGTAATTGCCGCCTGAGTTGTGTTTCCTGGCAATGTCCGGTTCTATTGAAGGAAGGCAACAAAGGCACTTGAGGAAAACAGACTAAAGGTTTTGGCAGTGAACATTTCCTTCACTGGCTAATGAGCAGTTCAATCAATAATTTACAGTTAAATTTTGTTTAATTAGAGGTTGTACATGAGTGAAACTGTCAAACAATTAAAGAGAGGGTTAGTGAAACAGTTGTTAGTTAGTTGAGCTTAACTGAGCACAAAGACTGGCTGGTTCCTTCAGGAAAGTGCTGTTCCCGGTTAAGAAATTGTTTGTCACGTGAAGCCAGATAAAACCACAATCTACTGTTTTATATTTGGGTTTTGGCACACATTAAACAAAACACTTAAACAATGTTTAATGCAATAATTACTGAGCTTCAGAGGTACTGGCAGGTGGGTTTTTGTACTGGTGACAGAGTCAATTCTGGTTGAAATAAAACATTTCCTAGCGGGTCTTTGTTGGTGTTGTTGTTCTCGTGACTCATCATATGGCCAGAGAAACTCCTGAGGTCCTGCCTCTGTCCACACTGGTATGAAGCATGTGATTGTGCACCTCAGGGTGAACAGTAGACGGGCACATCTTTGTGATGTTTTCTTTTTGTTTTTGTTATGTCCACATAGGCAGTTTCATTTCCTCAGCTAACAGGAAGCGGGGGGGCACACTGGACCAGGGTCAAGTATGTTGTTTGAACTTGAACCGGTTATAGACTTTGTCCTGTTTGATGTCTCAACAGTTCAAAATAGTTAACTTTTTAAAAAATCCAACGATGTGCAAACCCATAGTTTGGGATAAAACTATACGCACAACCCTGGAAGGAAATAAAGCAAAAATAAAAATGATGATAATGATATAAAATGAAAATATACTGAAGTGTACAAATGAGGAAGATTTTGAATGAGTGTGTGTAAAAGAGCATTTTAAGCCGAGGACCATGGATTTTATCAGGGGAAACTTTGACTGTCTCTGGCAGAGTTGATCAGCTGTAGCTAACTCGCGTGCGCTGATGGTAAAGCTAAAGCTCCGCTATTTGTCTGAAAACTCTGTTTCCAACTGAATTTTCAGGGTTTCCAGCTTATATGTTGTAACATTGTGTAATAGGGGACCAAAGCAGCTTTGCGTAGCTTCTCTGAAGAAAAAGGAGCGTTAACTGAAACACAGGAGTAGACGAGGTGCTGAAAGTTTAGCCGGGTTGCCAGGTCTGTGGCCTCTCTTTGTGCACAGGGGACAGTGGTGATGAAACGCTTCCTCGCTGGGTCTTTACTTGGGCTTAGCCGTTCCTCAGGAATGTGTTGGCATGCTGGTGGAACAGAAGGGATTTATCTGTGGTGTCAGCCCCTATCTGGCCTGTTGATTTGCAGTCCAGTGGACTGCAACAAGCCCCCTGCACACTGGCCCACATGAGCATGGACTAACGGGACTGCAGCATCTTTCGCTCTCCCCTTTAACTCTTGGCAAAAACTTTTGAAATATTCATTTAATTTCCCTTCCAAGAAGCTTTAAAGAAAAGCAGCGTCGCTTTGGAACAAAGGACTGATACATTCCTCCTACAAAGAGTTAAATTCACTCTAACTGCTCAAATCAGTAGCCTTGGTCTGGTGTGACCAGTCGCTTATGGTGGCTGATGTTGAATGCATTGGCCATTGCCTTTGGAAGTTGCAAGGTTCAAAACTCAGGCATCAGTACAAAAGTTAACATACATTTTGTAATACTACATGCACAACATAATTAAACGTACTTCTGGTCAGTGTTTGTCTGCTGTGCATCAGTAGCGCCTTCTCTGTTTTATGTCACTGTCAGATCAAATAAATGCTTTGTCCTTTTCTTGTGGACGTTTCTGCTCTGTTTTACAGTTCTACCAGGAAGTAAGGGAGAAAAAAGGACGAACTACACATACTGCAACTATTTTACTGCAGCCCATCTGCATGATTAAATATTACTAAGGGGAAATTGTGCATCTGGTGTATGCAACAGGAAATATATATAAAACTATATGGTGTACTCCTATAGAATCAATTATGATGTCCAGTAACTCTCATACACTTTTGGTTTCTTGTAGTACAGCTGTGAGCTGAAATCCAATCTTTCTACTTATTCTACATTATTGTTAAGCAGCCTGACTTATTGAAGACCGATTACATAATGCTTCCATAACACAGCACTGGATGCAAATATTCCAAATGCTTTGGGGGCTAATAATGCCGAGGTGAACCTTATGATTAGATCAGGTCATGTAATCCTGACAACACAATGAGAATTTAATTAGTGCAAATTAGCTTCAGTCGACCTGCTCAGAGAGGGTGTAGGAAGGGTGGGCGGTCTGTGCAATCGTCCGCTGACAGTTTTTTCTCCCACCATCGAGCTGAGGAAGGAATGCAAACATGGATAACCGAGGAGAGGACGATACCGCCCACCCGCCCCCCACTCCCCAGCTCACATGACTGCGATTATGGCAGAGGAGGAGTGTGGTGGGACAGGGAGAGAATGTGTGGACGATGAATGACATTTTTCAGCTTTCAGCTCACAGATCACATCCAAGAACCCAGCTTACTTCTGATTGCTGCCCGAGGGTCGTCCACTTTTCTGGGGTAATTAAACTTTAGACTGAAAAAAAACGTAGACTGTCTACATATGTTGCATTTTTGCTGCTTGTGCAAATAGTTGAATGTGTGTTACATGCACATGCTGGTTTATTCATGACATACAGTAAGTGGAGGAAGAAGCACTGAAATATTTTGACTTCAAATACAAATACCACAGTGTAAAAAAGTCCTGTTTTCAAATGTAACTTAGGTAAGTGCCAAAGTATTTGCATTTATATACACTTAAATTAAAAGTATTCATCATTATGCGGAATGGACTCATTATGGCCCAGTTTGAAATAATGTATATTATAGTGCAAAATTATAATTATTGATGGATTAAATATTGTAATGCTGGTAAATATGGGACCAATTTTAACTGTATACTGAATTCCATGAGAGACTGATTTATCTTATTTTACCCTAATGTATTATAATACCACATGATATATTTGTTGATTATATTTTGTATTATTAATGTGAATATGCAATGCAACTTTGCCTTGAGTTATTAAAGAAATGAGTTGTTGTGGACTAGAGGCAAAAAGTAACAGAACATATTCAGGGACAAGTACTTCATAACTGTATAGGAGTAATTGACGGTCCAATCAGGTTCATTCATGCTCAGCACACTTGTGAATTTAATCTTAATTACAATTAAAATCTGAAGTTGAAAGTAATGAAGTAGGCTTTGTTTAATCAGGCACTGTACTTAAATATGTGCATATTTTGACTGAAACTTTGAAAATGTGAAACCTTTGATGACAAGGATAAATATCAGTAAACAAGTACTAATGTCTGTGTTTCTATGTGAGGGTGTATATTAATTATGAAATGTAACCTAGATGTGCACTGAGCAAGACATTTTATAATTGAAAAATAAAATGTGTTTGCTTTATTCTTTCAGTTGCAGGTATGAGGCTGCCACGCTGGTGCATGCTGGGAATGTCCATCCTGCTGCTGGTGTGCGAGGTCGCCATCAGTCAAATCTGCAAGTCCCTCATCACCCTTTTGGATGGTTTCCACACGCTCTTCATCCTCATATCCCTGGCTCTTCCTCCTCAAACTTCAGATAAAATAAAACATCCACCCTTCTCCTCTTTGGGCTCCCCTGCATCTCTACAGGCTTCCTCCCTCACAGCAGAGCCTCCACCTGGCACCCACACCTCCACCGATGGGTCATCACCCCCAGATGAACCTCCCACTCCTCAGCTCATGCATGGAGCAGCCTCACCTTTTTCTTCTCACCAACTCTGCTCCCCAGCAATTTCTGCTCCGCCTCTCGAGTGTGGGATCTCCTACGCCAGTAGCAGGGTTCAGGTTGTGGGGGTTTTCATTTCCAGTCTCCTCTTGGCCTCTTTGTGTATCTCTTACTCAATGGAAATCATCAGCATTTCCCTGAAGCCGCACCCAGTGCAGCGCCCCCTGCTGCTTGTGGTGGTTGGAGTTGTCAGTTTGCTCCATAAGATGCTGGTGCTCAGAGTGAACTGGGGTCAGGCGCAGGAGGAGAGGGCCAGAGCCAGCAGGCATCCAAAGACAGAATCTCACCTTGAAGTGCACCACAAAGGTACCATTACTTAAGGATTACCCATTTACTTTGAGGGCTTACGGTCCATAAACTCATACATAAACATGCAGTATAACAATGTGGCATCACTCTCTAATAAGGCATCTTTACAAAGGGTTTATGGGTTAGTGATTGCACATGCTTATACTGTCTTTATGTAGTAATAATCTCTCACTGCTGAAGAATTTTTCTGTCGGTTCAGGTGATGCTGTTGATCTGATAGATTTCACTTTGAAGAAGCTCCCCTGTGTATATTCAGCTGTAAGGAACATCAAACTGTGTCCATGTTTATTTTTCATTCCTCTGCTCGATTCCCACAGTCTTGGCTGAAGAGGAAACCAAAAGCCTTGCTGAGCTGGGGCAAGTCCAGGATGACGTCAGCCAGGTCCAATCTGCTGTGGATGACTCTCTCTACAACGGGACACTTGTCCTCTGTAACCCTGGAACCTCCAGTGTCCCAGATACTGATTCTGAAACTCCACAACCAGAGCCAGGTGTCCAACAGTATGCAGCTTCACAGGACAGCCGGGACTGTGAAGACATGAGCGGGGGAATTGTGGTTCTGAAGGCCTGCAGATGTGAGAGTCGTTCAAAAGACATCGTAGAGACTTCGAAAGACAATAACAGCATAGGACACCTTGGTAAGAGAATTTAGGTCTTTGAACTGGAACCTTTTTTTTCTTAGTGTCCCATAGAAAACTGAACATACTTCATATGAATATGAAGTATGTTCATATTTGCCAGTTGGCAGTACATAAATATCAATATCAGAAACAGAGTTATTAATATTGTGATACTAATTGTTAGACAGCAGAATCTCCAGTATTTGTAAAGAAAAACCCCATGTAACTAACAGATATCATGTAGGGGCTCTGTATTTATTTCTTGATGACTCCAATCCAATTGTTTTCTCCCATTTCAGACACACAGAATGCATCAAAAACCTCCCCAGTCTGCAAGTCATCACAGCACGCTGAGGGCCAGCAGCCAGTCCGCGTCCTGCCTTTCTTCCTTGTCATTCAAGGCCTCTTTACCTCCCTTCTGGCTCTGATCAACAGCCTGATGATGCTGCTGGTGGGCACAGACTGCCTGCACAGCTCTGGAGTCTGTTGCTTCCTGGTTTACCTGGATCCAGGTCTTTCCCTGCTGGCTGTGATTATGCTGATCGCCATAGCTGCACCGCAGGTCATGTGACTCTGTGTATTTATACTAGGTCCTTTAGTTTGAAACTAAATAGGTATCAATAAGCATTTATTCATGTTGGTCATATTCTCTGCAGTTGTATCTAAAATTGAAATGACCGTTGACACCGTTGCACAACACATCTCCCCTCCAGGTGCACAGGTATGGACTGCTGCTGCTACAGGCCACACCTCCACACATTTGTGTGTCTGATCTTGGACGAAGGATTGTGGGTGTCCCTGGAGTGCAAGCAGTACACGACCTCCATGTCTGGCAGTTAACCGAATCATTCATGGTGGCCTCTGTCCATGTACACTGCCATGCTGGGTTTCCAGCACACAGGTGAAGTGGAAAAGTTTGACCAATGATATTTATTTTTTAGATTTTGTAATGAACGATAAGTAAGTGATGAGTTGGTATTTTTTACAAGATGAAAAATGATTGAGTCAATGTCTAAACAAAGACGTTGCCTGTTGGTGAGACAAATTGACAAAGGCTATTATAATGTCTTCTAATTTAGATTAATTTAGATCCAGATTGCAAAATTACATATCTTTTTAATGCAAAAATCATTTCACGTACATCCAGGTGTGCTGATCTGATGTCAGGGGTCACTAAGGTGCTGCAGAGCGTAGGAGTGAGCTGCTGCACTGTTCAACCAGAGTTCGCTTCACACTCTGGGTCCTCTGTAGACAGTGGAGGTGACACCTCCCCTATGGTCCACAGAGAGGACCCCTCCCTGCCTCCACTCCTGGCCTGCACACTGTCCTGTGGAAAAGCCTGTATTGGGAACATGTGCTGCTCTCCAAAAGAAGGGGAGACCAGGAGCCTGCCGGCACCACCAGCCAGGGAAACAAAGGAAGAGCCTCAGATACTCATCATAGAGAACACTTTTGTCTGACTGACAGTTTTAACCAAAGAATGAAATTGGAGGAAAAAAAAAAAACTGACTGCACATTATATTGTTATCTTTTGTTAGTTTTATGACATCAACCAGGTGCTAGACCAAAGATTCTTTTGTATTATAAAGTGAAATTCTGTAAAAATAGATCTGATGTTTCTTCATTTGTACCTGGAACTTTTGTACTCGCTCTTAAATATGTACTGAAATAAAATAAGCAATAATAATGCAGCTTTTTTCATTTTGAAATAAAATTAATCTTTTGATCCCAAACAGCAATATTAAACTATTACAGCAGCATAAAGAACTATAAGAAAGGCATAAGAAGTAAGTTTGCATGCTTTATTGTTAAAAGCTACCCTAACCCTAATACAAAACAAAAGGGATCTCATAAAATATGAAGCAATGTTATAAATGTAACTTCCTAATTGTATGTAAAATCAAAGGTGAAATGATAAGTCAATCAATCAATCCATCAAATAGTCAATTCAACAGAAAATCTAAAATTATATTTCATATTGTATATATTTCATAATTGTTTAAGTCATTTTTTCATGCATAAACATCAAACATTTAATTGCTATACATTGGAATGACTGGCATTTTTCTGCAGTGTACTGTAGAATACTATATCTTTTGATACTTTAAGAACATCCACAAGATTATAATTTATTACTTTTGCTTAACTAACATTTACTGTGTTGTGTAGTACATTTACTCCTAGCAAGAAAAGGATCTGGTAATGACCTCCACCAACTGGTGGACCTAAACAGCAATAATGATACAGTAACTGACGCACTGTTAATCCTTTCCGTCAGTCTTTCCTGACCCATGACCATTCCCATGACATGCCAATGTGGATTTGCGTTTGCATGTAAATGTGGTCATTTCTTCTACCTAACATGACGCGATCCAGCGCCACGTATTTATTCCCACACAGCCAATCAAAAGACGTCTGCTTTGCATAAAACAGAACAGACTGAACTACATGTCCCTTTTGTGTTTATTTAATGTTAAAATGGATTTTGAGTAGCCAGCATGTGGATGCGGTATGTATACCCAAACTCTTCTCAATAGATAAAAAACTAAGAGCGGTTCGTCTCATTGACACCATGACTGAGATAGCTGCGGTTCGGCTTTGGTACATTTAATCCTGATCGCACCTTTCAAAAGTGCCCGGATGATCCTCGGTGGTCCGGGGTGCAGGCTTCAAACCTGTAGCTGCCTAGCGGCAGAGTGGCTCAATTCCACCTTTCGGGCGGATCCCTTCTTGTTATACCTTCGTCGTCTCTTACATGTATACTATGAATGCCGTGCTTTTCAGTGGTGATTCTAATGCTTAAGGTAACTACCAAATTTATCCGTGCTTCTACATTTTCATTTTTACCCTTCCTTTTATCAATCCTAACAACACGGCACGAGTCTATTTCCTGATAAACTCTGTCCTTGCACTTCACAATAAAGGTCGACATCACTGAAAATAATACTTTATTAATACTTTATTCACTTTACCTTCATGAAAAATAAAGGGATTACATTGATTGTTTAATTTTTGATACATTAATAATAAATTAGTTGTTCAATTTTTGGATTATTTTCAGTTCGGTTTTCGTATTATTATTTCATATTATGGTGAATGTGTCTTAAGTGTGCAGAGAACAGCTATGTAAGATTGCTTTGATTTGAACATTTTTAAAGCTGTACTATTTAAAATGAAATGATAATACAGCAAATGTTGAAAAATAAACGATAATTCGAAAGCGACATGTGATACATTTTTACATCCGGTGTACCCGGAAGAATAATCCTTGACTGAAATCGGGGGAACCAATTATCTGAGCGATTGTATTCGCCATCCAATCATGTCCCTCGTCATTGTAGGCGGGCAGCTCATTGCGGAAATCGTGTGCCCCGGAGGATCATGTTGCCCTTGCTTACTTTACTTTGCGTTAACGTGGATTAAAAGTCACTTTCTCGCACAGTTTTTTTCATTCCCCGGTAAAACGGACAATTTATTCTGAACGTTACATCGGATTCATAGAGGCCCCTTTTGGTCAAATAATCTGAGTCATACCTGTGTTGTTGACCTGTGCCAGGTAGCGTCCTACTATCGGCAAACTTTACGACATTCATTCATTTGCGCTTGTGCATGTCCCGTTTGTTTTTGTTTGTGTTCAACAACACTCTAAATGTGTCAGTTTAAGCTGCTCATTACTAAGTATACGTACTGTGCTAACGCTAGCTAATGCTAAAGCTAACTAACGTGAACTTTTGCTTTAGCTTGCTGTCTGACGCTAGTGCTGTGTTTTTTGTCAGGCAGTCGTTTCATGCACAGTTCTCAGTTCGGATGTTAAATTTTATTCGGTGTGATTTAACTGTAACGACGCAGACAGCAGGCTGAATAAGTGAAGTGACTCATGCTTTGTTGACTGTAAGACCAAGGGAAGGGTGCGTTTGATTTATTGTTCCCACCCTCGCCACATTTGCGGAGTGATTATTCAAGATGTTTTTGCATGGGGCATGAATTAATACTAATGCTTATATTACATTCATATTACATAATATACAACACTCGAACCACTTATTTTGGGGAAATCCTCATTCTATAATATTATTTAATGTCATAATTCCAGGAATGTGGAGGAATCACTGATTACCACAGTAACTTAGTGATAATGTTTTATCTTCTTATTCTGTCTTCCAGATTTGACTTTAAAAGACGTTCTGTGATGCCTCTTCATAAATACCCTCCCAAAATTTGGGAAGCTCTTAAACTGAAGCAGGGCATCTACGCTCGTCTCCCTAAACACTACGTCAAGTCCCTTGAGCAGAAAGAGCCCGCCGCTGTCCACTGGAGACCCTTGGGAGTCCAGTACCGAGCCAACCCAATTACTGGCCAGAAGGAACGGGTGCAGGATGTCCCAATTCCCATCTACTACCCTCCACAGTCCCAGCACGGCCTGTGGGGGGGAGAGGGCTTTATAAATGGCTACAGATATGCACAAGATGACAAAGTGAGATTTGACATCTTTCTTTGACATATATGATAGTAAATATCTGTAAGTTTTCGGGCTTTTGGTCATATCAAACAGGATGTCTGGGATGTTGGAAATGATAACTTTTTATAATTTTTGAAATTATATGTGTGTCCAACCATTTGTAGACCAAATTATTAATCAACCTCGAAAGCACTCCAAAGCTGTACATATCCCCAAAACTGAAATTTTACCCTAAATATCTATCATGTACATTTCTCAACCAGTCATTAAAAAACACAACATTTATGGAAGCATATACTTCTGGCATGCAGTACTATCTTTTTAAATTAATATTATGTTATTTTAATTGTATCAGTTGAGACTATTATAGTGTATAGTTAAAAAAATAGCATTTCCCAATCTTGCTTATTTCAAACCTTTACGCATTTATGAATATTACTCAAAATGTGAGGTTTTGCCCTAACTCCCAATGACTGAGAATCCTCTCACAATGAAATTGTTTTTGAATTATACTAAGAACCAATTCTGGTGAAAATGTGATGAAAATCCCTCCATAACTTAACAAACAAGCCAAACTAATTACATAACCTGCCTGGCAGAGGAAATAATTGAGAACATAATCTGCAGTTTAATCAGCTATGGAAGTATGTAAGTACAATATAAGTATAAAAGTGAGTAAATGGTTAATTGCATATCTATATTGTGTATACTCTGTAAATCACAATATTGAACCACAAATATACTTACAGTATATATGTTAATTTCAACACAAAATGTAATCAGTGACAAACATACTGTGCATAACTCTGATATGTAGGAGGTAGAAGAAAAATCTTATAACCTGCCTTTTATTTTAACCATCAACATATCGTACAAGGTAAAATAAGTTGTCACTCTGCTCATCACACTTGATCCTTTCTAGTTGCACATATAGAATCAATCTGTGAACTAAAACACATCTCACTGACCTTGTACTTGTTGGAGACCAGTCAAAAAGACACAGAATCACAGAAATCAATGAAGTATGTTAAGAATATTGTATAATTAATTGTTATTATTGATATAATTGTTAATTATTCACATATGCATGGCACAATATTGCCAAGGAATGTGTCACATTATGCTGTTGCTGATGTTTTCCCCTCAGTTCTAATTTTTGAATTGAATTCTCTGAATTGTCTCTTCTTCCCATAGCTGTCCAAGCGTATGAGGAAGACCTGGAAACCACAGCTGTTCAAAAGAGAGCTCTACAGTGAAATCCTCGATCACAAGTTCACCATCACAGTTACAGCCCGCACTCTGGACCTCATCGATGCTGCCTTTGGCTTTGACTTTTACATTCTCAAAGTAAGAGGAGGACAAAGTGACAAAGTGAGATTTTCTGTGGGGCTTTTATGTGACTCCAATGTCCAACTCCTATTAGACACCAAAGGAAGACTTATGCTCCAAGCTGGGGACAGACCTGAAGAGGGCCATGTTGCTTCACCTGGTGCGTAAAGACACAGAGCTTTACCCCGACGACCCTGTCAGAAGAGAGAAGGTCTACGCCAAGTATAAGGTCACTCAGATGTTTTAGTCCACAAATTGATTCTGAATATGTTGATTGATTTCTGGCACAGTTGTTACAAGTAACATTGTTATTTTCCAGTTAGTGCACAGGATATAGAGCTGTGATATGTTTTTGTATTTCTGACTGAGCAGCAGTTTGAGATCCCAGAGGAGGAGGCAGAGTGGTTGAATCTGAGTTTGGAGGAGGCTGTGGAGAAACAGAGGCAGCTGGAGTACAAGGTAACAGTAGTCAACAGAAACAGCCTGAATCTCGAGTCCAGTATAAGGAACAAAGCAGTAGAGCTAAAACTCCTCTGCAGCAGGCCACAAGATTTCTAGAAATGTAAAGATAGAGTGCAAATGATCCCCACGTGACTTGGAAATCAGTTTGGTCCTTCTGTATCCCACCTTAATCAGTTCAAAGACCCCTGAAAGATGTTTTAAACATGGGACAGACCAAAATGCATCATTTTTGTAATTATAACACTGTATGCACTGCGTTTCCTGTACATTCTGACCTGGTTTTGTTCTGACTCTTGTTTCCTAGGAGCCTGAGCCTCTGTTTAAGGCCTGTGTTGACAAGCTGGTCGAGGACCTGCACATCCAAAAGCTCTCTGAGCCGCAAATCGTAGAGAAGAAATGATGATCACAACTGTCTGAGTGGGACAGCTTTTCAGGCTGAACCATTGACTGTTAAGCGCCTTCAGAAGGTAGTGGAGGTGGGATTTTGAATCACCAAGTTTCTGCATCTGAAACATTGTCAGCACGGAGGGCACACACCTGGGAGAACTTCTGCAGTTTCAACTTCTATTTCCATCTTGGAGCAACACAACGGACATTGTCGTGTTGGACTAATGCTTATTTATTTCAGTTCCCTTTGTCCTCTTGTATTTAAGACCCATGTGTGAGACATTTAGGAAAAAAACCTTCATCAGTGTAAATACTCCCGGAGCAGCTGAGTTATAAGACCCTTGTGTGGAATATCTAAAACAAAATAAAAAAGAATCCCTGTTTTCTAAACCTGGATCTGCTAATCTGTTTTTTAATAATTGTTAAATTGATCCACCAATTATATAATTTACCTCTGAGTGAATTATGTGAACAAAAACAAACTGACTGAGGAACAAGGACTGCTGATACCGCACCACCACACTGATGGGTGCATGGTAAATATGATGCTGGAACCAGCAACTCATTAGCTCCGCCTCGCAGGAAGACAGGAAGCAGCGTGACAGAGTGAGCCCGTCTCTCCAACGGTGACATAAATCAGCCAAGCAGCACCTCAGAAGCTACTTGATATGTTATACAGTGTCTTGTCCATGTAATCTATATATTTTTTAAAGGTATAAAAATGACAACTTTAAGAACACTAACAAGGATTATGCCCTTGTCTATTTCTTGGCGGGCCATCTCCAGTCACATTCTCAAGTACTGTGTTTGAGTGCAAGCTTGAGGTACTTTTACTTGAGTTTTTCTTTTTTTGTTCTACTCCATTTCACAGGAAAATAGTGTACTTACTATATTTATTAAACAGCTGTAGTTACGAGTTACTTTACAGAGTAACACCTGTGAACACTTTTACAAAATATGATGCATTGCTACAGATCTGAACTGCAATCATTAGTTAGTTAATTAATTGATTACTTGATTGACAGGGGTTTAAAAAAAAAAATTTCTGCCAATTTTAAATCAAGAGTCTTATACAGCATTAAATAAATAATATAACTGACAGCATAATGAGAACTTTTGAAACTTTAATTAAATTTTGCGAACAATATTTGTGTACTTGTAATGGAATACCTTGACATCATGATATTGGTACATTTCATCTTACTATAAGCTTTTTAATTAAAAGCTAAACGAGCTTATACAACAAGGACTTGTTATGTCCTCTGTTTGCCAGCAGACGGAGCCAAAATGCTTTAAATGAAAATAATATAAAATCAAGACAGTGAAATCAAGCTGCAGCTGAACTGTAAATGACCATCTGAAGTGAATCAGGCTCATTGATTAAATCAGGTGACACCATATGTTAATCTACAGCAGTTAAATGTGTGAAAGCTCAGCAATCAAAAGAAGAAACCATTAGAAACCATTGTCTCAGCATCTCCTTTTTAATACCCACATCTGCCCTCATGCAGTGAAGATCCTTATACAGTGCTCAAGTCAAACCGTGGGGTGAAAAAGAAAGAGGTTCACAAGCCTTTTCTCGCCTGGTTTCCCTTTCGACACTTCCTGTCTGAACCGTCGGTTGTATTGTTTTGTCACTTTGTGGTTACAGCATGCTATTATGGTAAGCTGGGGAGTCCCGACTAGACTGGGGACTCCCGTGGGTGTTGTAACCCTGGCAACAGGGAAAAAAATAGTACTTGCCACCTGTAAGCAGAAAGATTCACTGCCTCATATAGCCACAGTATGGAATTGCCCTTTCATATTTCATATGTCTCAAACTTAGTGATGAATTTGATAGTTTTTTCTCCTTTTTTGGAGGACAGATGACAGAGGAACATCTGGCTGAATCATCTTCACTCCACTGAGCATATGATCAGTCGGTGTTAACCTCCTGGGACCCAAGTTTCGATTTTATATTCATTTTTAATTTTACCTAGTTATTTAGGATTAGTAGGACCTAACCAATATAAAAACTAAAACTAAAAAAAGATTATGTCCTCATATGGGGACACTGAGTCTATTTTACTTTTCGACATAAAGAAGTCACCAGTGTGTAGTTTAAAATTGCTTTTAGGGCCGGGGCCATGTGGAGGGGCTTGGACCCCTATGATAACTGAATGACTTCTGCTGGCTAATTAAATCCCAAGACAAAAAACTTGCTGTGCACAATTTGTTGCAGTCCAAGTGCCCGCCCACCTCAACCCCATCCATATTAATTCAGAAGGAAACTTCCACCTCATGTTTGCCAGTCCACCCTTCTACATGGAGCAAGCATTTGGTAACTGCATCTTAAAATATCAGTTCATTAATTTGGTTTTCTCATTGGTTCTTGTAAGAATTGAATCCATATCCTCAGAACTTGGAAGCAGCTCTTCCAACCAGTTGCGCAGACAGTCAACTATTCTTTGAACCTTTGAGTATATGCATTGCATGTTGAGCTTCAAAATAAATTGATCCTTAAAATAATTGAACCCACATTCTTTGAACTAAGAGTCAATCTTCTATCAGCCTGAGCTGTCTTCTGTCGAGCTTTTCAGTTGTTCCTTTGGACACTTGCCTTCAAAAACTCATTGAGTTATGTAATGACCACAGAATGACCACAGTCCTCAAACTGCTCTGAGCTATTTGAACTGAGACACTTAGCAATCATTTCTCATAACCTTTGAGTGTTGTCTGTAAAAAGTTCACTAGCCCTTGTAAGAATTGAACCCACGTCCTCAAAACTTGGAAGCAGCACTATGACCAGTTGAGCCAAATGGATGTTCCTGAGCTTTTGTGTATATGCATTGCATGTTGAACTTAGAACTAAATCGATCCTTCCAAGTCAGTTTTCAAAGTTTTCAGTTGTTCGTTGTTTGTATTGTTGCAGTAATTTGAGTGGTGCTGCAGCTGCATTTTTCTCTTTAGCAGAGGGGATGACCATTTTTGTGGCATTGTGGACATGTCCAGACGAGTTTTAGCAGCAAGGTATGGTGGGACCATTTCACAGGGAATAATGTCTCTCTCTTTCTCTCTCTCTGTGTGTGTGTGTGTGTGTGTGTGTGTGTGTGTGTGTGTGTGTGTGTGTGTGTGTGTGTGTGTGTCTACCAAAGGCCTTGGAAACCCGCCTGTTGTGGACTTTCCCAGTTGCTGTAAACCATCCATGGTTCAGGTCAAGTCAACAGAGCCAGAAAAGGTAACACCTGCTCTATCTGACACATGAATGAATATAATTACTCATATGTCACCGGTGTGCGTTTACAACACTCTGGAAAAACAGGTTTATGAGTGTGTTTAAAAATAAAAGTGATGACAAGAGCTGAAACCAGAGCTGAAACAATACAATTAAAACAGCAGCATTTAACAATTCAGTAATTTCTCAACTTATATATACGGTTATATGATTGTTCTCTGGAGCTGCTGATTAATTGTTTGGTATTTTCAATATCATGAAACAGTGAAAAACAATCATTAATGGTAGAGTTCTTGCTAAGTAAATCTATGTTCCAAACAATGGTGGAAGACATACTTAGATATTTTAAGTAGCAATGCAACTGTGTAGAAAAATCTGTTACTGTTACATGTAGAATTCATGCATGCTAAGTCTTAAGTATTGGCAGCAAAATATACTAAAAGTACCTACAAAGAGTTAGAGTACTCACTATGCATGTTCAGTATATTACATTTTGGATTGTAATTATTGCTTTAATAATGGTGTAATACTGGTAAAGATGGGGCCACATTAGTTACTTACTGTACCGTTAATTAGCCTGTGATTTTCCCCCTTAATAAAACCTTAACATTATCTACATCATAATTTATTGATTATATTTTGTATTATTAATCTGAATCTGTAAATGTTAATTAATGACATAAATGTAGGATTGTAGAGGTAAAAAGTACAATATCTGTAAAGTACAACTAGATTTAATAGCTTTAAGAAAACATGCTGAAAAGTTGCTCACAAACTTTAATTTTAAATTTTGCAAAGGAAACATTAAATTAGTGGTGCTGGTTTCCCCATGTGTCTCAATATGTTAGAATTTCTAAACTGGTGTTACAAGTTTCCTAAAAATACATGTGGCCTTACAACAGACTGGGTGACAGCACAGACCAAACAAACTGAAGGCGAAACTAGAAAAAAAGCTTTTTTTTTTAGCTCAGATTACTGTGAAATGTGACAGGCAAGTCCAGTTACCGTAAACCTCATCTTGAGTGTTTCTCTTGTGACACTGCTGACAGTTAGAGCCAAGATATGTGAAGCATTAAAACATTTTCTACAAGTCATTGCCAAGATTCATTGTGTTTATTAGGGCAACCAGGTCAGGAATGTGTGCAGGCAGGCAGATAAAGATAGGTCACATTCAAATGTGTCTTTCATCCCCTTTTCGTGATGCAATCTTTTTTTTCTTCTGTCATCCAACAAAAGCAGCTTTCAACAGAGCTAACATATTGACATTTTATTTTTTCTTTGACAAATTTACACTTCAGTGCCACAGCAAAGGGGAGCAGAGTTGGACATGTGACAAGGTGCTGAGAGGAAATTTGAAATAGCACAACAGAACAGTGAAACTACAGGAAAAAAGGGAACCGACACTGAGAGAACTATGAAAACGTGTAGTACGGGTTTCTATAACATTTAAGTGGATTAAATAGTAAACAAGCCAGCTGGTGTGACCGCCACAACAGAGAGCGATAATAAACTACTTGAATTGAGATTTTCTTTGTTGTAAAACTAAAATCCTTTTGTACTACTGACAACTTCTCGTAGGAAGTCAACTTGTTTTTGAGTAAACAAAACAGATCTCACACAAACATTCCACAACAGGTATTTTAGTCTGACCTCACCAACAATTTACAGAAACAATTCATAGAAAGATTTTCTACAGTTCCCAATCTAAACAGAGAAGTTAATGAGTTCTCCTTTCAAGCTCCACCTGTGATGTGAGAACCACCTTCTTCCGACCTTAAGCTTTAAAATGAATGCTAGCAGCATTTTGGGACAAATATTTAGGAATGATAACCTGCTCCTTATTGCTAAAGCCTTGACCAGCAAGACTTTAGGGCAGTGATAAAGATGAAGATTGGGGGTTAAGAGCAACAGAGCAGAGTGATGAAACCGAATTACTCCAAATCACAACACATTACAGAGTGCAAGCAGCTGGAGCGAAGACGCATTTTGCTTCATCTTCGATTTGGAAATCATGATCTTTTCTGGCTCTAAATCCAGAAATGTAAAAAAAAAAATAGGTTCGCATTCTGGGAAGTGCACTTACTCTCTTTCTTGCAGAAAGGTATGTATTAATTAGTGAACTTTAGAAGTGTTAGTAGCCAGATTTTGTTACCTGTAAACAGAGGCAGACGTAATGTTTTGCCCTTCTTTCAGTCTTCCAGTCACATTAAGCTTAGCCAACTGTGTAGTGACTGCAGCTTCATATTCACCATGCAGACATGAGAGTGCTATCACTCTTCTCATTGAAGTCTTGAGAGAAAAGTGAATAAGCACATTTCCCAAAATGTTGAACTGCTCCTTTAAAACAGAGAAAACGCGTTAACAATGCTGCATGATGCTATTGCACCCTCATAACGGCTCTTCTTTCTTCACTTGAACCATGTTTGACAGGCTGTCCTGTGGTTCTGACTGTGGAGTCTGGTTCTCATTGACGAGCATGTTGAACTGCATATCACTGTATTGGGAGAAGTCCTGGTTGTATGAGCTGAAATTATGGTTAAAGTTCATATCCATGTTGGCAAACGCGGAATTGCTATCAGGCTCCTCCTCAAATTCACAGGACATGTCGATGTTGGTGTCAGAAATCATTTCCCATAATGCAGGTATTTCTAGCAACTGATTAAGGAGGATCGCCTCATCTGTGCGGCTGTTTGAATCCTGGGGCACATAACACGCTTCCCCCAAAGCAGAGGCCACAGGCTGGGCAGCACAAAGCCTTGTGTCTGGAGACATCATGGTTTGAGGCTGCAGCAAGTGGAAAGGCTGTTCTGCTGCTGACTCTGTCTCTGCAACAGGAGAAGAAACAGATTGCAGAGGAAATAAATACCAGTGAGTAATATGACCAAGACTCAAGTATAAAGGTCTCTACGTAATAATTGACAGAAATGTATGTTGTTTTTAAATTTACAATCTCAAGATTCAAATGTAAAGACAGAAACATATATTTAGTTGACAGTAAATGAGATGTGCTCAGCTAAAACAAATGTACTCATGAAGGCTACAATGTTTCCGTTGAAGCTCTCAGGAAGTTGTTGGTGCAGATTGTGGTATTGTTGAATTGTATTGCATTTTAGTGACAGGAATACAGTTTTCACCAAAGTGTGCCTGATGAATATTTTGAATATATTATGTCATTGTGACATTAAATGTGTGTGTCTTCATTCATGTTCCTGCAGAATCCAGGTCCAAGCCTCACCTGTCAAACGAGGTTTCTCTCTGAAGCTGATATCCGGCTTTATTCGACTCTTCCGCTTCACCCCATATGGATCTGAAATGGTAAACAGGAATCACATTAAACCCCTTTTATTGTTTCTGGTTTATGCAAATGTCAGCCTTTCAGTCAAGATGGCAATCTAGACTGAATTTAATTTGATAAGGGAGTGAAATAACCCCAAAGGCCAGACGGTGCAGTGGTGTACAGTCCTGACTGACCTGGGTTGTGCGGTAGGTATGTGAAAGCAATAGGCTCGCTCTCCATCTGGTCTGAGATGCGACGCAGGAGGACGCTGACTTCAACTTCCCCTGTGATATTCTGGTCCTGGTAGGGTGGCGTCTTAAACACGATAGCAATCTGCCGGTGCACATCTGTCTGGGCAAACTCTCCATTCGCTTTCCACGACCCTCGTCTGAATAAGATCTCTATGTCATCTGTGGATCAGGGACAAGGTGCATTAGAAACATAATGCACCTTAAATATTGATGTGGCCTGACATGGGCAGGATTGTTGTTTAAAAGTTATTTCATATATGATTTTAGAATATTTTGATGAACACTTCTCCAATACTATTGTTCCAGGCCTCTGACATTCTTTAAAATACTAAATCCATCAATCATTGTCCTGCTTCTATTACATTTTTCATGTCACTATTTATACAGTTCCATAGTATTACATGTTTTTTAAAGACTTGATGCACAATGTCTTACATGAGGTTTCTATGACATACTATACTTTTACCTTTTTTTAGTTTGATCACATGATTCTAAAATACCATTCTTTGATGTTTTGTGGTGTTTTTGTGCTAATTTTTAAAAACTTTTTTCATGTTTTTTTTCAACATAGTATAGTATGTAATTTTTTCACTTTTTTTGGACATAGTGTACTAGGACCTTTTTTGACATTTTCATCAACATTTAAACACATTTCATGCCATGCAGTGTTTCTAAAACACCATTCTTTGTTTTGTGGCATTTTTGCAAAAATGTTTTTGTTTTTTTTTACTTTTTTCCATGTTTTTTCAACATAGTATAATATGTTGTTTTTTAACACACTGTGCTATGACCTTTTTTGGCATTTTCATCATAATTTAAACACATTGTATCTCATGCAGATTCTCTAAAACACCATTCTTTGATGTTTTGTGGTGTTTTAGCAAAAAAAATTTTTTTTGACTTTTTTCTATGTTTTTCGACATAGTATAGTATATTGTTTTTTTTGGTGTTTTTTGCATTTTTTGACGTACTGTACTATGACCTTTTTTGGCATTTTTATTAGAATTTTAACACATTATACCCTGTGCAGTGTTTGTAAAACACCGTTCTTTCATGATTTGTGATGCTTTAGCAAAAAAAAATTTTTAACTTTTTTCCATGTTTTTTCAACATAGTATAGTATGTCACTTTTTTGGGATTTTTGACACACTGTACTATGACCTTTTTTGGCATTTTATCAATATTTAAACACATTGTATCCCATGCAGATTCTCTAAAACACCATTCTTTGACGTTTTGTGGTGGTAAACTTTTGTTTTCATGTTTTTGGACATACTTTACTTAAACCTTTTTTGCATTTTTTTAAACACATTATTTCATGTGCAGTATCTATAAATCACTTTTCCTGTAGGTTTGTTTTTGTAGTTTTACAAAATAAAAGATTTGGTTGTTTAATGTACTCTGATGTGTGAGCCTAATTTTGTCTGTCTACCCTCTGTGTCCTCTGTACTTGGGTAACAGAATAGATGCAATTAAAAACTCTCCAGACTGAAACCTTTCCTCTCACCTTTCTGCACCTTGTCACACAACATGTAGATCTCTGTCTTGCCAGTGCAGGGACCACTGTACTGGTTCAAACATGTGATCTTCAGCTGTGATGTTGTTGTGGCCTCTGCGAAAGAGAAAAAAAATGCAACGTGTGAAAATCAGGAAGTACATTTTTGGTACAGCTGGTTATATAGTGGTCAAGAGTGATGAGTGTTTGTGTTTGGCAATGGCTTACTCTTGTCATAGATTGTCGTCGACACCACTGGGCTGAGACAGTCCTTTCTGCCATCCTCCCATTCGAGCTCACACTGGAAACACAGTCGCACTGCATTCATGTCCAAATCTTCAATGCCCTTTGAGTGACCAGCTGACAGAAGAGAAGATGCTAAATCAATTGATACAAGGAGTCACGGTGAAAAAGAAACTATACCTATATATGGAGATGGATGCCCAGAAAGTGTGTGTGGGTAGCATCTCCACTCACTCTGAAATGGGTCAATATTTTGGCTTCTTCTTTTCTGCAGTGAAAGGTCAAGCTCTTTCCTCCTCACGCACTGAATACCAAGGTTAGCAAAGCTGCAAATTGAAATAGGTTATAAAACAAGAACACATTTTGTCAGGACATTCTGTATGCTCTGGTGAGAGAGGAAAAAGGATTCAGGGTGAGTTTCAAAAGACACAATGATATTAGAGTCTCAGGTAAAGCCTAAGCCAAATTATGTTGTTGGGAGAGATGGATGTGCACCTGTGACGCCGGTTGTTGTGAGGGTTGAACGTGACCACACATATCCCTGAACCAACAGGGCAATCTTTACCCACAAGGCAGTGGGGGTGAGGTCGGTGTGGGATGTCCTTGGTCACCAAGGAAGCAGTGACTGTGACCTTCTTTATGTTGTCAATAGGCCCCTGAATCTGAAAGAGGGAACAAGACAGAAATGCAAAAGAGAGATGCAGGGGGAAAGCAGAGAAAATACAAAACAGTAAACACATCATCATAGCATCATGGCACTCACTGGCAAATAAATGTACAGTAAGTTTGAGAATTACTGTGCAATACTCCTACACTTCACACAAAGACAAAGAACCAAACAGCATAGATTTCTCCTTTTCAAACAAAAAAAATCAAACAAAAATGCTCAGTGTTTCAACATTAAGAAAATAATAATGATCATTTTTCATCCATAGGAGAAGGAGAAAAACCTTCAAATTCAAACATGTAAGAGACTTCAACATGTTAAATATCAAAATTTTATTTAATTTCTTCCCAAAGAAGAAAGGCAAGTTTAAAACATGTTATAATCCAGAGTAGAGCTGCATCTAATGGTTATTTTCAATGTTAATTAATCTCTTGATTATTTTCTTTATTAAATGTTTGAAAAGGCAGAATGTTGGAGGGGAAAAAACAGACACTTGAAGATGACTGAAATAGAGGTACAATGATATAGTTGATTAACAATCACTCGATCATCAGAAATGATCTTTTTAAGCAAAAACATTATTTGCTGCCAAATATTTTCAGACTGTAAAATGTGTTGATTTGATGTTTTTCTTTGTTGTAAATGATTATTGGATGAAATGTATGAGTATGCAGGCAGAGTATAAACCGCCCATCTTCGACCACACTTGAGATTGGGTTTGTTGGGACTTTCTAATTGACTCCAACAACCCACATCCCTCCTGCTCCACCCATCTACACAGCCTGTATGGGGGTTAGAGTGTGAACACCAAATGTGGGTAAAAACTGCTGGTTTCTGAGAGCTGGTAAACCCCCTTTGGAAACAAATACCAAAACCACATTTAACTTCATCAGAGAGAGATGGACTGAATAATGACCATACCTCTATCGCAGGCTGAGTCTTGTTGGTGTCGGTGCTGGACGCCCCCAGGATGCTGCCAGCTGAGCGTCCTTCACACTCATACCGAAACCTCATGCCTCTGTCCTTTGGCTCCTCCACCACCACCAGTTTAGGCTTCCCTAGAATCCGCTCCAGCATCTCGGTGTTGCCCCGGTTCTGAGAGGAAATGCCCCCAGAGCTCCTCGAGGCTGGCAAACACAAGCCTTGACTACGGTGAGAGGAGCTGGCTGGGGAGGCAGCAGCCCGCGAAGGAGGAGCTGATGCCATTTCACTGGAATCACTTAATTGCCTCCTGGGCTTAGGGAAGGTGCAGGTTGGCTGAGGAAAGAAACATAAGAAAGCCACTTTATTCAGAACATAATTCAACCTAACAGTTTTAAGAAGGGAGCAAGAAACACTGCCAGAAATATCAGAGCGATTTAATTTTGATGCAGCGTCATAGGCAGCGTTAGAAATCAACTTACAAACAGAGACAAATGATCCATCACAGCCATGTTTTTAAAGTTTATAATCAAGAATAATCCATTATAGTCAGATGACAATGCAGGTGAAGCTTTCAGCTGTAAAACCAAGCAGCAAAATTGAGTCACTGCATGTGTTCCGTCATACATGTGCTTTATATCAGTGCACGGAGTTAACAGTCTTTGACTTTTCCGTTACACCACATGCCGTCAAACATTTCCACACCCACATAGACTTGTTGGTTAATCACGCTCTCTCTCTCTCTCTTTGCGCTGGTTTTACTTTCTCTATCTGCAATTCTTCCTATCAACCATAACCAATTTCTGTCCAGTAGGGCCTCTAGTAGCTTTAAACTAATACAAAGAAAGAGTTTCACAAATCACAATCAAATTTTGATCTATTTGTAGCATCAGTTGAACAAAAGATGAATAATCTAACCTGCAGGGAACAAAGAAGCAAAGAAGTTGACTCCTCTCGCACCCGTATGGCAATTTAAACAGGCTGAGGGCTCATTAAACCGCTGGGGCAGAGATCTGGAAGATGTCTCTGCAGGAGATCATGTTTCACAATATCCTGTCGAGCCACAGATGTCTGTCGCCGTGTTAGCGTGTTGATCTGGGAATACCTGTCCGTCTTACAACACTGAAGCTAAACAAAAGCCTGGGAAACTGAGCCAGCGAACAGGAAACAGGAAGTCAGCTCAACCTGACGTAGAACGACCAATTGTAGAAGCTGTATGCCGCGAAGAATGCAACCTCTAACCCCCGGTGGGTTTGGCTAGTAAGCAGTAGAGGACGGCAAACTGAAAGTAGGAGTCAGATTACAGTTCCAAGTCCACCAACCACTCCTCCTCCCTCCCTTCTCCTTCCTCACTCTCAGCCTCCTCCTGGGGAAAGCATGCCAAGGGGGTGTGGCAGAGAGACTCGTAGCTTTTGAGCAAACATTAAAAACCTAAAATGCGCAGCTCATTTGTTCATAAAGAGTAAAAGCTGTTTCATGGTGCCCTATGTGATTTGTACCTGTGTGAGCAGGCTGCAGCGTCACTACAATGTTATCAGATTACAACATGTTCTGAGCTCCCTGATGTCAGTAAACCACGTGCTTTATAGCAAGACCCAGACCTGCATGGCTGGCTGCCTAACTGCTGCTCTGCACAACAAGACACTCAGCTATCTGAGGCTATCTAAGGCTTCATATGTACCATACTGTAGTTTATGCCACCAACATTTAATCTTTGGTAAAATAGAGAGGGATCCTAACAGATGTTCCCTCTGTTGTCAAGTGTCCTCTGTAAAATGTACAGCAGCAACACAAAGGAGATGTGGATGAAATGACTGAATGAGTCACACCAATACGAACATTTGTTCCTGTACAGAACCTTCACTCTTTTCCCCTGACAATAGAAATGTACCTAGTCTAATGCTGTGACTCACTATTAATTCATCAGTTCAGCTGCTGAGTCTTGTTTTGATGTATTGCTGAGTCTACAAAATGTCAGATAATGTAGTGAAATGCTGATTACAAGTTCCCAGAGGCCAATGTAACATCCTCAACATGACTGTGCTTTGTTCAGTCAACAGGCTATAACCCAAAGATATTTAATGAAACACCAGATATTTTTTATAATGTCATCATTTTTGTTTGATAATTAACTTTACTGAATATAAACGTTGTCTAGCTTAGATAAATACAAGCTGCAAAGTGACGCAGAGGTTCTGGTAGCACTGAGAAAAATGCCTATATTAAAAATAATTATCACATCATAGCAAATATCGGCAATTAATCATTCAAACATGACCTGGCCCTGGATGAACATCAAAAATGTATGCATGAATTGACAGATATGATGGATGGATTGTTCCAGGCATATTTATTTCTGCTCAAAATAAAACATACTTTTCGAGATGTGACACAAGTGTCTTGGGTTTGTCATGGCCTTCTGATTTGCCTAGGGAGGCCCAACTGGCCAAGCTCACCTTCTTTAAGCCACACCCACACCTGAAACAAATACCTTCATGCTTGACTGCTGGGGTCATGCCAACAACCAGGAAGCCATAACTGAGATCGAAACCAGACAAACAATAATAATGTTTTTGAAACCCACTCACCGGGTGTGCGGTGCCTCTTGGCACAAGCACCGCTTGTGACGACAGCGAGGAGCTCTGCTGGTGCATCCTGGGGTGCTGGCTACGTGGCAGCTGGGGAAGGAGGTTGGCGGGAGGGCAGTGAGGTCGAGGGAGGGAGACAACCGGCTGCTCACCGTCCTCTGTGATGATTTCCTCAATAAGATCTATACAAAAATAAATGATGTTGATGAGCAAATAGCATCTCAGATGGAAAATTAGCACTGAACCAATGTTGATCCGTAATGACTGTGTTATTCAAATTCAGATTCAATGGCTGATAATAAAATAATTTAATACATTTTATACACTATTCATGTAATACAAGGACACTATAAACAGACACATATAAATATATTATATTTATATATTGCGGGAAGTATACAAACAGAATTCTGAGACTGTGATTCTAGTTAATTGTGTTGAGTTAATTATGAACTTCCAGATGAATTCCCACAAAGAAATTGCTTCCCAGAGGAAAGAAATTGTATCCCAGATGTGGAAAAAATATTCAAATCCCTTTCTCAAGTAAAATATCAATACCTTACTTTCAAAATACTCCATTGCAGGATGAAATGCCTGCATTTGTAATATTATGAAAAAATATTACTGGCAAAATGTACTTAAGAAACTAGTTTCATGCAGCTTTCATGCAGTTTCACAGCAGTTGTGAAACGTGTCATAAGCAACTGCAACAGAAAGAATTTGTCTATTAGCCGATCAGTAGGGAAGTAGTCAGCAACATTTTATTCAACTCAAGTAACAATTTATTTTGGTCATTTTTGAAGAAGTAATTGAATATCTGTATAGGTTTTTTGAAACGTTCCCAATAAATGAAGCATGAAATGCAATACATACATAGAAGAGAAGGCATAACAAAGGCCGTTAAGTGTTGAAATGTTACGTTGTCTTGTGTTGTGCTGATTTGTTGCCTGGCATGTTTTGCTTTCATCCTTCCTACCCAGAAGCTGTGTGTCAAACATGGCAATAATACGCACAGAACGGTAAGGAAGCAAGAGACAATAGTAATGGTTTACTTCTCCTTCTGCACAAGGTCACCTCAGGTCACGCACTATGCAAAGATGCCCCACATCCCTCGCATGCATTGTTGTGTAACTCAATTCAGCGAAACGCGACACCTCGTACTCACCGAAGTCTGACAGCCCTCGATCTGCAGACACAAGCAAAAAAACAACTGTCAGCGAGCGCAACAACAACAACAAAAAAGAGTTGCGGTAGTAAATGTTAAACCCGCGCAACGCAGAGGAGCGACCGTGGGAGTACGAGGAGCCGGGTAGGAGTGCTCTGATCCCGGGAATGGGTGTTGGCTCCTTTGCTCTGACAAATCACATGCCTGGGGATGATGTCAGCACTCTCTCGCTCTCTCTCTCTCTCTCTCTCTGTCTGTCTGTCTGTCTCTCTCTCTCTTTACACACACACACACACACACACACACACACACACACACACACACACACACACACACACACACACACACACTATATCCTCACTCACGCATGCTCCCACATATATAAAAGGTCAATATATGTATAGTGTAAGACTTAAACCCTACCAGAGGCAGCGCTGAAGATGTCCATGTCTTTCATCGCATGTAAGGAGTCCTTCACTCCGCCGTCGTCCTCTTGAACTCCTTCTGAACAGGATATATCGTCTCTTCTGGAACACGTCGCCTCTCTCCACTTTAAAACAGCTCGGGTTACGGCTCATCAGACGAGACGCCTCCACTGAGTGTCTGCTCCGGCCCCTGAGATGTTGTTACTGTGATTTACACACAACATGCCTCTGACAAGGTGTTGAAGCGAACTTAGCTTTAGTTCGTGTGTTTCCGCAGTGGCCTCGCCTCTGATTGGTCGGTTCGCTCTGGAAATCCCCTCATCGTACGTCATCATTTAGACAAGAAACCCCCGCCCCCCCGCCGCCCCCGCCCCCTATGAACGGCAGGTATCTTACTGTAACGTCACCACGCTACATGCAACATGTCAACATGTGAGCTTCAAAAGATGACCGTGAGCGCCAAAATGGGAACTGGTTTTTCCATTAAGTAACCTGAGCGCACGCCTCGTGACTGTCTACAGTTTAGACTCCGCTTCATTTACATATGCAAATCCATATTCATCTAATTTAAATGACCCTACATCTTTCTACGCCGCAAATGCCGGCGCATGCTTTTCCCGGCTGGAGCGATGACGGATTTCTCCTGGTTGCATCATGCTACAGTCCTGCTGCGTCCCACATTTCCTGCAAACTGAGAGAGTAGGGAATTTCTTTTTTTGGGATTAATTCTTATTAGTTTCTTAGTCTATAATCACCTGCACGTCCGTTAACTGCTCTAAAAAAGTGTTTCCAAACTTATCTATGAAGATTCTCAGTCATCAAGTCATCGTCAGGGTTGAAAGTGCTGTAAGGCAACTGGACTTGAAAAAAAAAACGTGCGTCTATTTGCTGTTGCGAGGCGCTGCAGGGACACCTGCTGTTCACAAAGGAGGAGGACAGGCGGTTTTAAGGAAACGGAAAGCGAAAGTTGAGGCGTTTAAATGAAGCAGAAGGAAAAAAAATGTTTTAAAAAATCCTGGCTCGGTATACTGATGCGAAACGTTGCCAACATTGCATGGTTTCTAAGTTAGACCAAGAGCCACCTCCACCACCTGGAAAAATAAATAGTTTTTTTTTTAAATCCTTCAATTACTTTTCACAAACAAACATAATAATGATCATTTCAGCTGCACGTGTCATACAACAAAGCAAAAACTTTGGTGTAACACTGTAGCTGGACAGTCTCAAGATTCACAAGATCCTGAATCAAGAACTCGGAGATGATTCACAGGATAGGAAAGAAGAAGTAAAAATATAATTGCTGCTACACAAAAATCCGCCCTATCAAACTGCTCACAACTCTCAGCCTCTGGGAAATTGTGACAGCCGTTTTCCCCGCCCACAAATTTCTGCCTTTTTCCTGATAAAAACAATTCATGGGGGAAAATAATGAAACTATGCATTATTTACAGCCCTGAACTCAAGCCTCCAGGGTGAAAACATCCAAGGGCTTGACCACATAATGGGCATAACAAACTGTATTTCCTGTGACATCAATGGGGGGAAAGAAATCAACGTAAAAATGAAAGGTTTTTCTGCAAAAATATTGTTCCTGAATGCTGCAGGGTAAGTAAGTTTTAAAAAATTCAAAACAGCTTTGCATAGACATTTTAAATCACACATAAGTTTTACTATAAACATGAATGCTCAAAATTTAATATGTACCAACATGGAACCCTCTTTTCAGGATTTACAGCACTGAAAATAAAAACAAGACACTGTAATTCTTCCAGCACACACCTGACTGTCAAGGTGATTTGGCTTGGAGTGTGACACAATTTGAAAAGTTGCACATCTGGCCGAGGGGGGTGGGAGGTAAAAATTAGACTTGCAAATTAGGTATTGCTAGACATTTTTTGACATCTGTATTATTAACATGACAAGCTGAGATTCTGTACATTTTGAGGACATACAAAAGAATGCATCAGTGACTGAAAAACAAAAAATAAGTCATTGACAATATTAATATATTTATATTAATACCAACAAGGCTGTTATTTTTTTATGTTCAAGTTTAGAACATTTAGCATTTGTTTAAAATTGAGGGTAGTAGTTACTGTCTTGCGGGTAGTGTCCTGTAGGGTCGTCCATCTCCTCTCCAGTCACCACCTCTCTTCAACATCCTCCTGTCGTGGCTCGGGGTCTTACAGTTTCCTTCGGCACTACTCAACAGTTTTTCAAGCAATCCAAAACACGGTGCTCACATGGAATGAAAAGAAAGAATTCACAAGGAATCTACACAAAGAACAAAAAGTAGCACTTGGCCTCTTTCTTCCCTGTATATATAAAAAAAAGTTATAGTATAACTGCGACCCGTTCTCCTCCCAACCTCTACTCCAAGACACTGTTACCCTCTGAAAAATCATACAGAATACAGTACACCACGTTTTGTTTTACTTCACTTGAACCGCAAAACGAGAGGGTGGGGATGGGTGGGAAACAAAAATAAGAATTCACCAAGTCTACACTGAATATGATTCTCTGTGGATCCACACAGAAATCAGAGGGAACAGTTGAACTGCATTTTTTTTTTGTAGCGGCGTCCATGACAGCTAAACGGCGACTCCCCTCCCTGCCTAATTTTCCAGAAGTCCTCTTCGCCCCAGCAGCGAGGGCCAGGGAGGCAGACACGGGGGGGGGGTCCTGCTTAATCGTTCTTCTTCTCCCCCTCTGGTTTGTCTGTGATGGCTGCGGCGGGAGCGGCGTCTGCCGCTGCTGTGTTGCTCTGGTCGTGATCTACTCCGCTGGTGCCGAACTCGTTGACCCTGTTGGGATCGACTCGATAGATCCAGCGCTGGTAAAGGTAGATGAAGAACACCACATCTGCAGGAAGGGGGAACAGGAGTCAGGCAAATGAGAAACAAGTCATTAAATAACCATTTGCCATGAAGTAACAACACACCTGGTAATAATGTTTAAAAAATTGTAAAAATTAGGAGGGTACAACATTATTTCACAACCTCTGTTGACGGTTGTATGAAAAATTACAACCTTGTCCAACTGATAAAGCCACAGAAATAAAAACTGCCCCAAACTTGCAGCTTTGTGACTGTTTCTTCAACATAAAGTAAACTGATACCCACAGTATCTAGTAACAACATCTGAGTCTCGCTTGGTTAAATATGGAGTCTGGAGACAGTATTTAATTAAACCAATACAGTCCCTCATAAATTATGTGGAAACAGCAAAGGTCGTTATGGAATTTAGTGAGGTATTGTGATTTGACACTAGGTGGAGTCAGAGAATTGTTTCGTCCACATCCTGTGATTTGGACCGTTGGTCTGTGGTCACAAAGGGAGGCGTGAGTGACAATGATTCCACAATTCCTCTGAAGTCAGTTTGCTCGAGTCATAACAGAGGGACTTCCCTTCAAACAACGACTCTTTCCCAACTATTTACCTGCAGCCGCTTAAGCTGCCATCACGCTGAGTAATGAGTCTGATGTGAAACCACCTCTTGCAAAACACAGCACATCTGAGATCATCTTCAGCGAGCTACCGCCTCAAAATGGCTCCTCCCGAGCAGAGGGAGTTTAACATTTTTCAACATAAATTCATAGAAAAACTCTAAACATTACCATCTCGATAAGAGAGGACGTACCATCTCTGAGGCATCCTATCCTGTACATCATGGGCATCTTGATGACAAAGGCAAACAGGTCATCAATAAAGGTATTGAGAGCCTTGTAGGTGAGCATCCTCCACGGGAGGTGGGCCACAGACTTCATTTTGTAGTTGATGAACAGCTGTGGCGTCATTGTAATGAAACCTAAAAAAAAAAAAAAAAAAAACAGAAAGGAAGGAGCTTGTGAGGTCGCAAAAAAACACTTTTTACACCAGAGGCAGCAGATTAGACCACGGGCAGCAAGACTGAGTGCGCCCTCATGAGGTCTATTACTACACAGCCCATTGGCAGAGCCTGTGGGAATTGGGTACGTAACCATGATGCAAGTATGAAAACATGAGCTGCCTCGTCTACATCCACTACAATGACGACCGGCCGAATCTCCGGCCTTTAAAAATAGTTTTACACAAACAGGAACAAAACCTGTTGAACGCTACATGTCACCTGAGAGTAAAATGCTGTTATATGGGATAAAGTACAATCTCAAAGACAAAAAGTATCTGTATGTGCTGCTTCATCTAAAATAATGTAAAAATATGCTTGTTTCTTTTTTATAAGTGTTACAGTGCATTAAATCCTCCTTCAGCCTAAGTGTAAATGCTGTTCTATTTAAATGTGGGAGTCTATAAATGCTTCAAACTTACCAAAGGTTAACAAGAAGCCATAGAGCATGCTGAGTACCCATGAGTACCAGCCTTTGTGCTCTACGTACAATAAACTGTAGACGGCATAGCAGCCAAACAGAGGGTAGAGCAGCCATGACAAGTACTTGAAGGCCATCTGTTCACAAGACAAGAGAGCAAAGGAATGATTTTTCTTAAAAAAAAAAAAAAAAAAAAAAAATCAATAATAGTAATATGTCGTCTTGTACAAAATATAACCAATTGGTTTGTTTTTATAAGACGTGCCTGAGATATTTTATTCATCACAACAGAAAAATGGGTAATTAATCTTGTGGGACGCTCACATGCATGTCATTTACATCAACTGTTATAATATAATATAATGCTCTCTGAATGTACTTTTGAAAGCAGGTTCACCTGAATGTGGTCAGTGGTTAAAGTGCAGCTGAGTACTGGTTTGACTTACGTCGTCGTAAATTTTGGTTGAAGACTCCACATATGTTGACTTGTCTGTGAATACCAATCTCGGGAGTACCCCTGCGATTTTGTTTTCTCTGTCCAACTGGTGAAAGACAAAAAAAAAAAAAGATGGTTACTGGCATGCGGCCTGAAGACAGCTCTCTTTCCAGCCCAGAAGCGGAGCCTGCTAGTTTCCATTCAAACCAAGCACCATGTTAACACACTCATCCGTGACACAGGCTGCAGGAGGCGGGACTTGCAAGGACAGAGGACAAAAGTCTGCTGGCTCCAAAGGAAACTGCGATTTTTATCAGAATCGACGTAACTCAAACACTGTTGAGCATAAAAAATGAGAAAAATGAGTTTTGTTCTGACTTACTCTGACGTCCATGACCTTGGTGATTTTCCACAGGTCGATAAGGAGGCCGATGAAGACGCTGACCTGCACCACAAAGTTGGTCTCGTTGTCCAGTATGTACAGCAGCACCACCAGCGACTGGAAAACTCCAAATATGATGGAGCGCACAGACAGACCCTCCAGAGACTGTCTGCTGTTCCAGAACTGGATATCTGAGGAGGGGAACAGACACTGTACAAACTCCTCTTTTGTTGTTTCACAAAATAAAGAAAGCCCTGAGTACAGACCAGCTGTTGTGACCTTACCGTTCTTGAAGGCAAGAAACTCGAAGATGCTGTGCACGATGGAGACAACAATGGTGAGGCCCAGCAGGTACGGGTTGGTTTCCAAAAGGGCCACCTAGAAAAAGTGTTAATCTCAAGTTACAGACTCAAGACAAACTACTTCTATATTTGATTACAAAGTAAAACAGATTTATCTGCAGCGGTGCTGCATCAGCAGTTTATTACATATGACCCTATCAGTTAGCTCAGTTAATTGAACGCCTCGTGACACAAAAAAGGAGCCATTATCATTGCAACCGGACGAGACCCGGTCTGTGTCAAAGAACCAACAATACTTCTATTAACACATTCAAAACATTTTTACTTATTTATTTTCTGTCTCTGTGACCCTTGACCTCTCACCTTCACCGAGTCTTGGTCTTCGTCGGACTGCTCGTAGGTGTCCTCAGGCAGGAAGTTCCACGGCGAGCGAGCGTTCTGGGCAGCGTACAGCTGCCAGCGCCACAGGGACAGCGGGCAGTAGGTGAGGCGCAGCGGGAGTTTGGTCAGGGTCTCGTTGATGGGATAGTAATCCTTCTGGAGGTTCCAGTAGTCGTTGAAGTACACGATGGGGTAGTAGTCGCCACTTACCGCATCGAACTTGACATCTAGTGACAGACCGCGTGGAACAGTATTAATGTCACACTTTGAGGAAACTGAGTTCGTTATCTGGGAGCTTAAACTTCTGCCACAGTTGAAAACATTTCAACATTTGGGACGTAGTGCAGTAACGGCAAAACAGGTCAGAGAGGTGAACTCACGCTGGTCTAGAGGAGGGGGAACAGAGCCCTTGACCCAAGCCGTGTGGTCATCTACCATGTTGATGGTGAGGTTGGGGTGCCAGTGAGAGATAATCTCCACTGGACCGTGACTCTCTGCCCGCTGTGAAGAAACGCATGTCAGGGCTTTCCGTACTTTTACTTAGGGCATAGGTGCACACGGGTAAAACCAGAAAGAAAACCAGGCTGGCAGTGTATGGATCTGACTCAGCCATTTGACAATGTTTTTAATGAAAATAAGAGATCTACCGACCTTGATCATTTCGGGATCTGCTTCTGTCTCTCCCGTTAGCAGATTCTTCGTCTTCAGAAACTTTCTTCGCTTGAATTTATTCAGCACTGAGAGTAAAAACATAAAGGTTAACACAGAAATGACTATACACATTACTCTGTTACGTCAACTTCTGGTTGAAATTTAGCATGTTTTGCATATGTGCTTACTTCGTGATGCGTGAACTGTTGCCAGTCTGCGATACTGCCCCTTGCGCTTGGGGTCTGGATGGAATCCACTCTTGGTGAAGTAGACGTGAATGTAAAGGGAACCGTTCTGCTGCACTTTCTGCAACAACGCACCACACATGGAGAAGCATGCATTTAAAATCTATCAAGTTCATCATAAGCTCGTCTTTCCTGTCTAACACCTGCTCCTTCTCACCATACATCTACTGTCTGCCCCCCCCACCTCCCCTCCATCCTCAGTCATCCCCACCTCTGGGATGTCCATCTCCACATCGTGTTGGTAGCAGCCATCCCCGTTCTCCCCCATGTTCCAGTCTCCATAGACCAGATCCCTGTGGAACCAGAACAGGGCCTCTGTGTTGTTGAAGTCGGTGAACACTTCCTCCTGGGACACATACACGTACAGGTCCTGCAGGCACGGTGAGAAAATAGAGGTGTTTATGATATTACAGAGTCAGGGGAGAGCGAGCGAGTTACTCTGACAGGGAGAGATGCCGCTGGTTTGCTGCCAGAGGCTTAAAGGAGTCAGAGAAGGAGGGCTGTTTAAGAACTAACAGCTTCAGTTCAATTAAAACACGTTTAATAAAACAACTGGCCATGCAGATAAGGCAAGCAGAATTTTGTGAAGAGGGGGCGGATGTAATACCATGAGGGTGTCCTTGGGGAAGAGGTTCCTGCTGGGTACCCTGGGTGCCCCGGCTGGCGTGTTGGGGTCAGGCGTGGACGGCCCCCGGCGGAACCAGCTACTGATCGCCCAGATTATGAAGATTCTGGTGAGAGAGGAGCGAACAGAGCCAGAGGAGAAGAAGATTGAGTTTTTAAAAAAAGGAATTTAAGTTAAAGATAAGAGGGAAACAATTATAAAAGAGGAGAGCTAAAGTCTTTCGTCTATTTTTAATCAGATTCTGTCCCGTTCAGACAAAACTAGCAGCCTAGTCTAAAAAAAAAATACGCTTCCAAACCATGATACTTAAATTTGTTGAATGGTTTGATGCCAAAGACTGTGTTTTTAAGTGGTTAATGGAATTTAATTTTTTTTAATCTTGTAAATGGACCTGTTCTTTTGCTGACTGTTTGGCAAAGTAAGTGCTTACCTAAGTCAAGGAAAAACCCCCGTAGGCATTTATTCAAACTAGGTGCCAAAAAAATGCTACACTACACGTCAGCTCCAAACATGCTGCGCTTTCCAGCGAGAGCAATTCTTCCACATGCGACTCGACAGAAAAGCAGAACTGGAAATCCATCAATAAACTGTCTCACTTCAATTTGCGCTGAAAATGATGAAGAAACAAATTTTTAAAAGAGACATAATTTGGGCAAAGTGGCAGATGGAGAGGCAACGCTGAATGCAAACTCTGCACACAGATCTCAGAACAGAGGGAACTTTGTAAAAGCAAAACCCAAATTCAGCTTAGCTGCAGATCTGTATCACCATCATGTATTATTCTTTGTTACTAAATGCATCGTACCACACTGAGCTTTTATCTGTGGGCTGGCTCGCCACTTTTCAGAGCAGGCCATCCAGATTAAAAGACAGAAAAGAAACACTCACCTGAAGAGGACTCCTTTAATGACCTGCCATGCGTTGGGCGCTTGTTGCTGCTGCTGCTGCTGCTGCTGCTGCTGCGGGTCCTGTGCATTTTCGGCCGTCTGCACAGTCTGGCCATCTGTTGCTGCAGCACTTCCATTACTGCTCACCTGCAACCATGCATGCACATCAACTCATTATTATTATTATTATTATTATAGCCACCTTAACGATCTTTGTGTTTAAGCAATTTATCGTGATGTGCTAAAGTGGGAAAAAAGGCAAACAGCCTCTTGTATGAACTGTACAGGGAAATTTGCAATTAACCGTTTGCTAAGAAAGTAACGTATGTCAGATTTGAAAATGAATTAGCAATTATTTTGTTTAGAACTACAACAGTTATTGGTTGATTCATGAGTTGCTAAAAAAATCAACCTGCAACTATTCAATAATCAAACCACAGGGCCCTGGAGTATATATATATATATATATAGAAAGAGAGAGAGGCCTCATTTTACTAGACTGAGCACTCAAAATGCTGTGGCTTATTAACCAAACGCTAACCCCTCTGACATGCAGGGTTAGCAACTTCATTCTGTCAAGTGTTGCAGTGCGGTGGCCCACTGGGATCTGTCCCGGTGCTCCCGACAGCCGGTCCGTCCACACAAGACTTAATGAAATTGACCGTCATCATGTTGAGAGGTTAGATAAGTTACTCTGTTATTATAGTTTGACTACAAACAATATTTTAGACTACATTTGATTCTCCAGAGCTGGCACAGTGCTAAAATGAAGTGTGGAGTTACAGCAGGCTCGGCGAGCAGACTGCAGTTTAGAAGGTGAAGTGAAGGTTTGTTGTTTTCCATAATCCTTACAGTGTGTGTTTTGTTTTGTTTTTAAAATTGTGGGTTGGACAAAATAAGAAATGTTTAACATTGATCAGGGTTTTCACCATTTTCCAGGATTTTATTGACCAACTGATTAATCGATTAACTTTGTAAACAATCGGCAGCCCTAATCTTATCATAACCGATTAATTGTTTAGCAAAAGTGCCAAATATTCTGTCACTCCAGCTTCTCAAACATGTTTGTTTTACACAATATAAAGACTCTTCTAATGGTCGTATTCATTTAAGCTTCAGCATCCATATTTTCATATTAAAGATCAGTTGTTTGTTCTGTAACATTATTTTGCCTTTGAAAGCTTCAGCGTGTTCATGCAACCCCCCCAACCCCCCGTCAGCAAGGCCACACTCTATTCAAATGACACAATAGACAAGCACATGCCAAGTCATGAGACCCGTTTGCTATCTAAACATCTAATCTCCCCTCGTTGTCACCAACACAAGGGAGACCGGCCGTTGGCCTCCAGAAACAAACACCACTTGGGGGTAAAAATGTTTTCTGTTTGACAGGTTATTCTCTGTTATTATTAGCATGCCAAGAAGCCCATGAACTGGGTGAACACTGATAACGTTTGATAAAGTTTTGTGGTAATCCACCGTCCCTGCATCATTAGAAACGTAACATTTCAGCACCATGAAGCAGCTCAAAACAGGGCTGTTGTGTCCTCACATCCATCTCCTGTTGTGTTAAGGTAGCAGCAATTCTATTATCGGAGACATGGATCTCTGTCTCCCAGAGGGATCAACGTAATGACCGCTACACAGACCGACCACCAATACGCTAGTATTGGTTATCTCTTCCATTTTGGGATAATAATTTACAATTTACAGGCTGAACCAGGATTAACAATTAACCACCTATTCAGGGTTCAGAGTAAATACTTCATGCAGGACTGTCACCGTGTGTCTGGCAGGAAGAGCGCAAAACGTTCAGATAACAACAGTCAACAGAGAAATGGAGACTGCTCCAGCAATCATGTAGTAGGAGGTATGAAAAGTAAAGTTACAGAAAATAAAGTTCTCTGTCTGTGCTGCAATACAAATCCTTAATTTTTAACAATACAGGTGGTCTTCCCACATCCAGAGGACATGTAGTACAAGTACTCTTACGATTCTGCTACTTTACACATTGCTAACACACATGACGCCATCATGTGCGATGTGCTGGGGTCAGTACAGTTCTAACTGTGCTCAATGAAACCAAGAGTGAAGGGCAGAGCAAACACCTGTGGGTATATCTGCTACTGGTCTCTAAGTGTTTCCCTGAGATTCATACCACAGAAATGCCTCTCAGCTGATTCACCAGCAGTTGGCCTCAACAACAACAACCCTCTAAAACTAATTGTGCATTTAACCTGACGGATATTTTTTTTTACTACGAGTAGTAAACAAGTAGTACACGTTGGGGCCTTCCCCTTTCTGCCTCTCGTGTATTAGCATTGCATTTCCATCACAGAGCTAAGCATCAGCATCTCTGGAAGATAAATCCCTAACAGTGTGATGAAAGAACAGGTTTGGTTAAGAAACATTTAACTGATGTTTGGAAACTATTTACAGAATCCTAATCAGAATATTAGAATGTTCTGATCGATGAACAGTAAAAAGAAAAGAAAAAAGTTAACTGTTTCTCAACATTTTTTTATCCAGATGCTTGTATTAAACAGGAAATACCTTCAAACCAGTGGTATGTTGTTGAACAGCTTTCTGTTTGTGAGAAATGCAGGTATGCTCTATCTATGCTCAGCTGTGTGACCTCAGCGTAATTAAAATGTGGGAGAGGTGAGAACTGGGGCTAAGAATACCCTCTGATGCATCTGACTAAGACAAACCTTTAGTTAACCCTGAACCAATTCAGTGTTCAAGTTAACAGTCAACTGAAAAATAACATTGATGTTTTGGTTTTTTTTTTTTTTTACGAGATCCCAAATGTTTGTCATTGCTACAGGCTTTACAATCTGTCTGTTGTGTCACATCAGTTTTTGATATTTCACCCAAACTGTTTGTTTTTGTTTGGCCAAAGTCAGATTTAGGATTGAGGGGGGGGGGTCATGATCGACTTTGACCTCTTGTTAACTTGTGACTTGGCCCCACCGGAAAATGATTGTCAGATTGCTCGTTACCTCCCACACCACAGCGCGTGTAAAAGAGGATTTACTTGTTTTAGAAGAATTTGACGACAGCTAAACCCTGATTCATCCAACTTGTGGCCGTTTACGTGATGAGCCAGATAAATCACTTTCTGTGGTACTGACGAGATGAAGGCCGAGACAAAAGCGTTCCTGTAACGACTTTAAAAATAAAAGGCAGGTGAAACGGTTTAACGGTGAGGGAGAAACGTGTGCGGGATGCCGGAGGCTGGCCCGACTAATGAAGCCCGAGCTGCGTCGCTCAGGTTCGGGCCTTGTGGTGGCTCAGTGACACCGGGCAGCAGTCAGCTGGCTCGCGCTGGCACACCGGGAGTCAGCCGCCGGCCTCGTCGCTTTTACGGTACCGTGCGCCCCCGTACGGGAACACGCCGTTGACGGACGCCGCTCTGCCGCCGTTCACCTAGCCCGCTAACGGTCGGCGTTTCTCGGTTCGTCGTTTTAAAGCCAACCGGCACTGACAACGTCACTGGGGCTCGTGTAACGATCGGTAACACGTTTAAATATTAACGGCGCCGGACTCGGCGCTCAGAACCGTAAAACGTAAAACCTCACCCGGGTGTGAATAGTTAATGTGGAGGAGGAACTGTCATTCATTTTACCTCGCCGTTGCTCACGGGAGCCTTAGTCGCTTCGCTCTCCTGCGTCGCCATCTTTCCTTGTCTCTATCGCGCACACGCCACACCACACTGCTGGCTGGGAAACTGCGCGCAGTCTCGCGATATGTCAGTGTAGCGTCATTGGAGTGACGTGTGCCTTCAGAGGAGTGACGAAAACTGTGAGACGCCTAATTTTTTCCCTATTTACTTACTTAGAAAGCATTCAGAGCAGACGGTAATAGGGACATGAGAAATGACAAATGATATGAAACAAGTGTCCACACAATTATTTCTTGGATCCTGAATGAAATAAAATAAAGCCTTTCTGTTTTCTGATTTAAGTGAGGTATCATGACAAGGCAATCAAAATATTATGTATTTTTATCGGACACCTAATTCACCTTTTTGGTGAGAAAAGCACTCGTGATGTTGTCCATGCTGTGAAGCAATTTACTTCGTTGTGAGTGGCCCATCTGAAAAGTGCTGCAGTAGACTTCCTGTGCAGCTGATAAATATTGCAAGCTGCTTTTTGTGACAAGTCTGATGAAACTGCATGAAACGCTGTGATTAGTCATGCATCTCCACTTGTGTAACTATAAAATGAAAACTGTCTAAAAATGGAAAATGGAACATGTGCTACTTACTGTTTAACTTACTGGGAGAACTCAGAGATCCCTCTATAAGGATGGACAGACATGCAACAGATATATATACAGCAAAAAAAGTAGAAGTTTTAAAACTGGAGGAAATGGTGAAGTAGGATGTCTATTTTAATTAAAAAATAGTTAATCAAAGAGAATATTAAGTGTAATATATAAATAAATATTACGTTTTTTTCATGTTACATTATACATAAAGACAATGATAAGCTATTGTACTGATAAATTGTTTTATTATTATACATTACCCTTTGGAAATTGGCACATAGTAAACCAGCACCTTAGAGAATAACAGACTTTGTAAATGGAATAAAGAACAATCGATTTTTGTAGGTGTTAATGACATTTCAATGAAAGGAAACCATAAATATATGCTAATAGATTTACATTTCCTCTGTAAGCTTTACACAGCAAAACACAAAAGAAATCATTGATAAGGCGTATCATCAACATCATCAGTTGAATTGATCAAAAGCTGAGTTGTGGTGCTACTATTACTGTGAAGAGACAGGCAGTTGAATGGAGGGTGACGAATGTAACTGCTGCTGTTTAACAATTCAGAGATGAAACACAGTGTGATGTACTGTACCACGTAAACACAGGAGAACCTAACACATCAACCTTTTACATTTTGGGCTGTTCCTTGTGTTTGGAAATATTACACTGTTGGCCAACCTGGTATTGATGGTTTCTAATCAAAAATATCCATCTAATGTTGCAGTGTAACTCTCATACAGCTACTTTATACTTATACATCTATACTAAATTACCAATTTCTTAAACATTCATCTGAACAAAAACTGTGTATTAGTGCTAAGAGACTGTGCTGCTTAAAAACGCATTAAATTAAATGTGCTTATATTGACTTGCAGGAATAAAAGTTTGCATAAATTTGACTTTGTGCTTCGATCGTAAATTCGATTGAACAGTTCACGTCAAGTCCGAGAAACAGCGAAGGACTCAAACACAATTCAGTTTCCCATTAATCTATTTTGGAGAAGCACTGGTCATTTTCCAAAATACAGTCTCCAGAATTAATGAATTTTGGACATTGTGATTAAATTTGTGCACAGGAGTGCTTCAGATAAATTTGATCTGATAGCTTGGATTTAAATTTTTTAAAAATGGTAAAATTGAGTCTTGCCATTTTAAACCTTTGAACAAGAAGTACATTTTTTATTTCTGTGGTTCAATATAAGCAGGATACATTAAAGTGCAGACAATTTAGTTTTTAACAAGAGGAATTCAGTCAGAAAAATAAATCTTATTGGAAGCCTAAAAAAATGGGACCGTTGCACATGCCACATACAAACACAAAAGTAAATTCAAAGAATTTAAACTTGTTTAGAAAGGAAATATATACCCTCGCATATACTTTGTCAATCTTATTCCACACATTGTACACCTGTGTCATAGCAATAACTGCAATTATATGATATTATAGGAAAAAGGTGAGGGTTTTATACCTGACTCAAACTACAACTAACAACTGAGTGGACTATTAAGGTAACTATTGGGGGGACTTATTTTCTCTTCATGTTTGTCAATTCTTTAGTGAAAAATGATGGAATGAATTGGACAAATAAAGGCAGATTTTAATAAATGACTCAAAGCTTTTTCTCCAGTTTAACCCGATTGGACATCATAGTAGTCAGGCCTGTGAGCAACACTGCCACTTTTGATTTTAGTGACAAAGTATTTTAGGGTAAATCTTTCCTTCAGCAGACAGGTGTCCATTCCTTGGACCACTCTCTAAGCAATTTACAGTCTTCAAAATAATCTTAAGACTACATTTAACTATAAACAGTTATATACAACAATCTTTGTATACTGATATTTACTAAACTAGGAGAGAATAGCTGGTGTCCAAAACTCTCAACAGGCTGGGTGTCTGTAGTTTCATCTGAAGACACCCATCTTGAGAGACCATGGGAGCAACAAGTACTTCTAAAGCAAGAAAATGAAACTGAATGCAAGTGCATGAAACGAAGAGCTACAGGTTCATCTTCATGGTGCTGCTTCACATGAACAAAACCTCATCTTTAATAAACCTTGTTTGTGTGAAATCACATCCAGGACACCAAGAGACTACTACCCAACAGTAACTTTTGTCATGTTGCACTGAAGTTACTGAGGCTAAAATGCATTTGGATCAGCTGTCCAGCGAAGCACAACACAAAACCCCCCAACAATATTACAATAAAAATGACTCTCCATCATCTCCAGGTTGGTGAATGGATAATTTAAGATCAACAAACAAGTTTCAGGGCTGACAGAATGCAAAGTACACAGTCTTACATTTCATCTAAACCATAATCCTCCTCAGGGAAATCTCCCACGGTCACATTCAGGGGCCTCACAAATGCACCGTATTTTTTGTCACACTCGAAGTATCTCTTCCCTTCAACGCTGTGGAGACACAATTTTAAAAAGGGAAAAGTTAATAAAACAAAAAAGGGGGGAATCTGGACTAACATAATAAAGAATGAGCATTTCCAAACAAAACAAAAGCATAGCGCTCTTACACTCCATCATGTTTTCCCAGGGGCTCGTCGTACTTCACACCCACCCAGTAGCCTGGCTTGAAATCTGTTGTACCTGCAATGGACATAACAAAATGGCTCTTTCCATCAGGTACTACTCTTATTACTGTTGTTTGTTTAGTTATCAGCCTAAATTCTTATATTTTTATATGACATATTTTCACCCCTGCTTTGTGTATGACAAATAAGATCAGATAATGATATCTCATTAATGTGAAGATGGTAAATCGTGATGTCTTTCACTTAAAGTCTGAACTACAATGAACTGCTTGCAATCTATACATTTTTGGATAGTGAGACACTGTTCTGATCCGATAATAGAGAAAAACTGACTCTGCTATGCCTATTTATTTATGTGGACTTTAACAGCAGTCTGTAAATGAAACAGATAAAATCAAACAAAGCACACCAGCACAAGAAAAAACATGAGCAGTCAATGGAAAAGCTACTTTTGCTGTTATAAAAGTATTGGAGCAACATATAACAATTTCTCTTCTATTGCTTGCAAAAATTGTGTCCTGGGCCTCGGTCATCATAGACCAAAATGTTCTCTGTTAAACAGAAAATACTCAACAGTACAGGACTGAAGCCAGCATCCTGAAGAAAGTACACCAGCTAGGACTTCTCCACACTTACCAACATACATGACTGTGCCAATCTTCGTGGGCTGCCCAGGGACCTGCACTTTGCATCGGCTGCCAACAGAAATGGCAATCAGCAGCAGCCTTGTGTTCCTCCTCCCGAGCAGCATGTTCAGCTTTCTTCTTGGCCATTTCTTCCTCATTGAAGTGACCAATACGGTGTTTCTTCATGAATGACCTTGCTGTGTCTGAAAGAATGTTGGAATGTGTTAATACAGGATACTTCCAAACAGAGTGGGTTTGCTGCAGAAGCTGTTCCATTAAACAAAGCTGAATAACTCCTTTATGAGTATTGTTGCATGTGTTGTCTGATGGAGGAATTTCATTTTTTTCTATGACACAAACTATTAGTTGATCTACCAATTACCCACTGATTGCTATTGAATTCATAATTTTCTCTGGGTCAACTTAATCATCAACTAATTAATTCAGCTAAAATCTTTAATACTCATTTCACAGTGTTACTGTAATGTTATCATATTCTGCTGAAGTGTAAATATGGCAGACTTTACCTGTTTTCTTTTCGTAAGCTTCATCTGAGAGTTCAAACTTCTCCACTTTAGAAACATCAACAAACTCGCCCATCTGACCTCCACTTCTATCAATAACCTGCACAAGAAATGAGATGCAAGATGAAACACAGTCACTTTAAAAAAAAGAAAAAGAAAGACCAAACCAGTAGTGTATATTTTAGTCAACCAAATAGTTCCAGAACCTTCATTATATACAGGAAAATGACACAAGTTGAATACTCATTATTAACATTATTGACACTAATCCAGAATGTTGCAGAGCAAACTCAAACCCCAGAAAACCGTGACACATGGTTTAATGCATAAAACAGATTTCACGTGATTTTTTTTTTTTTTGCTAAAAATGTATCTTAACATATCTGAGGTAAAATTGTCCTTGCCTAAAAATAGACAGAATTAGGTTCGGATTGAGGGAACCATCCAACCTCGTGGCTATGTGTACATACTACTACATACGTGTATTCTGCAGTCATCATCCACAGGATAGGAACCCAGCAAAGCTTCATTGTCTTCCATTTTCTGCAGGAACTTGTCAGAGACACTAAATAACTCCAGGTCCATGCTGGAGGCTGGTGAGCCCACAATCATCTCCAACTTTCCCTAATCACAGTTAAAACAAAACAGTGCAATGACAGTTTGAAGATACTGATAGGTCTGTGATAACACGAGGAAGCCAAAAAGAATAACCTCATTACAAACTCACCTTCAGCTCTGCAATACTAATCCCTCGATTGAACCTGCGCTGCACCTCAAAAGAGGAGATGGTGGACGTCAGGCGCACCTCCACGGTGGGATTGGTGACTACTGTGACTTGGCCGTCCATTATTCAAACTGTTTGGACGCAGCTATTTGTCAAAAACTGAAGAGGGCAGAAAAAACAGAGTGACATATTAACATGTAGGAATGAAACCGACGCAGCGTCTTACACCAGCAAAGAGATGTTTTACCAGATAAACACATGTCGACGTTAACTTTGGTTCAAGCTGTTTTCTGCAAAGCATCATTTTCAGCAGCTACTCACATTGTTCTAGTATCACTTAGCATGTTCTACATGTTTACTTTACTGCAATACTACGTTTGACATCATTTTCCTTTCACGATTTTATCAGCTGTGATCGTTTAATTTACAAATTATTCATTTTATCTGGTAAGTCCAGTTGAGCCACAGACTGCGTTAGCTGTTTGGATCGCTAGCAGTAGCATGGTCACGTTGGACACCCTGCTGTCTCGCCAGGGTGTCCAACGCCATAATTACTTACAAACGTGGATGTTTCCTTCGGTGATATTAAAAGAACTTTGACTTGTCTCCTTATCACAATTTAACCTGACGAATCCATTACTTTTACGTTATAATAACAGTATCGACAGAACATCTAGCCTCACTGTGTGGTTGACAATTGGAACACGAATTCCTGATACGCCCAGCTCTGGAACGTTCTCCCCGCCGCCAGACCACTAACGCACCAATCATGTTGAGGTGCAAACAAGCTCGACCAATAGAATCATGAAACGAAAGGAAAATGGCACAAGAACCGCCTACTAACTAGTAAATTGACACAACAGATAGCCAATCACCAAACAAGAGTGAAAGCGGCCATAACCACATGGTGGCGTTGTTCTCCAGTCTAAACAAGAACAATGAAGAGACTCTTTATGAGGAATATTTTAACCAGGAGAGATTCAAGTCACACGTTTGGCCCATTGTTTGGAAGTCAAAAAGCACTAGCCAAGCCACACCGTGTTTGAGTCCAATCATAACCAAGGCGTGTAAATTTGGGTTACATGATCAGTCTATTGAGTGAATCTGGACGAGGCAATCTTACACATGGTATTGGAATATAATACTTGTTATGGATATTAAATAATATTGTTGCAGTTTGGAAGTTTAGTTGAGGACTGTGATTTGTTTGAGCTGTAATTTCTCTGAAAATTTGAGTCACTATGTCCTTCTGCTGTTTGAGAGAAACTTTCAGATATTAAACAAAATCTCTCTGTCAGAAAAAACCCAGAGGACCGGCCCAACGGCATGTACGGGCATTGAAAAGATCACACAGAGAAGAGAGCTACAGCCAATAACCAGACATGGAGGAGCAGAGGGGGACTGAGACAAGCCCCAACCCCACAGTGATGATTTACATTCCTATGGTTGTTGATAGAGATGAATCTCTGCAAACCTACCCATTTACAGGTCATATTATTTATATCTTAAAGACTATGATAATAACTGTCTGACTCAAACAGTTTCTAATCTAATATAACGATCATTATAAGAGACAGAGAACAAAAAAATCTGAATCTGAAACTGTCCTTAGTCCTTTAATTGATATTTAGAAAGTAATACAGGTTTCATTTCACATATTAAATGCAAAGATGTTGCCATAGGTAGGATGTTCCAAACACTGGGCAAGTAACAAATGCAAATTTTACCTGCTGCAATACTGTAGGGTTATTTGTGTGTATTTGTACCAACAGTATTTGCCTTGGGAAGCAACCTAAGGGAGAGACATACTAAACTGTGAGATCCGGTTGAAGAACTGGGATGACAACAAGTCTTACCTGAACAAATACAAAAATACTGCCTTACAAAGGCCCTATTCTGTACTCACAATCAGTGTTTTCTTTTTGAAAATAAGCCAAACCATAAGCCATTTCCAAAATCCCCTGCCTCGTAAAGAAAATTCTTCAATTATCCCAGGAATATTAATTTCAGATTAGCATGTGGTATGAAATTCAAACAAATGTTATAGTCTGAATTAACAGTTTAAGACATATTAATACTAACATGCTAAGGGATCCTCAATAGCTATCAAAATGCTTCTTAAATGTCATTATTAACTGTTTTTCTTTGCTTTCTATGTTAGTTAGTTGAAGAGCTTTTCATGTTAGACTCTTCGCACAAAACAAATAATTTGAAAACATTAGGTGATGTAGTCTTTTTTTGGTTCCAGGCTTTAGGAATGAGAATTTTCCACTCATTTTCATTTTCATTTATAGATCACATAGTTAATTGATTAATCACAAAATAATTCTTTAATTTAGTTAGTACATTCTGCTGCAAAGATGTGGCTATTTACTTAAGTAAAATCATGAATGCGGGGCTTAGTAACATATTTATATTTTTATTTATTATATTTATTTTATATTTATATCTGAATACTGTTATAGTGATACAGTAAATTTGAATGTAAGTGGCACTATATAACTTTTGACAAAGAGACTGTATTACATCAGGGAAGGGGCGTGACAGCTGGTGGTGTGCAGGCACCGTCGCGGTTTGGTCTGCTGGTGGAGAATGGGAGCGAGTTCAGCGCTGTAGAGAGAGGGAGGGAGAGAGGAGGAGGAACTACTAGTGGAAAAAAAAAGTTAAAGTAAAAATGGCTTCCTTGTCTTTGGAGTCTACAGAACAATCCGAGAACAGCTCGGAGGAGCCGACGGCACCGGAGCCCAAAGAAGAGAAAGATCCGCTCCAAGTTTCGGAACAATTGCTCCAAAGTTTCCAAAAGTCGGCTCTTAGTTTTTCCACTGACCAAGTGGCATGTCTCTGCGAGGCCCTTCTGCAGGCGGGCAATGTGGATCGCCTGTGGAGATTTCTATCCACCATACCTCCTTCGTCCGAGCTGCTACGTGGCAACGAGACGCTGCTGAAGGCCCAGGCACTGGTTGCTTTCCACCGGGAAGAATTCAAGGAGCTGTACGCCATCCTGGAGAGCCACGACTTCCACCCGTCGAACCACGGGTTCCTGCAGGACCTGTACCTGAAAGCCCGCTACAAGGAGGCGGAGAGATCCCGGGGCCGCAGCCTGGGCGCAGTGGACAAGTACCGGCTCAGGAAGAAGTTCCCCCTGCCGAAGACCATCTGGGACGGAGAGGAGACCGTGTACTGCTTCAAGGAAAAGTCCCGAAACGCCCTGAAGGAGTGCTACAAGAGCAACAGGTACCCGACTCCGGATGAGAAGAAAAACCTGGCCAAAGTCACCGGACTGTCCCTCACACAGGTCAGCAACTGGTTCAAGAACCGCAGGCAGAGGGACAGGACGCCGTCCGGGACCCACAGCAAAAGGTAGGACCAACGGCGCAGAAACCCGCTTTTCAGTTCCCTTATTTGTCCTCACAGTTGGATCAAGTTTTCGTGGAGTTTTTAAAGTCGCAACCAAGGCGTCAGCGGTCTCGACCCTCCCTTTGTTTATGTGAAAGCGACTCCTTACTTTGTGTTGTGGTTTATAACAAGGATCTCAGAAGAGTCACAGAAACTCACAGACCAAACCTTAATGGTAAACAAAGCCTGTAGGCCTGCACGGGGTGGCACTGGGGGTACTACACTTCAAACCCTTTCAGTAACAAATCCAAAAAGACTCAAACCAAAAAACACACTGCGTGGAGTGAGAAGATGGACAGGAGCACTGACTTCTGACAGCAGAGGTCTGGGACCAAGAGCATGTTGCTTTGTTATGAAATGTGAGATCCAGGCGCCCAACATGGCTCAAGTTTCCTGAAAGCCTGCACCACTGCCTGGGGCCTGTGGAGCCTGGCTGACTGAGGTTAAGAGTAAAAGCTTCTATGCTGGGGTTAGGGGGCGGGTGACAAGAAAACTCCCCACTCATGCCTCAGAGTCTTAACTTGACCAAGCAGGGGGATTGAGAGGAGCTAGGTGGGTTTATCTTATCAGACTTGATGGTCTGGCAGAGAGTGAATCTGAATGAGCGGCCAGAGTTAACATGAATCTGCTCCGGCTTTTGTTCTCCTCCCCCGCACAGACACAGAGATTTATACTGATCTGCTGCAAGGTATGGATGGTTTTGTAGATAGGTAGTAAATGTGAAACATAAGAATGATTAACAGTGACACAGAGTGGTTGGGATCTTTGCCAGTTTAATACAAGTTAACCACAGAAATAACCATTCAACACACAGGTGGGCAAACCAGAACAAAACTTTGATCGTTGACTTGAATTGGAACGTGCAAAAGATATTGAGAAAATGTCATGTTTGTTTTTAAATAGATTGCAAATGCTGAACCTTACAATGGCATGCTAACCTCTGCTAAAGTTGTTTTACAACTTCTTTATGTTAGCAACTTTAAAAAGCTGAAAAAATGCATTTAGGTTATTTATTGGTTTAATCAGCAGAAGCATGCAGATATTTTAAATAGTGCACATGTTCAGAAAATTGGTAAAAAAACAAACAAAACATTTTTACAGATGTTACATAGTGATTCTAAGAGAGGGCATTTAAGTAATATTTATAAAATTACTATAAAAATAACAAACAGTTATTTAATGACATGATACAACTGGCCAGAGCGTGGTCAGTAAAGGAACACCTTGTTGTTGTTTGTCTGAGAACATGACCTGAAAATATTTGTATTGTACAGTTTAATTAAATTGCTGCACCACCTAATGTCATGAGCTCAAAGCATTAAAAGGATTAAAAACATGTCCAAGTTGAGCACTGGTGTAAGGATTTATCCCAGTGCCCAATTCTCAAAAGCCTTTCATTTGACCCATCTCTTTGTGCCCCGTCCCAGTGAGTCTGATGGGAACCACAGCACCGAGGACGAGGCGAGCGCCATGGACGACGCCCCCGACAAACCAGAGGAGGCTGCGGGCTCCGCGGCTTCCATCATCTCTCTCTCTGCAGTGCCCTGCAGTACAGGAGGCCAGCTCATCCTCAACGGGTCCAGCGGCTTCCTTACGGCCTCCCAGCCATTACTGCTCAACGGGAACTCCCTGATCTCCAGTACCGGTGCTGGTGTCATAATTAACGGGCTGAGCTTGGCCGACTGCCAGACAGTCACGCTGAGTCCCGTTGCAGCCAGCTCTCCTTTGATTCTGAACGGGGCTCAGGTAATAACTAAATCTGGTATCGGTGTTCAGCCGCAGCAAGCAGTTTCTGTGGCAGAACAGGTGCCGGCCATGGAGGCCAAGACCAGCAGTCTTCCAGCAGTGGTTCTTGGTGCCAACGCCACACCGGTCTCCAACCCCCCATCCATAATCTCCCTTCCTCTGCACACCAAGACAGATAGTGGCAACGCGATGGATTACATCAGTGTTCCTGAATCAGAGGGCAGCAGCCAGACAGTATCTTCCTCTTCCTCATCTTTATCCCCTTCCTCACCAACTCTGTCCTCCCCAAACAGTCTCCCATCACTCGTCTTAACACAAAACACCCAGGAGTCCCTCACCCTGCCAGCCTCTATGTCCTCTGCAGGCATGGTTTTCTCCAGCTCTGCTGCGCCTCTCTCCGGTCAGCAAGGGGAGTATGTTGTGTTTGCCACTGCCGGCTCCCAGTTAAATGCTCCAAGCTCTGTGGTTTCCTCCAGCAGTGCCACCCCTCAGGTCTTCTCTCTGCCCCAGGTTGTGCCCTCCATCCAGGGTATACCAGTGTCCCAGCTGGTCCAGCACTCCTCAGGAGCCCAGGTGTCCCAGTGCCCTCAGCTGGTCCCAGTATCGCCCCTCACCTCGCCAGCTCCTCCGTTTCAAAGCCCGCACACGGTGAACACAGGCAACAGACTGGCACAGCAACAGCAGGATGCGTCAACAACTCTGTCTGAAGGTGCCACAACTATAGTCTCTATCTCGCAGCTTAACAACAATCAGCTGCCGCAGCGCATGTCACACCAGCTGGGGGACCAGACCACAAACTCCACATCCAGCAAAATCCAGGCCCCGCAGGTTATTTCCATTTCCTCTCCAACCCAAGTAGTCCCTGTCCCCCAGTCCAAAGGAACCACACCGACACAGCTCGTCCCGCTCTCCATGCCTCAGCTGGTCCCAGTCTCCTCCATCCAAACCTCCTCCACCATGTCTTTCCCCCAAGTGGTACCTGCCAGTCCTTCTCTCTCCATCCCCTCTGCCGGAGTCCCCTTACAGATCCTGACTTCAGCTCCTGCAGCTGGAGCGGTCCCGCAGGGTCCACTCAGGATAAACCAGTTGAGGCCCATTCAGAGCGTGGGTACCCCAACCAGCATGGCCCCCGGTGTGCAACTGCTAAACTCTGGGATCATTCAGTTGCCCTCTGCTCCTCCAGGTACACTGAATTCAGCAGATAACTGTAAATGTAGCCAGCCAGAGCTCAAATGAACCGTTGGCCGACAGAAAAGAAAGCAGCAACTGCTTTGATAATTGATGAAGCGTTTTAATAATTTTTTAAACAGAACTGCAGACAGAAAGAGTATTATTAATGCCTGGCTGTTTTTCCCTTGCAGCATGTAAATTACATGCCATTATAATTATTTGTCTGTAAATTAATATGCTTCCTCTGAGTATAAAGTAGTGAAGAGTTGTATTGGTGCTGATAAAGATGCCTTGACTGTTAACATGTCCATCATCACCTCTGTAGGTAACCTTCTCCTCGGTGGAAGCCCCTACCTGAGTGTCCAGCAAGGCAAGCTGATACTGACCATCCCAGCAGGCATTCAGCTCGCCAGCCTGCCCCTGAAACCAGCCCCGGAGGCTTCAGCCGTGTCTTCTAATGGATTGAGCCCCATTCTCACCCCGTCCGGCCCTCCCGTAGCGTCCCAGCCTTCCACCAACTCGGTCCCGACCCCCAGCGCCCTCACATCATCTCCTCTGAACTTCATCAGCTCGTCTCCACCGTACTGTGCTCCAGAGGCTGGGGCTGCAACCAGCCAGCCACCCGCCATCTCCTCCCCACACGCGCTGGACCATTCGGCCCCCCCCACGATGCCAAACACTCTCAGTCCAGAAAGCATGCTCACCCTCAGTCCCATGTACAGCGGTGTCCTACCCACCACCCAACTGTCGCAGCCAGCGTGGAGCCCCGTGTCCCTCTCCACTTCAGCCGGTCTAACTCTGTTCGATGTCCGCGGCAAGGGGGACCTACCTGTAGACCCGGCTTTGTTAGGCCTCCCTGGGGGAGAGTCCCTGCTTTTGGGAAGCCCCTCCCCAGAGCAGGACGTGGAAGACAGCTCGCCACTGGGGAATCCAGAGGAGATGGACGGGGACTCCAAGATTCTCACTCAGCTCCAGTCTGTCCCCGTAGACGACGAGCTGGGTCTGTAGTCCCCGAGTAGCAACCCCATGTCTGTAAAAGGAAAAAAAATGATGAACCGTACAGTAGGTTACAGACTGTGTTGTTTTTTTTAAATTGATTTGAAAGATTTTATTCCAAATCGTCAACCCCCAAAGACTGAAGTGTCTTTTACAGTATGTTGAGGTTCTAACATGTACAATGATGCTCTCTCAGTCGGGCCCGATACCACCGCGGGCTTGGCTGGCACTTTTGAGACAAACCCTCTGCAGCTCTATTTCTCATGGTTGGGCAGGTTATATGGGATATTTACCTGCTGGTTCAACATTGGAATATTCATGTTTTTGCCTGAGATATTTTTACTAATCCATATGTGCCTTACCTGTTTTATCAGATCCAGACAGAGGAACGAGAGCAGACTAACACTTATTAGTCCACTTTGCCCAGTTACAGGTCTATATAAGGTGTCATGGCCTCTCTCAGCTGTTCGTTGCAGTTTCGTGGACTGCAGACCAAGTTCAGCTGACCCAGGAAAAAAAAAGATGCCTGTGTGTTTTGCTGGCAGTAGATGTGTTTTGTTGAAGATCCACCAAAATAACTATACACCGAACTGTGGCTAAGAGACAGATCTTGGTTGCTTGTCTGACCGGGAGTCGAGAGATTCAAGAGTTTGGCTTTCTTTTTTCGTTGTTCGCAGCCTGAACATATTGTTCTACCAACACTCCAGGAATATAGTGAAGATTTATATTCCTCTCAAACAGAAGCAAGTTGAGCAGGTTGAGCTTTACGTGAATCAGCTGAAATATCTTCTCTTCAGCTGTTGCTGCATCATAGATTTTCAAGTGTTTTATTACTACACCAAGTCTAGTTTTAGACATGCAGCCTATGTTCATCTTCTCAGTAAACTGTTTCATATTACTTTGTGCAGTTTTCTTGTGAGAATGCTGCCCTGCATAAGTAAAATGACACCACAGGAAACAAAAGGGTTTACACTCTATGCAATGCATGTTGAGTACTTTATAGGACACTAAGTGGCACCGTGGCAGAGTCAAAAAGCCAGTGCACTTGGGAGATAAAAAGGAGCTTTGATATACTGAGCTTTTAAATACAAGCATTACAGTGCATTACACTAAAAAGTTTGCTGTGACCCCACTAAGTGGCATTTGTTGTCAAATGCATTCAAAAATCTTTGTTGGCTGGTTTTGATAAGTGCCTTATTTTAAATCTGACATGTTTGATGTTTTTCTTTTACAAGCACCCACATTTCTCCATCTGTTTGATCTCCAGTAAAAGATAATGTGACCGTGTTCGTAGCCTAGTCAAAGCTCTATCTCCTGTTTTTTTTTTTGTATATTTTGCACATTTCACCCACAAGATGTTTACGCTGCGCTGCCGTGATGTTGTGACAGTGGTATGACTCATATTCTGTTCAGAAATGTCTGATTCTTTCTTAATTGGAAAGCAATAATCCCCACTTAAAAGAATATGTAAAGAGGTAGAGCCGAAATCCAAATACCGATTTCTTGATGGATTGTGTTGTAAATTGATGGAATTGCTCCTTCAGTTTAAACCTATGATGCTTGTCAGTGTATGAGCTTTCTACCGTCATAACACAGGCAGCGGTCAACTCCTTGGCCAATTATGGTACACAAAAATATACGTCAGTGTCGCATCTAGTTACATTAATGACCTATGTGTTTTTGATTTTATTAGTATGTTTGTTGTTTGTCTTGTTTGTACATTTAATCTATTTAAAACATATATCAGTTTTTGTTTTGTTTTAATGGAAAGAAAATTAGTCCTTGGTGGGGGAAAAAAGTTGATAGGAAATGATATTCATTTTCATCATCATTCATTTTTCGGAAGGTCACATTGTAGTGCAAACTGAGATTTTTACAATCTTGGACTACACTATTAAATCAATTTTGAGGTCATTTATACTAATTTTGCAATAGGTCACCCCCTGGTAATAAATTTTAAGGTTATTTGTTCCTACTGCCCTTTTGGTAGTTGATTAAATGGCTCGGACAAATCAGTTTTAGTTAAGGGGAAAGGGAAATGTGCTCTTTATATCTGTAAAATACGGTAGCTTGTGTTTGTTTATGAGCCATTTCTTACCAAAGTTTGTGTTGACATTAAAGCCTGTGAGGGCACATGCACATTTGTAGCCCTCTTTGTTTGTAGCATGGGATTTGTTTTTGTTTTTGTTTTACTCTCCTTCCTGATAACATGACGTATATGACTCCAGATGTAACCAAAGATATTGTATTTTGATCGAACTTTTTCGATAGTTCTGAAAGGGATCATTTTTGTTTGTCATTCAAGGGTTTTTCTCATTTTTGTATTCAAATGCATTCTATTTTTTATATTATATGATATTGTAATAAAACTACATTTACAAAACAGTTCTGTGCTTATGAGTGTGAATTATTGTGATTTTGCTTCTAATTTGGCAGAAAACTTGGATTCAGATGCATTTTCTTCCTGCAGTGTGCTTCCCTCGTGCTCTCTCTCTTGTCTCTCTCTATAACGGGGTGAACGCCAACACACACACAAGCCACGACGCCTCCCAGAAACTTCAGCTCTCCTCGGTGTAAACATGATAGTGAGACACAGTTTGGTTCGACTTACATCTCAGGATCCAGCCACAGCAGTGATCCTCACAGCAGAGCAGGAGAGTGTACGAGGTCCTTCTGCAGACGGGTTGTCACGCCGCCTTCCTCGGCGCTCTTCCTCCTCCTCCCTCTGCTCTGGGGAGCTGGGGAGCGTGCTGAAGGCTGAAGGGGCAGCGACCTCTACACCCTGTTGGAGGGCTTCCCCCTCTCCCCCCGCAGCCGCCCGCTGCTGCAGCAGCTCTGGGCAACAACACAGAGGCTGAGAGGCGAAGGGGTCAACCTCTGGGAGCTGTGGGGAAGTATCGTGTGAGACAAAGCTTCCTCTCGACCACACATCTGGGACTGAGAGGAAACCAACTGCTGCTTCAAGGCAGACAAAACTTATCTTATAGTATCCAAAATGTTGGTGGAATGGGTCAAAAAAATAGATAATCAATTAAGCAATTTTTTTTAAAAAACAGTTTCCAATACAATAATCAAATAATAATTTCTGTTCTACAATACTGCTGGGTAAGGCTCTGGGGCAATAAAGACAAAGACAAAGGAGGTTCATTAAAACATCTATCAGGAGAAAGTTCCCTTCTTTTTTTCTGGTGAGCCAATGAAATTACACAGCAAGGATTATGCAGGTGAAATCACATTTTAAGCACAGACCTCAGTGGTCCCTTGATCAATATTACTTTTTGGCCATTGTTCTACCGTTCTTCTGTTTGAGAACAGAACAGGTGGAAGTAGCTACCTAGAATAACAAGAACAGCACCCTCTTGTGGCTAAATTAGGACATGATGTAATATTTAACAATGCGGCGTGTGTTTTCTCCCATATTTGTCTGTTGCTCCTCAACCTGTCCTCCATCGTCCAAACCGGCTCTACAGGACCATCAGGAGACCAAACCTTCCTCTGATAAAGTGTGTGAAAGATCTCCAGACTGTCCCCATCAGCATCGTTAGGTTGTGGAGGCCTCATCAGAGTCAGCCATTCAGATGTCTTATCTGTCACTTCTCTGACCTGTTAGCTTCATTCAGTATTAATTCTAAAACACTCTTATCCTCCTTCAATACAAACGTTTTGCAAGTATAGTTTTATTACCAAAACATGACTCAGCAGACATTGTACCTCGACATAAAGACACACAGAACACAATACAAGACAGACTTTAAAGGTAAGAGTCATATGGCTGAATCAGGTTCAACATGCAGGTTCACAGATGTGCTGTAAAGCCCTGCAGTACATCTCCACACTCACTCACACTGTACTCCTACATGGCGTCAAGACAATCAGGTTCTTCAGCTTGTTAAAGGGAACATGAGATGGGACGTGGCTGGAAAAATATTCCTACATGTACAAAATTTTCATAGTAACAGCGTTTTTCATGGTTAATCGGACATTCCAAGCATCAAACTCTGAGAGAAACCCAATAAACCATTTAAACATTATTGCAAAATTTTCTCTCCCCCTTTCGAAAAGCACATTCGTTGGATTTTCACACCAATATCGTTCCACTGGCACAGCAGTGTGCAGCGTAGCTAGCAGTAAATAACAGCAGGCTGTAAGGCAAAGAGGATCTCCACTCAAGCCAAGGTAAAGTGAAGAGAAGAAGTCACAGATCTGACCGAGCCGTCGCTCACCGCTGTCACTGGATGAAAGCTTTCACAAACACCCCAACTGACTGCAAAGTGCAATCATTAGTGCATCTCAGCCATAGTAACAGAGTAAATAACAGATAAGGCTATCATTTTTTTTTTTGTTGCCATGTTTTTCTATAGGAACGAAGCACAATTATTAATTTAGAGTGCTTTTAAAAATCACAAACACATTCCCCGGCTGCTCCTCAGGTACCATGCCCTTTCTCTATTACAATAATATATTGATTAAGACTCTGTGTCCACTTCACATGCCTGGAGATTCAGAAAAGTGTCTGGAACTCGTCCTTTATGTTACGGACAGTTCAGCTGGTGCCCCAGTTCGCTGTAGCTGATCTCACTGAGGTCTTGCAGCTTGTGCACTGGTCATTTTATATGTCTCGCCAGCACAGCGTCAAAGTGAGCAGTGGTTTTCAAGAGACAGCTGCATGGACCACAAATACCTGTTATTGTTGAGTTTTTTTAGTTCAGAAGCCCAGATATTCAGCCAGAAACACAGCCATGACCTTGGTCAGGTTCTCTACAGTGGGACGGTGCAAGTTGTCCTCTGTGTCGTCCAGCGTATGCCAGAACTGTGGGAAGGGAGTGGCAATGACATGTAGCACAGGGACACCTGTGTGGACAGACGGAGAGGAACGAGGACGGTAGCGAGTGAGGCGTGCTGTGTAGCTTCAGTGCAGCAGTGCATAAAACCAGGTGGATGGAGCCCCAGCGAGCGTTTTTCACTCACCTTTGTGAAGGAAGGGGATGTGGTCGTCCTGGACGGGTCCGAGGTAAACATCCTTCCTAAAGTACGTCTGCTCTGAGGGGTGAGACGTCAGCAGGCCCTGTCGATGGAGTCTCTTCTCTGAGAGTGAGGGCAGAGGTCAGAGTTAGGGCGTGCAACAAAAAGGGATTTAAATATTTATGATTGGGTCAAGGCCAGTGCTTACCTGCAGCAATCAGACGGTCAAACCAGCGCGCCGTGTTATCAAAGTGATTCGCAATCAGCGGGTCGGGACCTCCGAGCAGGTCCAGCAGCACAAAAAGGTCCTGAGGGGAGAGAGTTCACAGTCAAAGGGGAGTGCTCAGTAGCTGGAAATGGCAACTGAATAATGAGTTTCCTTTTAATCATAGTATATGACACGTTGCTCAGATGTAGGGAAAAGCTCATAACACAGAGAAACAGCAGTTACTTACATAACTACAGAGAGACGAAGCAGTCAGTAGATTTTTGTCATTAAACACGACCGAGCTCCAACTATTCAAAAAAGGGCTGTTTCTGCTAAATGCAGCATGTTCATACATAATTTCTGTGTGTCTGGAGGACGTGCAGCAGAGCAAGCAAACACAGCGGCCTCACCACGGCCTGTAGCACGGTGGCGTGCGAGGAGCCCGCCGGGTGAGGCGTGTTGGCCATGCGCTCGGCCAGGTGGCGGGAGCCGTAAAGCGAGTCTGTGGCCGTCCACTCTTCAAACGACTCCTCACCGTCAAAGAACACAAGCTGAAGGGAGACCGGAAGTTTCTGAGACAAACAGAGAGAGGGAACCACATTAAAATGCGCTTCACAAAAAACGCAGCAGCTGAAGCCGTCTTGTCTTTCTGCAGCGTTGTCGCAGCGTGTGTGCGTTCCTACAGTAACTTCATAAAGCACAGCCTCTGGAGAGGCGCTGCTATACATAGGTGACTGCTGCACTCAATACAGGGAGCTACAGTCAGCATTTTCTATCCTATACAGCATCCTCAGAGGCAAAGGGACACAATGAGGGTTTAAGAAAAAACAAGAGAGAACGCTTGTGTCAGCATCTCAGATCTTTGCTTTATCATGGGAAGGAAACACAGGAACGCATCAAACAAATAGGAAACTAATCTGTCAGCATGTGCCCCACCTGCTGGGATGTCAGTATGCATTTAAGAAAAACAACCAAACACATACCTGCTGCTTGAAAGATCTAAGCTGGGCATCCAGGGAAGTGGCAAGTTCCAGAATCATAGCACAGGGCACCGCCGAGTCACTGGCCCCCAGGAACACCTTATCTGGGGCCCGGGGGTCCGGAGGCAGGACCTTGGAGTCATAGTGGCAGGCCAGGAGCAGCTTCCGTGGGGCCAAGGGGTCCAGAGTGGCAACAATGTTAGTGAAGGTTACCTGGCCTCGAGGGGTTGGAGCCTGGAAGGAGTCGAGGTCTATGGACCAGCCGGCGGACAGCGAGGACAGGGTGGAGGTGATGTGCTGAAGCAGAGCAAGAGATGCTGGATTAAAGATGGGGGGGAAGAGAAAAAAAAATGTTCATGGAGGAGGAAATGCACCTGCTGTACAGCCAAGCTGCCCTGTGTCCCTGGGAGCCTCTCTATCAGGATGGGCCTCAGGTGAGTCTCCCACAAACGAGTCCCGTCCACCTGGGAGGCCAGACGGCGGATTTGAGCTGGAGAGCACTTGCTGGGTTTGTGGGACAGCTGGATGAGAGATGAAAAGATCAGTGATGAAAAAGTGGGGAAAAAGGCGTGAGAGAATTCATCTGTGAACAAAAGTCAAACAGGAAGTACCTCATGCTGTCCTTCTGTTTCACCACATTATCACTGTTATATCTGTATATTCTGTACATATCCTCCGTTTTGCCCCTGATGGAGGTTTTGATTTACAGATTTTGTGTATAATCTCTGCTATATCTGTTCAGTGGCCAAAAAAGTCAGATCTTTTACATGAAGGAAAAAAATTAACGATTGTAAGTAAACGGACGACGTTTGTGGAAGTGCAAACAGCAAAATGCATTTGAAAAATGTGTAACGATACCTGTCACTTTGTAGAAGATTAAATGACTGGATTATTACAGGTGCATTACCGCATACGCAGCACTTTACATTGCAGACGGTTAATGTAAGTTTAACTAAGATAGATACTGTTGGGTAGGTTAGTATATAAACAATGTAATACACAATTTACATGTAAAACTTTGACCGTAAAAGTAACTAATTACTATGACTGTAAATTAAGTAGTGGAGTATAAAGTACATCTATTTTAAATGCAGTAGAGCAGCTGCATAGATTAAGAGAAAATAGAAATACTTGAGTAAATGCACTTTCTACCACTGAATGTGGTTCTGGTGAGACGTTATAACACAGAAGTCCAGACAACGTCCGTGTCCGAGCCCCTTACCCGGTCTTTGGTTAGATCTGCGGCGGGCATTCGGCTCTCGTTTACGCCGGCGGTGTCGTTGGACAGGTAGACTCCCAGCACCACCGCCAGCACCAGAACCCCGAGGAGACAGAGCAGCAGCACACGGGCCCGGGGCATCCTAACCCGGTCGCAGCCGGGGAGAGAGCCGCTGCCGTTGCTCTGCTGCAGCGGCTTGTACCGCCGGCTGGACCTGGACATGACTGCCGGAGCTAGGGTGTCTCCCGACGCTCGGTCGTTAAGGACGACGTGGAGAAACCGACTTGTTGTTCAACGCAGGAGGGAAATTCACACAGGAAGTCGTCTGTGCAGCCCTCTGTAGTCCCGTCTCAACATGACCACCCATCCTTCGCTTTTAAAAGTCTGTCACTTGCGGTCCCGATCTGCGAGGCGAGCCGGACAGCCCGGTCTCCTGTAGGCATGGCGGACTTTATGCAGGACACATGCTCTCAAAACAGTTCGCACAGACCCAGATTGTCGATGGCAGTCCTCTGTGCTTTAACGAGCAGCAACTCCTCACTGCTGTGATGAACTCATTTTCACCCAGCAACAGCTATTAATGAGAAAAAAACTGCAGAAAAGTGACCACACGCCAAACTTCGTCAAAATTCTTCTGGTGCAGAACTCCGTATACGAATTTACAAATTTAAGTCTTTCTCAATACGGGACATATTTGCAATCTCCGATCAAATGGCGTAAGATCATCTGTGTTTATTGTGGTTGGAAAACAGCTTTGTGATGCGCCACCGCCACCTATTGACCCGGAGGATCAATTACAGTAAAAACATTTTTGTTTTTATTTATTTACTGTTATTAGGGCTGCAACGATTAGTTGATTGGTCAGAAAATTAATCAAGGGCCAGTATGAAGTGCTGCTCCCCCCGTGTGAGTCCTTTAAGTCGACATTCATGAAAAGTATGTGACAGGCTGCAGGACGCAAATTGCCCCTTTCAACAGGTTCTGGAATAATCTTTACCTGTGACGTGACTGCGGGGGTCTCTCGAGTGAATACTGGAGCTTTAGCGTGTGTGACGCTTTCTGTCACTGAAACACACAACTGCCATAAGTATAGTCTCCCAACGTTTACACAATCCAACTTTTCATAATAGGCCCATTCCCTGTCCCGCCCTTTTTCTATACAAACCCCCTGAGGTCCCGCCAGATTCGAGGAACGGAAACGGAAGCTGACATTCTAAATTCCTCTGATTGGTCCCCAGAAAACAAAGTCCCGCGTTCTCTTGTCGTCGATTGGTCAAAGAACCCTGTCGACCTCCGCTGTCGTCGGTGACGTCCCCCGTACAAATACGACGTTAGCGGGATTTTCGGGAGTAGTTCGCGGGTTCCTCGTCTGTGTGAGAAAGGAAGGACGCTCGTGTTCAGCCGCACATCGTGACACCGAGGAGAGGTTCGGACGTGTGGTCGGAGAACTGTTGCTTTTTTCCGTTTTACCCCGGGAGACGAATATCACCGCCACCATGCACGTCATCAAGCGAGGTGAGGCGCTCTGTGTTGTTGTTATGCAGTTGAGCCGGGTTAGCTTCTCTCAGTTAGCTCGTCTGCTATCGTCGCCAGTACCGGATGGACCAGTCCCAGAACAAGGCGTTTGAGCGCAGAACCGAAGCTTCGCTTTGAGTCGCTGAACCAGTGTCACGTTCACGACCAGCTCGTCCACGCGGATGTTGACGATAACTAATTAAAATGTCACGTCTGAGTCCGTCTGCGTCAGTTATTTTTAGGTTATTGTTTATGGACTCTGCCATGTTGAGCCTTTGTCATAGTTGGCGCCAAAAAGCTGAATTATACAACCCCACCTCAGTGTGGTTAGGATGGAAGAAAATGCTGAATACCCCTTTTCCTCAAGCAGAGACTGGTAGCAAACCCTGACCTCAACCGCGGAAGACAGCAGGCCTCCGTTTCAATTTCCCCTTGTTTGATATGATTGATCATACTTTAACAGAAGGCCTTGTTTTGTCCTAATTACATTATGCACAGTTGTATATCATAGAGCCTAAGAAAACAGTCACTGATCATATTCATCAATCATCGTGATAGTTGCTAATTGAACTTCCCGATAATAATAATCGACTGAATTGTCTTCGGGAGTAATTAGGGTTAAGTGTTGCAATGCTTTTATATATTAATAAACTCAGAGGTGGTGTTGATGTCCGTGGATTTGTCAAAAATGTTATTTTCTCAGCCAGTTTTTAGTTTTATCTTTTACCAACAGATATGTGAGTGTAATTTTGCTGACTGACCACTTTAAGTGTTGCTTGTTTTTCAGATGGACGCCAAGAGCGCGTCATGTTCGATAAAATCACCTCTCGCATCCAGAAGCTTTGCTACGGGCTGAACTCTGATTTCGTGGACCCGGCTCAGATCACGATGAAGGTGATCCAGGGTCTGTACAGCGGAGTCACCACCGTGGAGCTCGACACGCTGGCTGCGGAGATCGCCGCCACCCTCACAACTAAACACCCAGACTACGCCATCCTCGCTGCACGGATCGCCGTCTCCAACCTGCACAAAGAGACGAAGAAAGTGTTCAGTGACGTGATGGAGGACCTGTATGGCTACGTCAACCCTCTGAACAAACGCCACTCCCCCATGATCTCCAAGGAGACCCTCGATATCATTCTGCAGAACAAAGACCGCCTCAACTCGGCCATCATTTATGACAGAGATTTCTCCTACAACTTCTTTGGCTTCAAGACCCTGGAGAGGTCCTACCTGTTGAAGATCAACGGCAAAGTGGCCGAGCGGCCGCAGCACATGCTCATGAGAGTGTCCATCGGCATCCACGGCACAGATATCGATGCGGCCATTGAGACCTACAACCTGCTGTCGGAGAAGTGGTTCACCCACGCGTCCCCTACGCTCTTCAATGCAGGAACCAACAGGCCTCAGCTGTCCAGCTGTTTCCTGCTCGCCATGAAGGACGACAGCATCGACGGCATTTACGACACGCTGAAGCAGTGCGCCCTCATCTCCAAATCGGCCGGAGGAATCGGCGTGGCGGTCAGCTGCATCAGATCGACAGGGAGCTACATTGCTGGCACCAATGGCAACTCCAACGGGTTGGTCCCCATGCTGAGAGTTTACAACAACACAGCACGTTATGTCGACCAGGGTGGCAACAAGAGACCCGGAGCCTTCGCCATGTACCTGGAGCCCTGGCACTTTGACGTGTTTGACTTCCTGGAGCTGAAGAAGAACACTGGCAAGGAAGAGCAGAGGGCCAGAGATCTTTTCTATGCACTATGGATCCCTGACTTGTTCATGAAGAGGGTGGAGAGCAACCAGGACTGGTCTCTGATGTGTCCAAATGAGTGCCCCGGGCTGGACGAGTGCTGGGGGGAGGAGTTTGAAGAGCTCTACACCAAATATGAGAAGGAGGGGAGAGTGAAGCGACTGGTGAAGGCTCAGCAGCTGTGGCACGCCATTATCGAGTCCCAGACGGAGACCGGCACGCCGTACATGCTGTACAAAGACGCCTGCAACAGGAAGAGCAACCAGCAGAACCTGGGCACCATCAAGTGCAGCAACCTCTGCACGGAAATCGTTGAATACACCAGCCATGACGAGGTGGCCGTCTGCAACCTGGCCTCCATCGCTCTCAACATGTACGTCACCCCTGAGCGGACTTTTGACTTCAAAAAACTGGCATCTGTGACCAAAGTAATCGTCAAAAACCTGAACAAGATCATAGATATTAACTATTATCCAGTGCCTGAAGCTGAGAAGTCCAACAAGCGTCACAGGCCAATAGGAATTGGTGTTCAGGGTTTGGCAGATGCCTTCATCCTCATGCGTCACCCCTTCGAAAGCCCCGAGGCTCAGCTGCTGAACATCCACATCTTTGAGACCATCTACTACGCCTCACTGGAGGCGAGCTGCGAGCTGGCCGCCGAGCTCGGCCCCTACGAGACGTACGAAGGCTCTCCGGTCAGCAAGGGCGTCCTCCAGTACGACATGTGGGAGAAGACGCCCACCGACCTGTGGGACTGGGCGGCGCTGAAGGAGAAGATCGGCCGGCACGGCGTGAGGAACAGCTTGCTGCTGGCTCCAATGCCCACCGCCTCCACCGCCCAGATCCTGGGCAACAACGAGTCCATCGAGGCCTACACCAGCAACATCTACACCCGCCGGGTCCTCTCCGGAGAGTTTCAGATCGTGAATCCTCATCTGCTCAAAGACCTGACGGAGAGAGGCCTGTGGAACGAGGAGATGAAGAACCAGCTCATCGCTCACAACGGGTCCATTCAGGTAATCCGTCCGGGTCACAGCCCTCATAGGAACTTACACAGGTGTTATCAAGAAGCTGATTTCAGTAGCCTGCAACCAACAGTCCAAAGTCCTTAAATGTTGTTTTGTGTCTTTAAAGAAAAAAGCAGAGAATTCTCAAATTAGTAGTTGCTTTATTAGCTAATTGCTTTGGATCCATCTGTCATTCTGATTTAAAAGCTGAATAATCTGATGTTCAACAGAATATCGCCGAGATTCCAGACGATCTGAAGAAGCTCTACAAAACTGTGTGGGAAATCTCCCAGAAGACCATACTCAAGATGGCCGCCGACCGCGGCGCCTACATCGACCAGAGCCAGTCTCTGAACATCCACATCGCCGAGCCCAACTACGGCAAGCTGACCAGCATGCACTTCTACGGCTGGAAACAGGTGAGTACTGGCCTCCGCGGGACAGGAAGTCGCCGCGAGTGCGACGGCGCCCGTTAAATTCTCGCGCCCCCCCCTTCTCGCCGCAGGGTCTGAAGACGGGCATGTACTACCTGAGGACGAAGCCCGCCGCCAACCCCATCCAGTTCACCCTCAACAAGGAGAAGCTGAAGGAGGCGCAGCCAGCCAAGCCCTCAGAGAAGGAGATGAAGGAGCGAAACATGGCGGCCATGGTTTGTTCTCTGGAGAACAGAGACGAGTGTCTCATGTGCGGATCCTAAACTTTCCCTCTCTCCGCCGATCGCACTTTCCCCGCTAAAGCTCGAGGTTGTTGAAACGCGCCTGCTCTGACTTCTTGGTGGAGGGTGACGTGCCTGAGGTTACAACACAAAGTGCTTCCCCGACGACTCACAAATCCACATCATTTCTCGTTAATGGTTCTTGGGTGTGCTGCTGGGAGAGTTTCAGAATGTACAGAATAAATTATATGGAAAGATAAACCGCGGCGTCGAGTCACAGATGTCCATGAAAGACAGAAAGTACTTAGACACACAAAGTGTGTTTTTTGTATGTTTAGAAATAAAATGGCTTTGTAATAGAAAAAAATTTATATGCAAGTGGTTTTCATTGTGTTTGTGTACTTGTATCATAATAACCATTGGAGACAAAACAAATTAATTCTCTCAAACATCAACTGATTCATTGTTTTGGTTATTTAACATCAACAAAAACTGAAAATGAACATGTAATATGCTGAGGAGACGTGACCAACAGTCAGAGAAGTCAATCAAACAGTAAGAAGATGTCACACTGGGTTTCTAGGTATTATAAATAATATATTATAAATGTAAACATTCATTGTAGCTGTAAGTTACCACCACTTCTGGAGCTTTAGAGAGAAAAATGAAAATCGGCAAATGTTTTTTTTTTTTTTAAAATATATTTTTTATAAAATAATGAAAACATAATTTACACTTTTAAATGTACAAGTTATTACAACCCAAAGAAAACATTGTTCCACAAACGTGTTTTTGTCCATGTGTCACGTACCCCCTGCCACATGCAGAACGCACCGATGCACAAGTAGGAAAAGACGATGTCGGGGAAAAATAGAAAACGACAAAGGAATCATACAAATCAGTTTTGTACAGCGATCAAAAGTAAAAACAGCATACGCAAATAAACACACAGTACCCTCTCATCTTCACCGTCGTCTGCACCAGCGGCCAATGTGTTAAAAAATAAATTATCAAAATATTTAACATCTAGAAACAAACCTAGTCAACGACCATTAACCATATAATAATCCATTATTGATTTGTTCAACAGGGATTGTTGTGTATGCTATAAATAGCTTAAAATTATACATAACGAACAGAATTTATATATATATCTATATATATGTGGGAAAAAGAAAGAAAGAGAAACCTCGCCCCTTTTACACAAGCAAACTAAAGATTAAGACTTGCAGACTGTAAAATCACAGCAACGCCTGCTGCAGGAATGAAGTGTGTGCGTCACCTGGCGCCCGATCCGTCCTGAACAACATCTGGACCTGAAACCAGCACAAACACTTTCTGAGGAGTTTCCAAAACCCCGCCAAAGACGAAATTTGTTCACGGCAGACTGGTAGTGAGAGGAGCATTTCTGAACCCAAAGCTGAAAAAGGCCTAAATGTGTTTTGGTATAAACTGGTATCAAATTTTACAGGGATGTCAACGGCCCCGACGTGAAGCCGCGGAAGAATAAGGAGGTGATTTTTTTTTTCGAGCTGCACAGAAACTGGCAGTTTTTATGTCTAGCTCAGTGTCAACACTTGTTCCCTGCTGCATCGGTGAAAGAGAAATATTTCTGAGAGTAAAAGTTAGCAATATGGATAAAAAATATCCCTCGTTGCAGAATAGGCAATTTTATATCAAGATATTAAAACTGTAAGCTTCGTGGAAAAAAAATCCAACTGGGAAACTTTTTGCGTTTGCCTGTTTTTGGGCTAATCCAGTAAAATAACCGATTTGCCTACAATGACCTAATACACCCAGAGATGTTAAAGGGATAACTACAGTGGTATGATCTAAACGGATGGTGTAGTGTTATTAACAGCATCTTGAGAAAACCTGAGCGAGCTGGAAAAGTGTCTGGAGTGGCTGTTCAACAGGGCCAGAGCAGGAGATGACACGCGAGTACAAGTTTATCAGCGATTACTAAACCGAAGACGGGAAGAGAAGATCCATCCTCTGCTGGGATGTGTCGTCCTTTCAGTACCAGCATCCCAAAAAATCAAAAAACAGATTTCTGTATGAAAAATAGATATAGTAGACAATATCGGTAAGCAAGCCAGCAGTATAAATAGTGTCTTTTGTGTTCATTTGGGTTTATCGCAGAACACAGGGACAAATCCTCTCACGCACACACACACACACACACACACACACACAGACTGGGTCTGATATGAAGGAGCTTCAGTGTTGTCCAGTGAGTTTCATGTACAGTAAATGTTTTCTGCATGCACACGTTACCGGTGAGACAGCTTCACTTTGCAAAAGGAGACGCAGCTACAGGAAAACGTCTGGACGTTTAGGGAAATTCACTTTGCCGAGCGTCAAGTGAGAAGATGGACGCCACTCTCGTGTTTGGTCGTGTTGATTGTGAACACACAGATGTGTGATGAGCGTACACACGTTTTGACTTTTCCATGTTCCAGAGATATTATCTCTCATGTGTAATTACAGCAATTTAGTTGTTGTGAGTGGAGACTTAATTGATGTCTACCTAGTTTAACTATACTGATATTTAGGATCATAATACTCTTCAGATGCATCTGCCACCTCCTTTAAACCTCATTAATCAACATGTTACATCTTGGTGTTTTACATCTGAATATAAATATGTTTGAGTAACATGGTGTGAGAATCATGTAAAAAAAACCAAAACCAAAACAACAATGCTTGCAGTTGTCAGCGATCAGCTTCCAGAATTTTGGTGCAACACCAGGACCAGTTGCCAAGCAACCAGGCCAGACTCCCAGTGCTCGTGTTAACCAGTGATCATTAGTTATGAAGTCTGAAGAGGGTGAAGAGGCTGGAGTGATAGCGGTACCAGTATTTTCATCTAACACCTGAAAGCGAGTCAGTCCGGATAGTTATTTCCCTAAACGTCCAACTGTTATTTAAATAATACACACAAAAAAGAATATTTAAAAGTAGTGTACTGTGATAACGACTCAAGGTTAAAATAATTATCCAGTACACTGAGATCTGAGATGATACGGCACTGCTGGAGACAGTGGAGACCAAATTGCAAAACAACGCAGTACGTTGGAGATGTGACACCGGCTTCACTGAGTTCCTGACGTCGGCCGCTTCCACTCGACGCGCTGATGGCTTGTTTCACATGCGTGGGCCCCGGCTCATACACGTAAACAGAGGAAGAGACGAAAAGCTCGGCCCACGAGTTTCATTTTTACAGTAAACTAATTTGTTCATCACTCGGTTTTCCTTTAACAGACCGTCGCACGCACACACACACACACACACACACACACACACCAAAGGGTAATAAAACACATCTCGCCTTGCACGCAGCGTATTCACTGTACCATCAGTTACACACACACACACACACACCTCTTTAGTACGACTGTTATGTTATCAGTACAATATAGATAATATTGATACATGAGAATTGTACCACACAGGCATCTATCTACAGTACCATGTCTGTAGAGCTTCCATTACTTCTAGTGCATTCTGGGAGATGCAGTCTGTAATGAGTCTTTTTTTTGGCTGATTCGCTGCAGGAACAGTATTAGGCCTCTCCAGGTGATGTAATGTTCTCAAAAACAGTCAGGTTCTCCTCTCCTCATTGCTCCTCTGGCATAGTAGCATATATATATATATTTCTACATATATATATGACAAGCGTGTAAGACTTTTTGACTTTTCAGTATATAAAAATAAACAGGCTCAGAGAACAGAGAGGGAGGGTGGCGGGAGCGTTGCATTTAAAATCGTCTGTTGTCTCACTCTCTGGTTTAAGGCAGTCCAGTGGAAGCTGAGCGAGATAACGCCACCGTGACCTCTGCCCCCTCCCCCTCACCCCACCTGAATCTCGGGCGCTCTTCTTCTTCTGCGGTTCACTCCCTCTTCGAGTCAGTTTCGTGCGTTAGGGAGCGAGCCTCGTGGTCGCCCCCCGCCTTGTTGAGGTGGGTGAAAATCTTGCTGAACTTGCGCAGCTGCTCGCTGGCGGTCTGGCTCTCCTCCTGCAGGCGCTGGTTGTTCTCTCGCAGGTTGGCCATCTCTGCCAGCAGAACCACTTTGTCCTGCTTCTCCTGGCGGCAGAAAAGGGTAGGGCGGAAGGGTTTGACATTCAGGGAAATCATTTTAATCTCTTTCTTGTTGAGAAGAAGGGCAGAGCAGGCTAGCTGTTTGCAGTCGTTATGCTAAGCTAAGCTAACTCACCGCTGTCTGGCGCTTCATATTTAAAGCAATTGAGCAAATGTCATTTTTGTAGCTTTCCGAAGTGAAAATAGGTAAACATAAATAATAATGAAAAACCCTCTGCAGCAAAAAGCTAAATTATTGTTGGCATGTGCAAAGGTTTGGGCACCCTTTGTTCTATTTTCACTTCAAAAATCGACACAAAAGTAACACTGAGTCAAACACATTAGCAAATAGATGCTTAATTAGTGTGACAAGTGTAAATTATTAAAGAAAAAGAAAAAAGCAGTGTGTGCATACAACATTACTATCATGGGTTGAAATGTGGCTCAACTATTTCTAACTGCTTTATAAAAAAAAAGGTGGAAGACAGAAGATTCTCACTCTCTCCAGATCGTTGTTCAGCTGTTTTAACATGACCTCCAGGTGGTAGAGCCGACCCGACAAATCGTTGGGCACCTCGTCGCTGTAAACACACACAGCACACATGTACAGTAGCTGAGGAAGACAGGTGCATGCTGATGTTTGTGTGTGTTTTTATGTTGTGCATGACTGTATGAACTCCCCGTCTTGCTACGCACAAGCTGGTGCTACAACTCAAACAACCACAGTTTAAGGCAGTGAGGCACCACAAGGTGGCAGTAGTGACGTCACGACAAAGCCACGAATGTTTGTGAGTCTTGCAGCTGCGTTACTTTACAACAAGTGTTGTTGGACCTGTTTGTGAAAGTGGAGCTGACCTACCCGCTGAAGGTGGGCGTGGTCCGCGGCGTCTGAGGAGTGTGGAACTGAACTGGACTGACGACCGGCCTCATGTCCGGACCGCCAACCTGCGGCTCAGTCAGCGAGAAGAGGGAGACGGCTCTTTGTGCTGCAAGACAAACACGCCATCGTGCTCTCAGGAAGCTGCACAAACGAGTCTTCTCCGTTTGGTTTGTTGGTCACTCGCACCTCGCTCGGGACGAGTGGCACAGCTACACCCGAACGCGGTCGGCCTCGGCCTCGCCTGTTTGTCTGTGCACTGACGGTCTTTGCGGTAGCAGAGGGGGGCGAGGGACAGCACAGAGACCCGGGGAAGGGAACAGGGAATGGGAAGCAGAGCAGGCGATCGGGCGCGAGGGGAAGATAAACGCACAGATCCCCCTTTCTCTCCCAGGGGTGTCGTGTTACAGACGACAGCAGTTAACCCCCAACACCCACACAATAAATCTCACACCCATGATCAGGTTACGATTTTACACGTATTAACTACATTTAACAAATCCCTCTTTTTACTTAATTTATTGTCACGACAAAGCAGTGACACTTTTGTGCAATTCAGATTTGTTGAATGTTAAATCAAACCACACATTCATCTGATAGTTACTGTTTTAATTACATCCAAACCTGCACAATCCCGTTGCTAATTCAAGACTAAAAATAAATATTACAGACATTAAGTGAGAACCACACACCCAATCTAAGTTGAACAAACCTAATCCTGAAGTGGCGCCATCCTCACCTTCGTAGGCTTTAGCAGCGCTGACCAGGCTGGACCACTCCAGTCCGCAGGCTGTGTCAGGGAGAGGCATCAGCCCAGGGTCGAGCCTCCTGAGGGGGGGGACCTTGTCTCTGACCTCTGTAAGAGACAGCTCAGATGCAGACAGAGGCACTGGGGACAGGTGGGGAGAACGGCTGCAGTAAATACACAAACCTCTGCATGAAAGATGGGCATCTCACAAGACAACAACACACCTCGCACAAAATAATCGTTACAGGGCTGGTTTCCAACTGCAGTACCGCTGAACTTCTTAGGTCAAAGTATATTCAACCGCGCTTTTCTGAGTCAAAAACAAAAGGTGGACAGCAGTCGCGAACGCACCCTTCTTGCTCTGCATGTGGTTGGAGGAGACGGCGTGTCTGCGTGTGGGCAGCGTGCAGGTGAACAGTACGTCCGTGGGAGTCGTCTGGTTCTCCGAGTTGGCGAAGCTGGCGTCTCTGCGCCCGCTGCACAGCGACTCGTCTGAGAAGGTGCGCTGCAAAGTTCGTCTGGGAGACTGCAGGGAGAAAACGAGAGCGAGAGAGAGGGAGAGAGAGAGATCAGGGCTGCGAGTGAGAGGTCACCCAAGTGCAACTGTTAGCCCAGGCCTGGTGTGAAGGTCCCAAAGTGGGTGTGTCTTCCTCACTGGGTCTCTTTGTGGCATCTCTCCCGGGTTGTCCATGATGATCAGTTTCTTCAGGTCGTCCTCGATGGTGCTCTTATACGTCCGTCGTGGGGAGCGCAGGTCCCGCAGCGACGCTCGGAGTCGAGGCTGCCCAAACACGTTCTTCGAATTCGTGTCCACCTGCCTGGAGACAGAGACATGAGCATCGAGAACGCAACGGATTGTTCACAAACCGTGTTCACCTGCAGCCCATTCAGTCAGTACTTTAGCAGCAGGTTTTAGGCCTTTACACTATTTTAAATTGCATATTATATGATATATTTATTCCTTCATAACTCAGTTTACTGAAGTTGTCACCAACGATTCATCATGTATATAACTTTCAGCAGCAGATAACTGAGACAGTCTTTGCTCCTTTCATTTAAAGACTCATACAACAAGACCCTAATGAAAGCTGCAGGGGCAGGAGCTTGAGACCGACCCCCACAGCTCTCAGTCTCCGTCTTACTTCTTGCTGCTGGAGCTGGTCGACGTGGTCGCATTCGACGACGATGGGCCGTTGTCCTCGTTCTGCCAGGCGCTCTGTCTGCTCTTCCCATACAAGGCCTTGGGGGCGGAGCTGGAGAGAGGGATGGAGCTTAACTGGGCCGCCGTGGGCGTTGCTGTCGCGGCTCGGACGGGCCGCGCCTTCTCCGCCGTCGGAGTCTTGTAGCCCTGCGGTGTGTAGGCCCTGGGAGGTCGGGACACGGAGACGCATACACGTGAACAGACACAGGAAGCTGACTGCGTTTGAATTTAATTGATGACATTAATTCCCGGGCAGAAAGTTTATGGCTACATGTTTGAGCTAGGTCCCCCCTGTTTTAATTGTACTTTGCAGTGATTGTTTTTATCCGGCACGACGCAGTGTATGTTTGTGCGTTCATCGGTTGTGTGCAGTTATGATGCGGGGGCGGCAGAGCAGATCACACCGCCTGTATGTTCCGTAAGGATTAGGCTGCTGTAATCCTTCATGTAGCCATTAAAGATGTATTTCTGTGTATCGGTGCAGGGATCTGGTGGTGGTACATAACCGCTGCTCCGTGGATCGTCCACTAAAGGCCTCTCAAGACTTGTTACCAAGTCCGTACCTTCTTCATTAAGCTGAGTAGCACTAAACTGCGAGGCTCACCCTCTCCCGACAACGAGCCAGCGCATACCAGGGATAAATCTGCCCTCTCTTTTACTGCGGTTAATGTTAGTTAATTTTAGCTTCATAAAACGTGCCATAAAAAGATGCATCTCATCAGTGAGCTCTCTTACCTGGGTTTGAAAGCATCCATTTTATCGGCACTGGAGCCAGGAGGAGGGAACGTCCTTGTCCGGTACCCTTTGGTCTGATTGGCTGCGGCTGGTATGATGGGTGAGGACTCTCTCCTCCTCGCTTCTCCCCCACCGCTGCTCCTTCCCACGGACAGCTCCTGGATGCCGCTGTACGTCACCGAGCAGTGCATGGGCTTGTGGGACTGGCTGTTCCCGTGCCGAACGTTGTTGTAGGCGGTCGAGGCGTCGATGCCGCTGTCGTTGGAGCCCCCCTTGTTGAGGAGGTCGGCGTCGGGGTCAGCTGGGTCGCCGAGGCAACCCCCGCCCCCTCCTCCTCCCCCTCGCTCTCCTCCAGCTCCTCCTCCGTCGAACCAGCGTTCGTCGCTGTGGCTGCTGGAGGCGTTACTGGACAGAGTGTTGCTGCTGGAGTGACTGGAGTACTGAGGCTCGCCCTGCCGGGGACATGAGGACAACGGTCGGGCCGGGAGGCAGAGAAGGCGGCAGATGAACAAATGAGACGGCGTGATGACGAGTCTGACCTTCGAGTGTCTGTTTGGAGAGTCTTTCCCTGGGACGTCCTGTCTGGTTATTCTCCTCTGGCCCCCTCCGCCACCTGGTCCCCGAGACGACGACGCCGGGACATGCCAGAGGGGTTCTAGATGAAAAACACACACACACACACACACACACACACGCGCAGGATTAAAGCAAATTACATTTGAACCTCCATGGTTGGCAAAGAGGATTAAATACTTATAGCACATTTGAAACACTGACCTCCCCCCACACACCAACGCACTACATCACACTCAGTTATCACTGCCCACCTGCCAATGCATACACTCCATCATGTAAGGGAGCAAAACACAGCTCCACATAAAAGATAATGTCTCTTCACATCTGTTGGATGTGTCAATATGTTCACCGCATCAACTTAAAAAGCGGATGATGTGGATGCTGTGCATACATCTTGATTCCTCTGTCACCGGATGGCCCAAATAAAAATCAGTTACTGCAGATGTTAACTTAGTTTTTGCTCTTCACCAACTCCCGGGGGAAATATCTGGATCTTTACCTGCAGCTCAATCAGCTGCCTGCTGTGGCTAAAAAAATGACGCTGTGACCTTTACTGAAGAAAGCGCCGCACCAAGTAGACGACTTGTTGCAGTGCGGCCTGGCGTCTCCAGAGAGCGACCAACCTGTCTTGCAGCGCTCCATGGTGCTCTCCTGGCTGGTGAAGCCTGAGGAAGACTCTCCACTGGACGTGACGTCCACGCTGAGGTGGGGCTCGTAGGGCAGCAGAGGGCGCTGTCCTGCTCCATATCTAGGCGGAGAGATCGCAGGAGGAGGGCGGGGATGTTATCAATGAGCACTTTCATTTCATAGATACATGACGGCATCTGTAGTAAATGCCTTTATTCACATTAAATATTGTTGGATTCAACAGAGGAGATGTTCGGTTTCTGTTTTGCATCCGGACGACGGTTGAATAAAACACGTTCTGCTGGTTGGGCGAGATGTTATCTGCCTCCACACTGTGAGGACGAGCCACCCACACAACAGATCTGTCCTCGGGGGGGACAGAGTGTTCACACATGTCCAACTGCAGACGCGAACACGCCATATTATTCCTACGAACCAACCTAATCCGCCTCGAGCGTGCAAAACAGTTGTTAGGAGCGACATCGGAGGCGTTTGATTGGGATCAAAGGAGTAACGGAGGAGAGCTCAGAGAACAAAAGACACCGCATACACACCTGTCAGGTGAATGTTTGTAGCGTACAAAGGGGCCCGGCGTGATCCCGGGCGGCCCCATCGGCGAGAGGCCGACGAGGCCCGGGGAGGGCGAGGAGAAGCTGGCTGAGGGGTTCCTGTAAGGCAGCGCCCTGTCGCCTCCTGCAGGAGACAGGCTGTAGTGGTTCTCCGGGTAGCTCACGGGCCTGGAGGACACACAGGGGAGGCGACGGTTAACCGAGAGGTAAAAAGACCAACAGAGCACGGAGAGGTGAGGAGTGTGAGCGAGGCCGCGACAAACAATCGAGCTAAAATTAGCGACACACCACGACAAGAAAAAGCGTAAAATCCAGTTAGAGCCTGCGGTTGTTAATGTGGGAAAGGGCAGTGTGACATCAGCTCCGAGTCAAATGTGTGGTTAGCAACAAACAGGGTAAACCCACAACGAGCACACACAGCAATATCACTGTAACTATCCTAAACCTTGTCTTACAGTTATAGGCTACGCTATCTGAAAAGCTCCGACCTTGTCCCACTGAGAACCTGTTGTTATGAGACAGGGGAATTTGCAGTTGGCAGAGAACCAAAGCCCTCACCTCTTGGAGTTGAGGTGCTGGGGCTCCCTGTAGGGAACAGGCATCAGGGCCTTGTGCGAGCGGGGCAGCGGAGGAGGCGGGGGGCCCATGGGGGCCCAGCGCTGCGGGTTGGGCGCCCTGTGGAGCCCCGGAGGTACGGGCGGGCTGTCCCATCGCCACGTCTGACGAGGGGAGGGCCGGTACCCCGCTGGCAGAGGCTCGGGTTCCGGCTTCTGCTCCATGGTCATGGTCTTCATCTCATACTCCTCTGTGCAGCCCCTGGAGAGAAAAGAGGGCGGGAGACATCCATGTGAATCAATATCTGGACTCCCAAACCCCCACCCTGTCTCCATAACTCAGCCTTGGCCCGCAGCGTTTGATCCTCAGCTGCGGGTCAGTAAAAAGCACCAGGTTGAGAGGCAGCAGCCTCGTCTCTGAAGACCTAAACTGCAGCTGAACCAGAACTTCTGTACTTCTGTGCAGAGTTCGGCGAGCAACAACTGCTCGATACATTTCCTCAGACAGACTCCACGTTATCGTCCACCCGCAACACATACAAAAGAAATGACTAATGAGCTCCCCTGACACCGATGGAGGGATGGAGAGAGGAGAGGAAACTGATTATTGGCACATCAGGACTCCATCTTGCCTACTGAGAGACTGAGGTCAAGTGTGTGTGATTGTGCGTGTGCGCACAAAGTGATAGCGCTCTTAGATCATCAAAGAGATTCAAGGATTAAGCACATATATATGTGTGTAGATTCCTAAATGTGAGCACAAGGTCACAGTTGATGCGATTAAAATTCATGCTCAGTTCAAGTGCTTTTTTTTTCCAAAATCCAAAAACAGGATCAGCAGGAGTTCTTAAATTAAAATAAAACAGATAAGTAGCATTTAGCTCGGTGTCAGAATTTAAAAAATGAAAACATGATGAGAGGCAAACAGCCCTCAGATGGAGATAAGATGGCCTTTAATCTCATTAATTATGAAATCAATGAGGGAGCTCCCAGCTGGAAGGGCGGCCATCTTTATTTATCGGCTCAGGACACAAACACGATGCTCGGCTACGACATGCTCGCGTTCTCACGGGAGCCCAGAGCCCGAGACCTCCTGCACATCGTCTTCATTTCATTGCCAAGCTCAGGACAGGAGGACGTACGTGAGAAGAAACACTGCCTCTGCGCTCTCAAATGAAATTAAACACACACACCGATCCAGATCCAGCCACTCTACGGTTTTGGGAAATGTTCAGCCTCGGCGGAGGTCTGCGCTCCGGGTGTGCTTTCATGTCTCTGTCTATTGATTGATTGACTATTTGATTAATCATTTCAGTTGTAGTTGCAGCCCTGAACGGACATCAACAGAACAGGGAAATGGAACGTACACACAACAAATGTGTTATGGTAAAACAGTGCAAGTACCAGCACATATTAAATGACAGTGCATGTGGAAAAAAAAGTTTAACAACGATACAAGATCACACAATCTCTGGTCTGGACGTGCTGATCAATTAGGAATACTGTCAATATCCATACAGAGATTTTAATAATGGTGCATGCTCTGAACACACACACACACACACACACACACACACACACACACACTGGAGTACAGACCTTAGAGGCGGCTGAGCCCACATCTGTTGACAGCGTTTCTTCCATCACACTGGCTGGAGGTGCACAGCTGGAGCTCCCCAACACACACACACACACACACACGCTCACGCGGTCGAACGCACCGCCGACATCACGCCTCTTCTCCACTGTATCCATCCACCTCGCTTGTGAACAGCCGAGCAGGAGCGGCAAGGAAAAGCACTTCCAACTCCCGTCTGTCTTTCTCTTCCTTCCTTCCTTTCTTTCTCTCTCCCGCCCACTTCTCTCACTCCCCGGCGATGTTGAGACACGTCGTCCTCACCGAGCGCTCAGCCCTGCCTGCCTCTCTCTCTCTCTCTCTCTCTCCCTCCTGCTTTCCCGTCCTTTTCATTCGCACAGGGCATGCATTTTTAATTAATCACTTCCACTCGTTCATTTTTTTATTTTTTTTACTGTCCCCCCCTTTTTTTCTTCTGCAGATTCCAGGCCTTAATCTCATGCAATCTGCTTGCCTGGCACACAACAGCCAGTGAGTCAGGGAGAGAGGGAGTGAGAGAGAAAGAGGGAGAGGGGGAAGAGTGAAACGCAAGACTCTAATTATCAGCTGCTCCAGTGCCACAGCAGTGTGTGTGTGTGTGTGTGTGTGTGTCGGAGGGATTTAACTTGGTGTAATTAAACTGCCTCCGACATTAAAGAAATCTAACCACTGTGCGATCACACAGCCAGCCACAATTACTGTATTTAGGAGCCCTGGTTCTCAGTCAGGAACGCACACACATTGTGGTTATTTCTTCACCTTTCTAACGCCACATCAGAGTCTCACAAGGCCTCGTTATTCCGTCTCAGCCGAGGCCTTATGTGCACATGAAAGCTCGGAAACGGGTGACGGCAGACGGGGGAAATAGATTGCGGGGAGGAGAAGAAAAGAGACGAGGCGGGGACAAAGAGAGAGAGATTCTACTCGCGAATCTGGTTAATTCACGTTTAACAAATGCTTCTTTCTTTTCTTTTTTTTTTTAAAATCTAGCTGCCTGGTTTCGATGAGTTCTGCTCGAACCATAATTCATTCTTTCTCCCTGCTCGCTCGCTTCCTCTCTTCACACACACTCCCCACACAAAAAATCCTCTCAGAACATTGGAGTCTGGCCACTACCACTACCGCGCTTTTGTGTGTTTGAGAGAAGAACGTCCTGCGCTCGCAACCGGCTCGCTCTTGTCCTTCCACTGCCGCTCGGCGCACTCCCACGCCGTCAGCCTCGGCATCTGCCTCTGACTCACGCTCATTTTAGCGTGGCCTGGAAGTAATCTGACCACGCGCATTTGGACGCACCTGCGAGGCCCGCCCTCCTCGTACGGAGGGATGATGACCACTTTGACCGTGACCGACGTCCTCAGCAGGTCGATCATCTGCTCGTGAGTCAGCGTCACGGCGGCCACCTTGCAGATCTCCACCAACCGACTGCCCTGCCTCAGGCCCGCCTGCCAGGCGAAGCCGTACTCCTCCACCTGCACGAGGAAACAAAGTCTTTAAAACAAGCTGGTCGTGGGCGGCCTCGGCGTGAGAGCTGGCGCGGCAGATGGTGGTCTGACGATACCTCGGCCACAGTGCCATCCAGGCGAACGTGGAAGCCCAGCTGTCCCAGTCCGTTTCTTCTCAGGGTCATGTCCACCGTTTCGCATCCTACTGTCAATGACTGGCCAAAAAACAGGACGGAAAGAGGAAGGAATTAATTATCTTTACACTACGAATATGTTGTTCCAATATCTGCAATAAAACAGGCTGGAAGAGAAAATGATTAATCAGTCACTATGCACGGTGAGAGGTAACAGCTCTTGAAACTATCGGCCAGTTTTCAGTGAACTCTATTAGTCTCTAATCTGAATGCATTTGGTTCTTTCAGAGAGATTAACTCATTTTTCAATGTTTAGTTTTCTGTTGGATTAACACAGAGCTCGCTGGACTCCAGGAAATCTCCTTTTCCCGGCATTTAATTCATCAAATTTTTCCAGGGATTATCATGGTATGAAATGCTGTTCATCAGCCAGAGCGTGCAGTGGCACAGCTTCATTACAGAAGCGAGCCACACTGTTTCACAGATTACATTACGTTTGCTTAAAGCATTTCATGTGACTTTAATGTAGAATATTATAAGCTTTTTAAAAACTTACACAGCATCACGTGACTGTCATCACAGTTTCTTAATGTCTGGAACCCGAACAAGCTCTGAACTCTCACCTTTAACCTCTGCACCACCTCCCTGACGTCCTGCGCACAGTCCTCCGGCACCCGCACAGCGATGTGGTCTCCTCTGCCGTAGAAGATCTTCAGCGACCAGCGCTCCGGCGTCCAGCCGATCACGTCCGCGCAGAAGCAGTTGAACACCACCTCTTTGGTGGAGCAGTCCGTCAGCAGGACGTACTCGGCCGACAGGCCCAGGGCGCAGGGGATCTCCGCCCCGCCCCCGCTGAAGTCCTGCGCCTGGACCCTCCAGGCGACGGCCCCCGCCGCTCCCAGCTCCGCGCCCTCCCTCGCCTTCGAGCGCTCGCGCTTCTTGGACGCGAGGGAGATGAGGTTGTTGAGCTTGCCAGCGGAGTCGAGCGGCGTGCTGCTGACGTAGTTCTCGGCCAGGTCCCGCAGGTACTCCTGCCGCGTCCGCGTCGCCATGGTGTGGAACTTCTCCGACTTGTGCGCGGCGTTTTCCGCGTTGATGACTTTGGCGAGCAGGAAGTTACGGAAGGTCTCTGGGTCACGGAAGGTGACGCCGCTGGGAATGGGGGGGCCGAAGGGGGGCACGTCCTTCATCCTCGTCACAGCAACGCTGAAAGACGTCAAGTGTGAGACACTATGTTGCTGTTTTTTGTTTTTTGCTTTTTTAATCATATGAACGCAGACTTTTTCTTTTCCACTCGTCTACCTGTAACAGGTGTTTTCGGAGCAGGGGTTGTGGACGCGCACAATGACGAAGACGTGCTGGAAGTGTGAGCGGATATTCTGCGGGGTGAAAGGCAACGCTCCGGGCTCCTGAAAGATCACGGTCACAATGTCGTTGCCTATGTGCCTCTTCCTCAGGAGCTGCGGGGAGGACAGGAGAGGAAATTAATAAAATGAGGGAACATAATTGGCTCTGACGCAGCTGACTCGGTAAACGACCCAAAGCCTGACAGCGGAAACAAGAGATCGAGACGCAATTAGACACCAAGCTAACAGCTCTTTATGTAATTTGTTTATTCGGATTCTGCGCGGGGCTATTTGTGTGCGCGCGCTTGTGTTTGTCCGTCTATCTGCGTTTGTGTAGGAGACGCGGCTGTGTCTGCGCTGCGGCGCTTGCCAATCCCCTCTTCGTCTGCAGGGGGAAGTGTGAAAGTAGCAGTTATGTAATCCAGCCCACTGGTTGGCCACCGATTCTCCAGCGCGGCGCTACCGGAGCATCCGAGTCTCATTACTGTGCCTGATGGAGTGCACGCAGACATTAACTCTGTTAGAGTTGATCACTCGAAGCAAAGAAGTTTGGTTGATGTTACATTTGGGACTAATTTCTAATTTAGCATTGGTTCTAAATACAGCAAAGCACTGCTGATATGCAAGAGTAAATAGACCAAGTAGACCTTTATTCTCACTGTAATACAACTACAGTCCAACGAAACTGGTTACTGGTCAGTGGTATTTATGTCATCAGATATTCAGTATATCTGGCTTGTACTCTCCTTTCCCTCTGCTGAACAACACATTTCTATTCATTCCCAATATTTCAGTTTATCCCCTGCATTTTTTTTTACCGTCAGATGCTGCCACCTAGAGGTCGGTCTGAGCATGTGACTGTTGCTGCAGTCTCTAAAACCTCTGGATGGAGTTATTGTGCTATTTTGAAAAAAATGACCCTTTATGATTGCAGGGTTGATACTAATATCAACTGTGCAAGCACAGTTTTTAATCTGCCCCCCCAAAAAAGCTGCAACCCTCATTTTTTTTGTTTAGCCACCCTTTTACAAGACGTTTAACGAGATGATGTAACTGTCGAAAAAGCTATTTTTCCCCACTAACAAACAAGCTATACTGTAATAAAAGTATAGTTCTCCGGTTTACAAGATCAATTTATGATATTTTGAAGTGTTTGAGAGAGAACAGATGACTTCTCCAGAGCCTGCGCTGTAGTGATGAGCCGACACGTTAGTGTACGCACTAATCCGGAGCACCCACAGGGCACATATGCACACATCCGTGCAAACTATTAAAAATACCCACACACAACATGCTATCGCAGGTCGCTCCCCCCACGCTGCAAACACACAGAGGAAGGCTGAAGTGAAGAAGAGGGAGAAAATAAAAGAAACTTTACTCGCTGCTGAACCCCACCCAGCTCTGATCCGGTTCAGGAATGAGAGGCAGAGAGCGCGCAAAAGAAAAAAGCCAGGGAGTAGAGGAGGAGAGAGAAGCCAAGACAAAGAGAACAAAGACTATAAAAAAACAGCCTGAATAAAAGAGGAAAGAGAAGAGGGCGACATAAGTCACGAGTTTCCACTTCATGAATTCCTGCTGTGGTTTACGACCCGAGCAAACGGCGCGGGCTTTAACCAACAACCGGCTTTTACAGACTCTGAGAGGCTTTGGTTTGACAAAAGGACAGCAGTGGACGTGTTTTCCAGCTGTACACGCCCGTGTTTGACCTGCAACACAAGCACACAGCCCCGGGCGACGGCGACGCATCCAGGTAGGAGACGGCTCACGAGCTCTCACCTGCTGTGGGTTGTTGGGCATGTACGGCAGCATGGTGGACACGTGGAACATGACCTCGTAGCCCTGGTAGGTGGTGTACAGGGAGTGGGTGCCCGTGGAGTCCGCTGCAGCGAGGAGGAGAGAGACGTCTTATGATGATATGTGAATTATGTTTTTCACCACTGTCACTTTTTTCTGGGGTTATGCCACTCAGAGAGAGCCGAAGAGGTGTCACGACTGGAGAAGAGCTGCGAGTTGAAAATTGCGTTTCATAGTTTATCAAATGGATTTTACTTCCTCTGCAGATCATAACGTTTGCTGCAGCGCACGTGCGTGCTTCACTTTGTGCTGCTCTGGCCCGACAACATTCAGTTTTGGCATTACGTGTTGCGGAAGGTGTCAGGAGGACGTTAACGACGTCCGCTGCCGTGAGTTTTATGATCGCGTAAAGCAGCTGTCATGTTTACGGGGCGAGGCGTGCATCTTACTCTTCGTGTCGAGCTGCGCCGCGTATTTGGCGAACCCTTTGAGCAGCACCTGCTCCCCCAGCAGCTCCAGGAAGGCAGAGAAGGCGGGCGACGCCTCCTCGTTGTTGTACATCTCCTCCTCCGTGCTCTGGCCTGCGCGGCACAGCAGAACGCCCACCTTGTGCTTCTGGCTTAACTGCAAAGGCAGGGGAGAGATAGCGTTTAACACCGCCAACACAAGCGGCCGAGGCAGTCTGAGGCTCGGGCTTCAGCGAAACACAATGTCAAGGTGGATGTTACGCGCACAGATACACGCTGAGGACAGTTTGATTGTCGCACAAACCACCTGCGCAAACAGCAAAACGCTGACTGCTGCAGGAACACCTCTGCCTCGCACTTCACCCTCCAGTAAATAAAAGTTGAGATAACAGGACTAAACTTTAAAGCTTTTACAGTTACACACTGGAGCTCAAACACACCACACCCTGCGTCACGCAGCTTTTACTGCCCTCAGCCCAATTCTGCACTTTGCACCGACACTAAATCAGTAAACAGGTTTCAGACACTTTTATAAACACTATCTCAGCATACCATATGTCACTGGATTACTTTATCAGCTCATACTTGCTATGCACTCATTTTACTGTTACCGGCTGACTGAGCAGGCACGCTGCACCGTGTTTCCTCCCAGGGACGATTTGATTGGAGGTATCACTTCCGCCGGGATCAACCGTCCAATTTCTGATTTTATCACACAGGCCCCCGAACACTAAAATGCAAACGCAGCCGCAGGCACATAACTCACCCCCTGCTCGTCCAGCTTGAGGAGCTGCTCGGTGACTTTGGGCGTGCTGAGCGCCAGCCTCAGGCAGGACACGTTGAGCTCGGGGACGACCTGCTCCAGGACCTCTTTGAGCGGCAGGCCCCGCACCGTGCCGTGTCTGGCCGTCGACGCCACCGCGTCCTCTAAAATGGAGCCTCGCAGGGTCACCAGCTGTTAGTGTGGGGAAAGAGGAAAGAGCTGAAATCTTGAAGAATTTCATTAATCTCTGCAAATGGCACTCTGCGTACTGCTGCCTCAAACCTTTTAACAGAGGTTTCTGGTCACCGATAAAGTGAAAAACACGACAACGTTTGTGGATCTGCGGGTGCAAAGACTGATTCTGATAAAAGTGAAGAGGAAACCTTTTATAGATCACTTTCATCAGACCAGAAAGTCTAGTCTTAGGGGTTTTTTACCCACCGCTTTTGCAGATCACTTACTAAGTATTAAAATGATTGTATTGATCCATTTTCCTTCACAGAAGTGTCAGGCTCAGCTACAGGACAGTACGACTCACCACACAGACTCACTGCCCTGAAGCTCCACACCCCCCCACTGTCAAACACACACAGACACACACACTGTGCCGTGCATTAACATTCTGCTCAGTATTGTGCTGCCACAGTGCGCTGCTCCCCGGTGAGGGGAAATTGACCTGCTTCAAAACAGTGAGACTTTAATAACCTCAGATACAGTCAGGAGGAGTGGGCTGCTCCTTCTCACCACACGCGCACACACACACACACACACACACACACACATCGCAGGCTCATTAAAAATGCATGGCAGTCTCCGGAGCTGGCGGGGACCCCGGAGACAGTTGAACCTCAGAGCCTCAGGTCCGCCGCACAGAAATGAGACGTGATTGACACGCAGCTGACGCTGGAGCCATCGCCTCGGCTCGTCAGCGACGCGCTGAGCACGGGCGCTCGAAGGTGCGACGCAGGGAGAGAGAGAAAAAGGGAAGTCTCTCCACCTTGCTGCGTCAGCACTGCTGCACCGAATTAAATGACAAACTGGGGGTGCGGGGGTTGGATATTTGAGAGAGGCCGAGGCTCGAGTGGGAGAGAACCAAGTCTGCAATCAATCCCTCCCTTTCTGTGTGGGAACAGCGCAGGCTGTGTCTGTTAGCTGAGGTCTGTGTACTTAGGTGGCGGAGAGGCTCCATTGTTGCACCAGAGCTAAGGTGATGAGGCCAGGCAGCCATGTAATCCAGCTTAAAACAACACAGTGACAGGCGCCCCAGACGAAGGCCGAACACAGCGAACAGAGGCAAACTCCTCTGTGTGTGTGTGTGTGTGTGTATGTGTGTGTGAGTGTCAGACAGGTGTTTATAAATTGATAAGTGATGAGATTAAACAAACGACTATAAGAGACGCAATGACTTCAGAGATTTTTGCTTTCAGGTCCCTGCTTCTCGAACGTGGATATGTTTATGTTTGATTATGTTTATTCATATCATATTATGACTTTTCTATGGCAGTAAACTGAAAGTGTTTGGGCTTCAGACTGCTGGTCAAACAAAAATAGCAAGTTAAAAACATCAGGTGGGAGAAAAGGCATGGAGATTATCAGCCGCCCCACACGTCCTCTGTGAATACTTTGAGATAACGCCATTAAGTGTTAAGTTATGTGTTTTAGATCGGCACCAAGTTTGGATGAACTCCAGAAACCATTACACACTTGTAAAGAGCAAGAGTACACAGTGATAAATGCACTTGTATGTTTAACCTCTGTGTCTCGGACTGAGCTGAAATGTTCTGACATTTAACAGATTAAATAATTGAGAAAAGGTTCTGCAGATGAATCACTAATGAAAGTTAGAACTCGCTGCAAACATAATAACACTGTGTCTGTGATCGTGCAACAAACTCACTAACACCATTCATCGCCATGAAAAAACCCACTGAAAACAAAGTTGTGTTCTGTGGACACTCAACCAATTCATATAAGACATTAGGAGGATTTGATCAGTCAAAGTGGAAAAGTGGCTGTGTGTGCTCGCTCTGAGCGCAGGCTCAACAGCCCGGGCCGAGCAGCCAGTGTTTGGTTTGGCTTTAGCGCGCTGAGCCCGGGCAGGTGGAATTTTCCACTGGTGAAGGGGGGGGTCACAGGTAGCGGCTGGAAGGGAGGGGCCGCGGGAAACGGAAGTAGGCAAGGAATTAAGCTAACGTGCGCGCTCTGACTCATCGGCGTCTCATCAGTCAGAAATGCCCGTGACAAACGCACAAACGGCACAGCGGGCTTTACCTCGCTCGTCCTGACGATGAGGCGGTACTGGTACTGGTCTTTCAGGTCTTTGGTGTCTTCCAGTTTCTCCCTGCGGACGCTCACGGCCACGGGGCCCAGCTTATCGTCGGTCCCAAAGTAGTTTGAGTGCTCTGGTGAAGGACGGGCAGAGGTGAAGAACAAGGTTAGAGCTCGTGTCATTCTCTCATGTTGTATTTGTGCTAGCATTCATGTCCGTGACAGGTTGTCGGTTTGTAAACAGTTAAAGCAGGGCCGAGTGCAATTGAGATATTTTAAAAAAATGTATAAGATACTTTGCAGTAGACTCATCAGTGTTAGTAATAAAAATATACTGAGGTTCACAGACCAACACTAACTTATGTAAACTGTATACTTCCATATGTGTGGTAAGTAGAGGAGGGCATTCAGTCAGGGACATGACTAAGACAGTGACATACTATCTAGTAATCAATACTCAGGTAATTACAAAATCAATAGAGCAAACGCAATGGGAAGAAACTGGTTATCTCTGCTAAACAAAGCTGAGGGTCACGCACAGAGGATGCTGGACACTTTTTCTGCTGCTGTGTGCAGGAGCCTGATAATTCAACTTTATGTTTTACAAGAGCCGGGATATAAACAACACAACGGAGCAAACGTGGCCTCAGTCTGGTGAGATCCAGGAAACGGACCCAGTTCAGGTTCTGCGGCTCAGCAGCAGCGTGGGCCGAACACGACATCGTCATCCATTAAGAGGCTGAGGCGTTAATCGACGTAGCTCACAGGCACCTCGCATGTCCTCCTCTAAAGCTCCTGAGCTAAGCTGTGCTAATGCCAACGCCACGGGGCAGCGTGGGAGTCCAGACGCATGTTCTCCAGACACTCGGGGAGGGATCTGGCCTGACAGGTGTCCCCCCCCGCTGACCGGAGCGAACCGGGACACAACGCCAATGAGAGTCGGGCCCGCTCCGCTTCCCTCGCCGTGTCCCGTGGTGAAAATGTCAGCCGTTTGATGAGGCTTTTTCTGACGTGCGTGCGGGGCACGTCACGTCACGGCAAACACACACAGTCGCAGCAGCTTTCGGCCGGGAAGGAGTCAGCAGATGAACATATTTTTGGAAAGATAACCTTTATCTGTTTGGCTGCAGGCCCGTCTCGCTCACGCATGCACACGCTCGCCTGCACACATGTGCTCCTCCGCCACTAATTAGGCTGCAGCCAGATGATGCTTGCCCACGGCGAGTTTCATTCGCACGGCGTCTGAAGAGGCGACGTTGACAAGAAACGCCCACGTGCACACACACACACACACCCTTCATCTCTGGAGTTCGGCGTTACTCCTGACTGAACGCCAGATGCACAACAAAGCCGTACTTGGCCGACCGCGTTAAGAGGTTCTCGTGATCATGCAGAGAGGCAGGTGGAGGCATCGTGAGCTCAGAGTTCGCCGACAGTCCGGTGGCAGGTACAGGTGCAGTAAAAACTCTGGGAGCGTTGCCAGGTTGGGCCCAGCTGGATATTAGCAGCCTGGGGGTGAGATGCGGGGAGCCGCTGCAGAGAGGCTCAGGCCGGACAAACCACTTCACCGCTGTTCGATTCGCGCATGAGTAACGACACGTGGGCCCACATCAGAGATCAGAGTAGGAAATGGGATCAGCATACCGAGTACCAGAAAGTAGTTGTTGATGCATATGTTGGTTAACTCTTGTTATTTGTTTTTTTAACTTATGAATACATCAATCATCTCATTTGTAAAATGTAAAAAACACCTGAATTTCCTAGAGTCCAAAGTCGTATTTTCATAAAACCAAACAATACCAAACAAAGAAAAACGCATCGTGAGTGTGTGTGTGTGTGTGTGTGTGTGTGTGTGTATATTACCTTTCCCATGGAAGTAGTCTCTGTAGTACCTGGCCCCCAGGTCCACATGCTCTATGCTGTACAGCTTCAGTCTGGCCAGTCTCGTAACCTGCTGCTCGATGGGAACCTCCAGCACCGAGACGCTGGCGTTGCTCCTCCTCAGCCACCCCCTTCCTCCCTCTCCTCCTCCCCCGTCTCCTCCCCCCCGCTCCGCCGACGAGCTGAGGAAGCTGATGTTGCGCTCCCCGTGGCCCCCGGTCTCGTTGAGGAAGTGGGGGCAGCAGAGGAGCAGCGGGCTCGAGCCGTGGGCTACGGAGAGCCCGTCCAGAGGGTCCGCGCTCAGGGAGGGCGCCGCGGAGCCCGGGTCGAGGCTCAGGGTCAAGTCCTCGATGCTGGAGTAGACCGGTTCGTTCAGGCTGGGGGCGGACGACCTGGAGACAGACAGGGACACTGAGGCGGCCGACGCCCCCGTGGCGGTGTTCCTCCTCTGGGTGACGTAGCCGCGCTGAGCCGCCGCCTCGTGGAGGTCGAACAGGATGCTCTGAGCGTCGAAGTGGACGAAGCTCTTGGGGCACACCCAGGGTTTGTAGGAGGCATCGGCCGAGCCTCGCCCTCCGTCCTCACCGGCCTCTCCTTTCCCTCCGTCCAGCTCCCCTCTGCTGGAGCTCCGCAGCTTCCTGAACAAAGAGGAGGTGCCCAGCGACGACTCTGTCCCCCGCTCTTCTTCCTCACTCTCTCGAGTCCGTCCTTCCTCCCGGCCCCCCTGTCGTCCCCACCCCCGGGACCGGGCGAGGGCGCCGAGGGGAGGGGCGCGCTCGGCGGCGAGTCGGGAGCGCGCAGCAGCTCCCCGAGGCAAACGGGCGCCGAGCTGCGCTGGTCGGGCCGCTCCTGGTGGAACTGGCTCAACATGTCAAAGAAGCTCTGCTCGGGGATGCCCTGGATGTCGATGGAGGAGGTGCTGCCGTACTCTCTGAACAGGTTCCCCATGCCCCCGCCCCCACGAACCTCCACCTTGTAGCAGAGACGGGAGAGAGATTTTTTTTTTCTTTGTCAACACTGAGCATGAATGTAAATTCAATCAAACAACCGGACAGAGACCGTCGGAAAACTTTCAAAGAAGCATCTCCATACAGAGTGCAATCATTTACGCAGAAATCATCCAGTAACCATAGTAACACGTACAGTTTTTTGCGCAGACATCTGCAGATGTGGGTGTGCGGAGGAAGACTTGGGGCTCACCTCATTCTCGTCCTGTTCGCTCAGCGTCACTTCGCTGTTGGAGCGCTGTCTCAGCGGCGGGAACACTCTCAGGCTCAGAGGTGAGCCTCTTTCGCCTCCAAACCCTCCCACTCTGAACTCCACATCCTTCGACCATCGTCGTGGCAACCTGGCGACTCCTCCCCGCACCAACCTGACGTCGGCGGACGTGACGGACGATGAAACTGAGGTGGAGCAGTCGTCCCCGTAGTGGCCGCCGCCGATTTGCCCGTTTTCTAGCAGCGACTCCCGCGACTGCGCACGACGCGGGGGCCACTCTGCAATCCGTGCTCGAACGCCCATCTTGGGCACGGACATGCGCGGCTGGACCGCCGGGTCCACGGGGCCGGGGGCCGGGTGGCCATTGGGGGTGTGACGAAACGGAGCGTGCAGGGGCAACCCTCCTTCTCCTCCTCCTCCTCCATCCAGAAGGTCCGAGGAGGTGCAAGTGACCCCTCTGTCTCTGTAGCTGTTCATGGCTCCCAAGGAGAGCTCAAGGCTGGGGGGCGGGGGGCTGGCATCCCATGTCAGGAGGGGGTGCTTGGGAAGAGGGAAGAGGAGGGGCCCCACGCACACTCTGCTGACAGCGCTGCGGCCTCCAGTTGCCAAAATCATTGCTTTTAACTGGGAGGGTGGGAAAGTCTTCACTGGTCCATGAGTGGCCAGTTGGAGTCAGGACCGCTCTTCTTCCTCCTCCTCCTCCTCGTCTTCTTCTTCTTCTTCTTCTTCTTGGATTATTTTATTTTCAATCTGAAAAAAACCCAAGAGAGAAACAATCATTGCATCAAATCAGATTCAGAAATCAGAGCATAAAAAAAACAAAACAAATGAGATTTGAAACACTGGAACATTTTGAAATCGCAGAGCGTGTGAGACCCAGATTTCCCCCGACAGGCCTGAAGAAAAAAAACGGACAGGAGCCGCTGAACTGTAAAACAACGTAAGACTGATAAACCCAAAGAGGGAGAGAGAAAATACGGCGAGGGGATATGACAGAGGATTTCTCCCGGTGAGGCTAATCTTCGGGAGGCTGACAGGGGATATTATTATCACACACCGCGTACACTCGAGTGCACTCGCACACCCGCAGGACTCGAGGGCCGCGGCTGCTCTGCTGCAGATTAAAACCACTGAAAACGCTACGGCTAAATAATCTGAGGAGAGGGCGATACCGACTTAAACACTTTGGCGCTGCCAAATATTGCCCCGCTCCCGCCTCGTCTCTCATCCGGGACATGCCTGTGGCGATGATATCACTTGCGCGTGCGTTCGAGCCCGCCATCATTCGGGCAGCGGGACTCGGGGGTCGCTCTCGGCGACGGAGCGACGCCAAACGCCAAACAACTGCGACTTTGTCCGGGCTTTGAGACGCTGGTGGTGAATAGGAACCTCGGGACGGAGGGAAAAGGACAAGTGCACAAAGTGACCCAACGGCTGGAGGGCCGGGGTGGGGTGAAGCCACAAACAAAGTGGACTGGAAAGAGTCGAGACAGAGCAAGAACCAGAGCGGGGCTTTGCTCAGCGACCCGCGGCGGCGTGCTTTAATACGACAGTCATACGGCATCACGTCTCACAGCCCACCAGCCTTTGAAAAACTCGTTGGTTCACAGGCGAGCGCTGAGGTGAAGTGTTGAAGCTGCGCTCGGTTTGAACTCTTTGTGATGCTCCGGGTTTGATTTTTTTCATCTTTAATGCTGCAGCTGTTTAGAGCGACCAGCAGGGGGGTTAGGACTGCGCGCTCGTGACGAGGTGTGCGAACGCGTGAAGAAAGGGCCGCTGGGCGACCTCCGCAACCTTTGTTCCGAAAATCTTCCAAATTTCCTTTTCCCATTGGAGTTTCTGTCTAATCCCAACCCTCATTCTCTATTAAAATCTGTTCCTGGATTAACAGACCTTTCCTGAAACCGCCAAACTTCTTACTTCACGTATCTAAAACGTGCTGCGGCTTCCTGTAGCACGCCATTTCTCTCGGCACCACTCTCATGAAATCCCCCGGTACCTGGGTCCATTTAGATTGCACCGTGCGCCCCGTTAATTCAACCGCGAGCGCTTCACTGAGCGCCGCTTATTGAAGCCTTATTGAAGCGGCCTCCTCGTCGGTACGCTCGGCTTTTATTCAGAGAGATACCGACCTTTTCAAATTTCACAGCCGTAAAACTTTCTTCCATGGCGGATCAGACAAAAGCGGCAAAGTTTCTTTTTCTTTTTACTCCTCAGACAGAAGCTTTGAGGAGTCAACCCCCGGGCAGAAAAACACACCCACACAACGTGTCACTGTGTAATCACTTGGGCTAACATCCAACCACATTCAAATTTAAGCACTTTCACCGATACTGCTGTTACACGCTGGGGTTAGAAAGCATCCGACTCTTTCCAGTGCATTAAACAGCCTGCAGAAAGTCTACGTTAGGAGCAGTAAGAAAATCTGCGCTCGTTTTTTTTGCGAGCCCTACGAACGCCGACTCATGCGTGACTATCTCAAACTGTGCGAAATCCAATTTACACGGAGTTGAGCTTTTCCTTGTGCTCAGAGTGGTTTCACGATACACGACGTGTTTTATGAGTCCTCGCTGAATTAGCTTCTGAAGGCATTACTCATTCACACACACGCACACACAACTCATTCACGGCAAACAAAATCCCCCTGTCGTCACACGGCCGCGCAAATGTATCATGTCTTTGTGTTTGGAGAACCACGGGCACTTCCGGGGCCAAAGACTCCCGCTTTGATCGCGCTTCTCTGACAGAGTCTTTCCTCATCCGGAGATCTGTCCTGTGATCTGCTATCAGGTCCAATCCCAGATTACCCGGCCCCAGCTGCAGGAGCCGCAGAATGGCTTCATTATGTGCCCAAGGTGCCTGACGAGAGAGGCGACGGAGGGAGCCTCGGCTCGCCCCTTATCGGCGACCTCGGCCCGCGTCGGCGAGAAAGAAGCAGGCCCACGCTCTGCGGCCAGCCACGGAGCGAGAGGTACGGACCGGAGCTGGGGGTGGGGGGGTGGGGATCTCACGCGAGAGGCTCCGCTGAGGATGAGGCTGACGGTGGCGTCGTACAGTTAAACGACGCGGACGTGCGATCAACTTAACGGTGATGAAGTGAATGTGGCAGCTGCTCGTTTGCACATCCAGCAACACTGTCATTCTGTTAGTCTCATAGTCACTGCATTCACCAGCCGGTCACAAACCGTCCGTCTGATGCTCGGTGCCGAGCAGGTTTCTGGACTTTTGTGGCCGTGGTGAAAACGACACTAAGGGAGCGGCAAGAGTGAACCCAAACAGAGAAGTTGTGGGCCAGAGAGCGAAGGGAAATGAGTTGAAACTTGCTATAAAGCCCCGTAAAGCCAAACTGAGCTACAGATTCAGAGGAAAAAATGCAGAAGTTATCCCTCAGGTGCGGCGGACGACAGCTATCTAAACATCAGCTGACAATACAGGTGTGGGGGGGGGCAAAGCCACACATTCACATCTCGACTGTGAAGAGTTTGCCCTGGTGGCGGACGGAGAGCAAGGTTTGGGTTCCCTCAAAGCCAAGGGCTTCTCTCGCCAATTGACAACATATGATTATTGGCCGCAAACATCACACGACCTCCAACAAACTGCAGTAAAAACTGGGCCGACGCAACCGGACGTCAGCAGAAAAAGCGTCGTTGTGCGTTTTCATTCCTCACATTCGCCGCGCAGTCTCTCGCATTTTTTCCCTTCTCCCTCCACACCCACTCGCGACTCGCCCGGCACGATACGGGCTCGGCCCGCGCGCCGCAAAACACGCACAGGCCGGTAATTACGCTGGCGAGATGGTTGTAATGACAGAGCTAGCGCAGGAGCGCGGCTTCCAGAGGGGATGAGTGTGCTCGGCGCGGAGGAGGTGCCGCTGCTCGCGAGCGCGCCGCAGCAATGTGGACAGACCTGAGATCAGCGGCGGCGCGGCCAGCGCCAACACGGAACGCAGGCTAATTATATCTGCAGCAGCGGACACAAGTCACCCCACATGCATCCAGCAATAACCATCTACACCATAATGCCAACGGTGCCAGAGAGGGAGCTGCTCTGTGAGCAGATGGTGGCACATATGACTGGCAGACGGCAGACAGGAGCACGACACCGCAACACAACACTGACGGCGGGGGGGGGCAGCACACCCAGCGTTCACGGTGCCACCGTGACTTCCTGAAGGACCAGGAGGCCGCGTCCGGTCTCAGCTTCGTCGACCTCCTCCTCACTTAGAAGTGAAAGCTTTCAGTCTCGAACAGGAAGCGACCTCGGGAAAGGCACCGGGTTTCCCCTCCGCTCGGCCGAAGAAAAGAAAACAAAGCAGAACTTCAGGGCTTCAGATTTGGACCCGAGTTAACCGAATTATCCGTTACCCGAATACAGATTAAATAAGACGCGAGTGCGAGAACACTGAGAGAGTTGCACTTGACGTATGAGGCCTCACGATAAAACAAAAATAAAAAACTGAACAGGTTAATACTAAGTTAGAAGAGAGATATTTGATATGCGAAGGGGTCGGCGCCGTTACAAGTAGGCCCGGATGTTTCACTGTGCTCTGGAGTGGAGCAGTCATGGAGGCGCCTCATGAGGAGTCGCAGGACGGCCGCCGCGATCTGCCTGCGTTGCCGGGGCAACCTGTTTTTAGTTCCCTAAAAGATCATTCCTTATTAATCCTAAAACCTGGATAAATGGATCTATTCAAAGGCCAATATATGAACTGTATGTGGCATCAGAGGTCGGGAAAAATGTTGCAGACCTGGAAGGCGCCACAAGTTAAATTTTAGTCTGAGATACGGACCGCCCCGCGTCGCCTCCATCGAAAACAAACCTCTGCAGGAAACTCTGAAAACAACATTGACATCTCAGAACACCGGGCTGGAAGGAAATGGACTCTGCTCTATATTGGGCTCGTGAGTGTTTCTGCTTATCTAGCGGCGACATCTCTCCCTCTCTCTCTCTCTCGCCCCATCGCCCTGCCCTTCCTCCCCGCTCTCTTCCTCCGGCCGCTCCTGACCCCGCTGTCATCGTCCCCGCCGCTTTGCCGAATCCCGCTCGTGTCGCCAGTGTCACTTCCATCTGCCCGTCTGCCTGTCTGTCTGTCAGGCTGCTGTCCCATGACGCAGAGACAGCTCGAGAGGAGGACCGGGGGTCGAGGGTGAAAAGAGCAAGACGCATTTAGCGCGCGCACACACACACACACATAAAGTCTTATGATTTGCATTAAGTTTGCAGCCCGCATCATTAGCCATTATCATATTTATTTGCCGGTTCATCTGTGTCAGACGGATCAGCTGATGAGAAAACGGGGAGAAGAGACGGGAGCTTGAGATGAGGACGTGAACGCTCAGATCCTGCAGCTCTTGTAGAACATGTCTCGATTTCCCCAGGTGTCTAAATAATCCGGTCGATCGCCGATGACAATTTTTCTTTTCAGCATTTGTTGCAGGAGGCTGAGGTTATTTTCTAAGTTTAACTGATGCAAAATACAGAAGAGGGATCTAATGCCAACAAATGGTAAGACAAGTTTGTTGCTTGATGAAATACTGGAGCGCACACGTAACATGTTCTCACCACGGACACACACAAACGCAAACGAACGCTAATCGAAACCAAACGCAGCGAGCTTACGCCCTGGCACCGGCGGACAGGCGTAACAACTTGCAGACATGAGTGATCAGATGAGAAATGCTTACAGTAAGAATATGAAGACAGTTTGTGAAAGCGGATCACGCCGACCCAAAAACAAATGTTTGGATTAAAGTCAGCTACACTTTAAAGTCTGCCAAGTCCATACCACGAGCCCCAGGTCGGAATCAAGCCCCTTCACTGCTCTGGACTGAGCTGCAAACGCACAAATGTGCAGATGCGTATCACAACACAGTGCATGCTGTTGTCACCTTGTTTCCAGTCAGCTGTGCCGGTGAAGCGCCGGTCGGGGGGGCTCAGTGTTTGACTCTGCAGAAGAAGAGAAACACACCTCTCACCTCTCACCGCGTCATGACGTCTGACGGTTACTGAGAGCACCCAAGCACGGCGGTCGTCTGTGCACATGTGCCGCATCGAGGTTTTGAACTTGTCGCATTTCGCATTATCCGTGTGCGACTGAACTAACCGAGGGTGTGTGTGTGTGTGTTTCAGCAGAGCAGCTGTAATCAGTTCCACGCTCGTCAAATCATGCACACAGACACGTCTATTGTTTGAGAGGAGTCTGCACAGAGACGCCCCAGGCCGTCTATCTGTTCTGTAAACACACAGAGAACAGATCCCACGCCGTCGCTTCTGCTGCTGCGCGAAAAACCCGCCGCTCAAAAACCCAACCAGAAATGGTGCATGGAGAAAAGAAGAAAATAAAAGAGCTGAACTTCTACAGAGGGAAGTATGCAAGTCCGTCCAAACTCCCGGGCTCCGAGCGTTCACCTCCGTCAACCTGCATCTTCCTCACACTCGTCTTCCAGCGCAGACGGGGCGGAAGACAAGAGGACGAGTGGAGGCAAAGCCAGGCAGGCCCTGCACTGCGATTAGAGGTCAAGGGGCCTCAGAGCGAGGGGGGGGGCGTCTCTTCAAGTACAAGTAGGACATAAAGAGCGGGTGAAGTGGGGCCAGCGGAAGAGGGGCGGGTGGGAACCCGCAGACATAACGTCCTGAGGGGGAGGCCCATTACTGCCTGACAAATACAGTTCTAATCAATACCAATCAATCCAGGCCCACTTAGCCCGCCACGGCCGGCGTAATGACACTGTCTTTAGCGGGGGGGGCTGGGGTGGACAAGGTCAGTGATTGCACGAGTGTCTGTTTTCCTGCAGCAGGAGGTCGGTTCTTAACAAAGCCGGCTGCGTCAGCGCCGATTTAAAGCCCGGGCTTCCCTCTGCGGCGCCGATGAAGACCAAATTAAAGTGCGTGCGAAAATCCCACCATCGGCACCAGCAGGTTTGCAGAGAGGCCGGCCGACACCTGGGTTACGGGTCGCGGTCACAAATGACACGGTGATGCAGTCAGAGAAGCTCGGCGACAGCGGGGGGTTGGCGTACAGAGGATTCATGAAGACAAATGACCTCTGTGGCGTCGCACACGCCAAACATCAGCAAACCCGTGCCTGTCGGAAAGTCCACCAATCCAAAGCATATAATATTTATTAATATATTAATATTTCAACCTTTTTTTCCTTGTGTACATTTGGAAAAAAATTGTCGATAACACAGCCGGAGAATTTCATGAGCTTTGTCCCGGGGTGAATGTCTGGCAGGTATCGAAGCACATTAAACATTAAAAGCTATTTAAATGTCAATTTCTTTTTTAAATAAAATAAATAAACAAACATGCCAGTTGAAGTACAGAAGATTAAATAATCCCAATAATCTTAGAATATCATCCTGGGCAATTGTGCAGAAAAAAGTTGAAATAAGAATTTATTGCTGTTGTTGTTGCCGTTAACGTACGTTTACAGTGTGATATGACCCACCCCTCCCTTCAGTGTTTGCTTACTCTTTGCACTTTTTGGAGAGTGTTGTGCAAACACATGCTGCAGGAGAGAAAGGGACCCCCCTGCAGAGTGCGGTGGGCAACTCCATTCACGCTCCTATGGGGGGGGTCGTCACGCTTTCATCCCTTTCACATCTCTGTTCCTTTGCAGGCGCCCCAGGCCGCACACGTAACAACTGTTACGACACAAACTGAACGACGGCCTGCAGGTGCCGTCATACCTTTTTATAACTCACTAAGTGTGCAGCTGTTTGTTCCCCTCATTAATTAGTTTGGGAGCTTAACATTTTAGTCATTACTGGATGATTGCACCATGTTAATGATATTTTAAACGGAGCTTTCTTCACTCACAAAAAAAAAACAACTAACTAACAAAGTCAAAATCAATGAATCAGAGTGAACAGTGAAGTCATCCGCAACACACAGAGCTTCCTTCCACTGAAAAAAACCATTGGAAATGCTGCTGTAGCCGTTTGATCGCTACGCCGGCGCTGGTCGCCATGGGAACGGGGCGCTAAACGAGAAGATGTGGGATGTAGGCGGCGGGCCACAGGTCGACCGGGACGCGGAACCTGAGAGTGAGCGGTGCAGTAAATGCTGCGATAAGACACGAGGCGTGAGGTGTGCCATCACACACACACACACACACACACACACACACAAACTTAAAGCTTCTCACAAAAGGTTCCTCATCGGGCTGTTTCTATTCTTTCATTTGACTTTTCTGCCCATAAAATGTTCACCCAACTGTTCTCAGATCTGCCTCCCCCCCGTGGTTTAACCAGGCCGTCCATCCCCCCTCGCGACCACGTGCCACGCGAGCATCAAAGCAAGTCTCAGCGGGCTACAAACTCCTCAAGGACACGAGAAAGGGCTCAGGGGCGGTAAAGAGCGCCTGTCGGCACCCTCCCAGCATCTGGTGCTTGTTTTTGTTTCCGCTGCACGCTCCCTGTTTAGCAGATCCCTCACGTTTTCTCTTGATGGTCATCTTGGAAAATGGCCACGCTGTGCGGAGAGGCTTTTCGATTCCACGTGCAGAGTTTGAACCTCTGGGAAAATATAACATTTTTGTCACAATTCAATCAAGTAGTTATATATTATGTGCAGATCGACCCCCGAGGGAAAGACCTTTACCAGTGTCCCAGACAGCTGCCGTGAACGCCGTGCGGGCCGTGACTCGTCTGTGACTCTCTGAGTCACGGCCCGCATGTTTACACATATCACATATGAGGAACGGAATCAGCCACCGCACACACATATCACCCGGCATCAGGTGGCTGGCAGCACGCAGCTACAATTACCATCTGAACTTTGACGCGGCCCCCAACACACACACACACAGGTTTTGTCAAAACTGCTGTGTGGAGCGACCCACATTCCTGCGCGGCGACACGCATGTTGCATGTGAAACGAAGACGTCGGCTTCAGCGCGTCTTGGATGCAAACGGAGGCCGGATGACACGACGTACGCGCACGTTCTCCGCTGTAAAGGACACGGCGAGCGGACAATAAAGTTGCAATTCAACACCCAGCAGACCCGGGACTTCAGCGGGCGCCGACTGGCTCGTATATCATCACTGTCGCTGTTTCAGGGCACTTAACAACACTGTACAGAGATTACAGTAACGACGCTCAAGTCACAAGCATGTGGAAGACGGACAGGAAGGAAACCAGGCTACACGTCCTCAGCCCTGCTCTCAGCCTCTATCGCCCGTGTGTGTGTGTGTGTGTGTGTGTGTGTGTGTGTGTGTGTTTGTGTGTGTGCAGCAGTAGCAGCGGATCCTCCTCGGGGTGACTCGCGCCGCTGCAGCTGTCGCAGCTCCCACAGAGACATCTTGGGGGGGGGGGCTGAGTAACCCGAGGGCGTGCGGGGGGAACCGCTGAGGAAAACGCTCACACGCACGTACGTTTACACGCAAAGAAGCACGGCCGTGTTGTTGTTGTTTTTTTACTACTCCACTTAGGCTGTTACGGTGTAGTTCACGTATAATACTCAGTATTAATAATTCAGCAGTGATCGTCTTCTAAAGCACCGGGTAATGGTCTTGGGATTTGGTTGCATCTTTGTGTGTGTGTTTTTACTCTTGCTCTTATTTTTGAACCAATTATTAGCCGTGTGAATAATTTAGCAGCTTTATCTTAGCACTTAGCGTGGATGGTGTGATACCCTTTACGTTCAGTTGCTACGCGTTCGTTTGGACTGAAGCATCACAGCAGTTGAAATAAAAGATTTTATCTCACAGTCCGTTCCGGTACCTCCCCACCGGAAGTATCCCGGTCAATAAACTGCTGGTTTTTACAGTGTTTTACGGTAATTTACAACTGAGGCCGGGTGGGAAAAAAGGCACAATAATGGTTGTTCATTTCCCAACATGAGGCTCATCCATGACCTCTCTTGTGGCTGACTGGAAAACACCGACTTCGCTGCCACGATTAATCATTGCAGACAGAACTATAAAAAAAGAAGATGTGATCGCGCTCTGTGCAGAGACAGCTGGGCAAGCACGGCTGCCGTTGCTCCGTATCAGCGACACGTGCTTTTTATAATGGGGAAATAACATCAGATTCCTGTTTGCTCACCTGTCGCGAAGATGACGGCTCTGAAGGGGAGCCTGGGAGAGCGGTCCGACCACAGCGAATACATCTGCCGCGTTCAATCCGTCCGACACAATAGCGATTAGCCGGCGCGCTCCAGGAGCGCAGGGGCAGACGTGGAAAACAGAGGACGAGCGATTTCGCGCTCCCGTTCCCAAACACTCGCCGCTAAGTAAGAGGACTGGACGGCACAGACGGGGTTTTCTCAAATTAGCCTGAAATATCTTGACCATTTCTAAAGCTGTACGCTGTAATTTGGTCGCACTCTGAGGTCAGCGGCGGCGCTGCCAAGCAAAAGCAGCCATCTGATTGCTATTAAAGGGGGTTGTAATCATTGGCCCATTATCATAATCTCTCACAAATCCCATAAACACACACGCACGCCGGGAAAAGAAAGAGTCATCGAGAGCAGCGGCGGATCTCCTCGTGGACACAATCACTTTGCCGCCTGCAGGTGACAAACCTCGGCCGCTTTCCAAGCCCAGAGGACGGGGAAGTGGAGGACGACTTTGTACGTACTCTCCACAGCTTGACGTTAGTTTGCGACACAGTTGGAGTTTTGATTGCAGCACGCACATGAATTCTCAAACTATAAAAACATAAACCCAAGAGGAAAAAAGTTCAGCATTTAAAGTCATGTATGGGAAGAGGCGTCGTTGCGGGACGCCATGCGTGATCTCTCAGGTACAGACAGAGGAAGCAGGGGCAGGAGTGCGTTGACGTTTAAGTGTGTGTGTGTGTGTGTGTGTGTGTGTGCGAGCTGCTGTTTATTTCAAGGTTTCTTCCTGTAACCGAACCAGAGCGGTGAGAGACGACTGAGGCTAAATGATGACGAGGCTTCAGGAAGCGAAGGCCTCTGGTGAGGAGACAAGCAGCCCGAAAGATTCTCTGTCATGGAAGCACTGGCGTTCACGCGGCAGAGAGAAGATGGTCCCATGACCTGCAGCATCCACTGGGAGCCACCGGCGATCATGTGATGATTATTGATCGCCCATAAAGAAGGAAATCCCCTCCCTCAAACAGAGGTTAGAGGTCAGGGTTAAAGGCCTGGTTATTCAAAGGGCTCATGTTGTATCCAGCAACTCTCAGCGCCATCTCTGAGAAATATATACTGTGCTGCTGTAGTCTGCTGACATAAACAGATGTAGGCTTTCATTCAACGCCCCCCCCCGTTCAGACTCCCAGCCAAGCAACAGACTTAAGAGTCCATCTCTCCACTTCCAGTGACCGGATCAGCCGGGGGTCAAGCACGGGGTAAGCTTCAATCAAAAAATTCCTAAAGCACATTCCTGCATGTACCTCTCTAAAAAACAGATTATTTAATCAGCGCAGACACAGGAATGAGCCAGAAAAGGGTATTTAAGGCTAAGAACCAGATCTGGCAACACTCAAGATTTACTCCAGGAAGAAGAAAAACAGCTGCAGCGCTCGCGGCGAGAGGACAGCGGCGGCTGATCACCGTACCGGCCGTATTGATCGCTCACACACGGTTTCCATCTGTCCACCAATCAGCCGGTAGACAAGGTGTCACTTATGGCAGACAAAGCAAGTAATCCCCCCCCCCCCAAAAAAAAAAACTCCCGCCGAACTGTGCTGATTAATGAGGGGGGTCACGCTGTTGTCTGCCACTGCATCAACAACAGCACAGGGTCGGAGGGTGTGTGTGTGTGTGTGTGTGTGTGTGTGTGTGTGTGTGTGTGTGTGTGTGTGCTCGGTGGGGTTACAGTGCAGTCAAACAAAGAAGGCCTCTGACACAAACCCAGCCCGTCTCTCTTTCTCTCTTTTTTTTTTTTTACACTCACTGGTTTTCTGTCTTTTCTCACTGAATGGTGCCATTGACAGAAAAGGGCAGTTCAGACCTTCTTCTGTTCCCTCCCAGAGGAACAAGATGAGCTCTCAGAGACGACCTGACTGCGGCAGATCATTTTCACCCCCGGTCATTGTCTCTCCAGACTCACCACAGGCAACAAAATGCACAAAAATGCCACTACACTTGCAAATCCAGATATGTACGTGATTTATGATTTCTTGCAACAGCCGCAGCCGCATGCGCCCAGCGTCGGCCGAGCTGTGCGCCCCCAGATAAGCTCGGCCAGCGGACAGCGAGCGCGGTGGGGCCGGGAGATAGCGGTCACAGATAGACATAATAGCGCCTGGCGGTTTCCCTCTGCCGCCTGTGAAATGATGGAGTCTGCAGGGGTTTTCTACCCAGACGGCACAGTAACTGGATTTGGTCAGCGGTCGGGCCAACAATCTGTGCAGGGGAAGGCTTGACACACTGTAGGTGTAACACCGTAAAGTCAAATTAATCTCAGAACACGTACAGGTGAATTAGGAGAGCAGTTGAACGTCAAACTGCAAATCAAGGTGAAACCGTTTTGTTGTGTGTTTTTACCAGTTTTAATGACCTTCATTTGATTTGTTTTGTACCTCTGTAGATAAAAAAACCTCCTGGACAGCGAACAATAAAGACATCCCATCCTAAAAATACTAATGACAACAACAACGTCATCGACCTTTTGTTGGGCCATTGTCATGTGCTTTAAAACACGCTGGTGACTACGTGTGTATTAAAAATGACCGGCCGCTGAATCATTCCTCCTCTGTACAGCAGCTATATTAACATAATTGTGCAGAGCGACTGCAGCAGCAATAACGTCCTGCCGATGTCGGCGGGCAAACTCATCCAAGTTGAAGGATCCCGTCTCTTTCGCCAGCGCGTGAACACGTGTGCGTCAAACAAACGTGGGGCGGCCGAAGGCATGAGACATGAAAACAACTTCCTGTTGAACAGCAGCCATAAAGAACAGCTGACCTGAGGCTCACAGACGCCGGTAGGTGCAGTCAGTCGCAGCCGTTCCCTACTGTAACCTGAGCAGACGCTGGCTGGTTGACTGGCTGACTGACTGACTGGCTGACTGACTGACTGACTGACTGACTGACTGACTGACTGACTGACTGAGGAAAGGATTATAAAAAACAAAAAACCCAAACTGTAGTAAAAAAGGAGCTGCTCTTAAGAAATCAACCAAACTCTTTGTCTACACTCGTGCTGATGGCCCCTCCCCCGCCCGCCTTGTCCCGAGGTGATCCTGATCCAGACCCCTTCAACCCACCACAGGGGCTCGAGTCACAGGCGGCAGCAGCAGCAGCAGCAGAGCCGCTGGAGGAAATTAAAAACACATCTACCACTCCCTCGTTCCTCCCTTTTCCTCCCTCGCCTCTTAAGCGAGGCCGGATGCCAGTACCTCCTGCTCGGCCCCCTGACTTCCATTTACTGCCGCAATCCCAGAGTCGCAGATTAAATCCACAAATCCAACTAGTCCAAATTCATGAATGGGGAATAACAACTCGTCGGATGAGTTGCGTTTACCCGGAACTTCTCCATTTTGTGAGAAGTTTAGAGAAGGTGGGGGAGCGGCCGAAATTTTGCATAAGGAGGAACCCTGCAAATTTGTTTTCACAGCCACTCCAGCACATTTTGAAGGGCTGACTGGAGCTTCCCACAGTCTGAAGCACAGTGAGCCGTCTCAAAACCAAAGCTCCCTGACTGGATTAAAGATTTGTCCATCACACTATCGCTGGAAAAAGATGACGAGCGTCTCCGAAAGGTAAAGGAGGAAAACACTGGGGCCCTGTGGTCGCGTACGAGGACACTGTAAATAATGTGATGAGCGCAGTGGGCGAGGTATCCAGTGAATGTTCCTGGTCCTCTGTGGGCACGAGAACTAATGTCCATATTTGTTTGTTGTGTTTTATGTGAACGTAACAGCATGGAACAGCATTCCTTTACCTTTGTGTGCATTCCCAGGAAGGTTGTGCTTTCACTGGAGTCTGTTAGCGCGATTATGCAAAAAACTATTTTCTTGAAACTGGAGGGGTGGGTGCGTGGGCTAAGGAGGAACCCATTAACTTTTAATGCAGATACGTGCCCCCCCCTACACACACCATTAATAAAAAAGCAATATTTACCACATTCCAGGAGTGTATGCTGTGCTGAGCCTTGGCGGCGGCCTGCGCTCTCGGGGGGCTTTTCTACTTGCTGTTATTGTTGTTAATACATATTTAATTGCAGCTGTCATTTCAGGGGCATTTGGTAAATCTCACGGCGAGCAACTTTTTCTCCAGCGCAGCTGATGTGCCTGCAGGGGGAAACCAGACGCCCTGCAGCTTTCGCGGCGCTGTCGGAGTCGTCTTGGACCACGCGCAAGACTCCTGCGGCTACAGAGATACCGAGGGGAGACCGCAGGAGCCGTGATTGGTCCCCTTTCCATTTAGGTCCATGCTGAATATTAATCTAAGATAGATATGTCTTTGCGGCTTTCAGCTTCCCCTCTTGGCGAGGACGGAGCCGCGTCGTAACGCTGACCTCAGAAGACTTTACAAAGGTGATCTCACTGCAGCGTTCACCATTCAGAGAGCAAGCTGACTTTTTTCTGCATGTATACATCCGTGTGTCGTCCGTGCCCGTCGCTCTCGTGGAGCAGTTTCGTGTAAACACGTTCAAACAGCCCAAACCCACAACCCCCAAACAAAGGCGCCGGTTGCTGGAACGCCTGGCAAAACAGGAAATACAACTCCGCGGCCGCAGCGCGCGTGACGCAGCGAGGACGACTTTGAGCAAACCGGGCAGTCCAGTTTCACCGCGGCGCTAAGTCACTGCACAACCCCATGAACAGAGATAACAATTTGTTTTCCCTGGCAGTCGCGCCGACAGCACGTTGGCCCGCATACACGGTGACTTAATACAAACAGAAACTGCGGGGAGCTTTTGTAGATATCAGGTGATCTTTTTTTTCTCTCTGCCAGAAAAAAAAAATACTGGGAACAAAACAACACAAAAAATCTGAGAAAAGTTGTCGCACTGTAATTTGAGTGGGACCAGGGTGGGACATGCTCTGGGGTGACGTGTCTCTCCTTCTCCTCTGCCGTCGCTCGCTCACATTTGATTGTGTGTCGCCACTCTTCCCACCTGTGTTTCTCTCTCTCTCTCTCTCGCCCCGCCAGATGGACAGAGCAGAGGGAGAAAGAGAGAGAGAGAGAGAGAGGAAGAGTGGGTGAGCGTCCAAGCCGCTCGCCAGTGACATGTCACAAAACCAGCTCAACGCAAGCGTCGAAGCGACAGCAACGAGCGCATTCGTGCACACGGCGAAGCTTCGGCCGCAGCTGCCCACCGGCCAGCTAAGAGCCGCCGCCGTTTCAGCAGCTCGCAACGCTTTTTATAAAACGAAGACGACCGCGAGGAACAGGTGTTGCACGCGCCATCGCCGCCAGAGGAGAAATGGTTCACCCCTGCGTCCGTCTGTCCACCCCCCCACCCCCCCACCCCCCGAGGTATTTCACAGAGCATTTCAGTTTGTTCGCCTGCCAGTGGCTCGGCACTCAAAGGAGGCAAATATTGACCGAGGGCTGGCTGAGGCCCTTCTCCGTGCTACAGCACATCACCTTGGGCTTTTCGCTCAAAATGCCAAAACCGCCCAACCCATTCCAATGAAAAAAAAAAACACACACACAAAGAGAACAGATTTTTGTTCCTGGTGAAACTGCGAGTTCCACATTTCGTTGGAAGAGAAAAAAAAAGAAGTTTAAGGGGAAGGTCAACGCAGTGATTCACGAGTCTGAGCAAGCTTTTAATTTCTGATAAGCCGCACAGCTTGTCTCTAAATTGACTCATGCAGGATTAGAATCCGCGATCTCTGACTTGGCAGATGTATGCTCTACCAACCCAGCTAACCCCCAACAGATGCCGCAGGCGAACTCAGGAGTCTGCGGATCCTGCAGCAGCCCACGCCGCTTCAGGGACAACTGGGCCGACCAGACTGACTGACTTCCAGGAGCTGGGTTTTCTAGTTCTCTATCAGTGACTGATCGATTCATTCTTGCAGCTAATTCCTTGCTTCTAGTAGCATTAAGATCATTTTTTACCCACAGTGCTCGTCAGCGAGGAAAACAGAAATTATTCAAAGGGATCGCCTCATCAGCAGGAAGCAGGTATCAGCTGATGGAGGTGTTGGACAGCGGAGTAGCCACGGAGTCCCTGAGAGCCCAGATGGTGAAGTCTTGGCCTGTCCCGAGCCATCTGTTTAACCAACCAGACCGTGCCAGGCCAGGCCAGGCCAGGCCCTGCCCTGCTTCTGCAGAGATGCAGAGGGTTATCTTTGGATATCATCTGCACTCCCTCTTTCAAACGGCCGTCCGTGAGTGAACACGCAACCTGGCGTGCACGAGCCAACGAGATTAGGCGCTACTGTCCTCGTAGGGCTGTTCACACAGTTCTCCATTCTCTACGGGAAATATAAATGAAACTTTTCCATAGAGATAAAAAAGCCATAAACTCCTGTACAGACACAGAGAGCAGTCACAGAAGGTCTACTAACTGTGCTGCGGATGTGCAGCAACACAGATGATGCAGTCTTGCGGGGGACAAAGATCTTTTATGGGACGGTAACGAGTCTTCACGGCTGTCCAAGCCGATCACAGCGTCTGTGCAGTGTTAAGACGCCACGCGCTGTACGGTAGGCGGGGCTTTAAGTAGAGTTCTGCTGTCATTGGCTGAAACTTGAGTACAAAAAAAAGCAGCAGAGCCTCTTTTAGATGGCATCACTCACTGCGTCTCATCAGTGTGCTGCTTTTTTTCCCCTTCAGCATCGGTCTGACACAATGCTTAAAAAAACACACACACACACACACATTTTGTTCACCATCCCCACCCGGGGTGCTCCCCCTCCACAGACAGCTCTCCCTTTCAGTGCAGGAATCAGCTTTTGTTAATTATAAATCTCACCCTGTCCTCTTCCTCTGAGAGATACGGGGGTGAATGCATGAGATGAGGACGGACATTAAAAGAGGGACAGGGAGAAAGAAGTGGTCAGATGCAGACGGACAAAGACAGAGCGCGTTTGTTTTGGGGAAAGATGGAAAAAATAAGCAGCGGGTGGCGACCGTGGAGCGCGGCTGACCCCGATTCTGCCGTGACTCCTCTCTGCTCGGAGGAAGGGAGGGGAGGGGAGCTGGGTGGAGGGAGTCAAGACGTAAACCTACAGTGACAGGGCTGCTGCTCCAACAACACCCCCCCACCACCACCACTGAATCAGCCTTCACTTGCTCCCCCCCCGCCCGCTCATTACTTTGTACTTCTTCTAACTTCTTCAAATGCCATGTGGAAATCTGGATGTTGTGAACACAGGATCTGCATGTCGACGAGTGAACCGCGCAAAAAAAACGCCGTGCACGAATTGCTCGTCATCAACTGTGTGGTCAACATTTTGCAGTGCGACCCTTCCATGCATGTAAAAAAAAAGAGAGAGAAGCCTGCGCATAAAGAATGCAAGGAACGTGACACCATGAGCCCGTTTTATTAAGAGAGGGAGCCCAGCATTGTGTGGACACAACAGGCATGTGGTGCTGCCAGTTGAAAGCTGGAGAGGACGGACTCACCGGGGCTCAAACTGGACTGCAGTCAGGCCCCCGGGGCGGAGGCCGGTCTGGAGGGTGAGGGGGCGAGTAAACATGCCTGGCTGCGAGCGCTGGAGGAGCCAAGAGGGAGGCTCGCTCCCAACCGCAGCGGGGCTACTCCGCTGGTGTGTTTACGACCGGGGAAACAGCCTGACGACTCACGCACATGAGGCTCTCTGCTCGCCGCCAGTGCGAGACGGAGCGCTTCACGCTCACGTGTCCACTTAAAAGACAAATAAAAAGCATCGGGCTGATGCAGATGATCAGAAATTGTGAGGGGAAGGAGGATAAAAAGAAAAAACAAGTGGTAAGACAAGAGAGCAGCCGCGAGCGACAAACTATCAGCTCACTCTGGGAAGAGGATTAAAAGCACTAAGCTCACCGTTTTGGCAGGAGACCCTGAGATGGTGTGCTAAGTGGGTTAAAGCACACCCCAAGTCTCATAATCGCCCAGCGTCCCCCTGCTCCTGCTCCTGCTCCTGCTGCTCCTCCCTCCTCCCAAGGGAGATCTCCAGCCCCACCAAGTACTTGAGGATGCCGAGTACGCGGGACTCGGATCAAACGGAGAAGATGTGCACCAAAATGTGAACGTGCAGGGCTGAGTCCTCCTGGGCCCCGGGAGGACGTTGCTCTTTGTTTTATGAGGGGTCTGCGGCTCTTCCTCTCACACCCACTGCAATGTGTGTTTTCCACCCCCCGCTCTGTTCCCTGTCCCCTCTTGTGGGGGTGTATTCTGTCTGTACAGCTAAAACTTTACATGTGTAGGACTTTTTTTTACTAATCTGTGCGAGCTCAACAAAAAACAAAAAAAAAGAAAACATCTGGAGGCCACACTGAGTCCTTAACCGACACTTGAAGGCACGCTTACGCAACGTCTCGGGCCAGACGCCGCCAGCGACGCGAGTCCACGGTGAAACTGTAGCGCTGCAGCCTCGGCCCCGCGGCCCCGGGGAGACCGGGCGCTGTTTGCCGGCAGGACTTTGACTGGTGAGAACAAACAGTCGGTCCATTGAGACTGAGACCGACACGCAGAGCTGCAGAAAGTACTGTACAAACTGACGCTGCCAGAAAAGGGAAGCGCAGAATGAAGCTGGTGAGCGGGGGGAATTAAAGCAGAGCAAACGGCACAGGAGGAAATCCCAAAGGTAACGGCGTGCTCGCTGCTGTAAGGGAAAAGGTGCTTAGGATTTCCTTTTCACCCGCTGATCACAGTTTTGGGGGCAGTTGCTGAAGAAATTAATCCTCCATGATATAAATTGAATGCTTCTGGCTCGCGTCTCCAACTGCCAGAGGCCTGATCCCTTAAAAGGGCGGAGGATGAAGTGACACCTACTGTATGCTCGTCAGATACGAGCGACTCAGGCAGCCATTCATCAGCTGAGCTGAGCTGGATGCGAACGCTGCCTGAAACGTGCTTTGAATTCATGGCCTTTTTTTTTTGTTTTCATGTATTTGCTGCAGTAACGTTTTGTTGGTGCTGTTGTTCTAGCGTTTGTTCTTATCGGACTGTTATGAACGACAGTTTGTTTCTTACTGTCCATTTTAAGGTGGTTAAATGTCAAAAAAATGAATGCATGCTCATGTAAATGCTTCACTCACTCACACACACACACACACACTTGCACAAAATGAGAGGCAGGTGGTGAGCACAGGTGAACGCTATTCAGGGGATATTATAAAGGGGGTTTGTCTCGACTGAAAGAGGATTACAGGAGCGAGGTGTGGTTCCTTTTAACTCGCAGTAGCAGTGTGTGTGTGTGTGTGTGTGTGTGTGTTTGTGTGCGCCCTGGACTGGCCCATACACCCCATTATAGAAGGTTTAATGGAAACAGAGGATCTGACTCACGCTCTGTCAACACCTCCCCTTTAGAATCCAGGGGTCAGCCTCCACTCAAATTGAAACCTGTTTCCTTCGTAACCAGCATATGGTTTTACTGCCGAGGCGTCCGTGATAATTTATGTATGCTCGTCGGTTTTTCAGGTTGCGGTATCAATCACACGGGGGGGGGGGAGTTCCACATGCTAACAGAGATCTCAGCCCCTCAAAAGTATCTCAGGCATCTGGACCGACGGCAGCATCTGTGAGGAGGAATTTGGCCAGTAATGACAGCCGAGTGTAAGGTGTGTCTGCTCCAACCAGCCTCGTGACACCCCCACCGCGACTTACTGGAGCAGGGACGGCGTTGGAGGCTGCGCGCACCGTCAGAACAAGCTAAAACCATCCACAGGTTGTCTCCCTTTCCTCCCCAAGTTCGGTTTCAAGCATGACATGAGGCCCGGGTGTGGTTCCGAGGCCCGAGCTGAAACACATGCTCTCAAAAGTGCTGGCCTGCTCGCTGGCCAGGTCGCCGGCCGGTGGATTTTTTCTTTGCATTGAGAAAGAGGAGGGCGAGCTGCTTCCCCCTGTGTCTTTATGCTAGGATACGCCATCCACCTGCTGGATCCAGCTTCATCCAAGTCTTCTGCACAAAAGCAAATAAAGGCATCTCCCAAAATTCCCCAAAACCATTCCATCATAATTTACGAAGGGAGGGAATGACCCTCCCCCGCAGCCTGGAGAATCCCCACAGAGCTGCCAACAGTCCTGTCAGATTCAGACGTGGGAACCACTGGAAAAACACAGAGCTCTGTAGACAGCCGTGCACGTGAGCGTGCACATGCACATTAAGTGTGAGTGTGTGTGTGTGTGTGTGTGTGTGTGGGGGGGGGGTGCATGGCAGACATGTGCTTAATGGACGCAGCCATGTGTGTGCTGAGGTGTTTTGGCTGAGAGCAGCGACGGAGTTCATGTCGGGGAGAGGGAAGGGAGCACAGAGATTTACTAAGTGCCTGTCTGAGACGGGGGGGGGTGTGGGCTTTTTGTGTGCGCCTCCGGGCAACAAAGTGGGTCCAGCCAGTTTCAACCAGGGGCGGGGTGATAAAAGTGACCTTCAGCGTGCGCACACACACACACACACACACACACACACACACACAAGAAGTCACCTGATAGCCGGAGCGCAGAGACAAAACGTCCACTGTCTCCCTTGTTCTGAAACCTTTTCACCGTTGCCATCTCTTAATCGCACTCATCACAGGGAGGGGAGATCTGCTCCGCGTACGCACCCCCCACCCCCCCAGAGACAACAACACAACAGACTGCGCATTTCCTCCTGCAGATTCACACACAGACAATACAACCTCACTCCCTCTCCAAGGCCCTCACCTCTCTCTCTCTCTCTCTGACACACTGAACCAGACGGTTAACTAACCAGAGCGGGGCTACAGAGGTCACATGGGGGGAGAAAAAGGGGAGGGAAAAGGGAGGCGAAAGAGGAGAAGGAAGCGCACGGGCTGCCTCCCTTTCAGCCTCTCCCTCCCGGAGTTATCGGCTCATCCGTCGCCTCCTCTCCCACGATGATAAGGGCCTCTGCTGTTGTGCGCGGCAACACACCAAACCTCTGCGGCTTCCCTCTCCCCCGTCTCTGGCCTGCTCCTGTGGGACAGGCAGCCATGGAAAACACACGCACGCGAAGACGCACAAAACAGCTGCTGCATCACCATCTTAGCCTACAATGAAGTAACCCCACAGTTACTTCGATTTGGAGACGAAAGCAATCGAAGAGGCGAGTCGTTGAAGGGGTGGCATCGGCGCCAATACTGCAATATTAATCAGGCACTTAAACACGTTCACGTGGCAGCTCAGGAGACGTCAGCGCTCAGGCTCGGCCGGAAAGCTGAAGACATTATACGGAGAGTGGCGGATGAGCAGGGGCTTCATCGGGAGGAGAAACGGAGCGCTCGGAGCCACGCCCTCATGGACTGTAACTGCACACGTACATGAAAGGCCTCTGGTCTGGATGTGACGTAGCGTCACTTGATGGTGTGCTGCAGTTTACATCATGTGTGTATGCTACTCTAAAGACGCTCAACATCACGTGTTCTGAGATGCTACCAACACATGTGGCCAGCAACAGTCAGGACCCACTCAGAAGATGCTGAAGGTCCCGCTTCTCTACTTCTCTGGTTGGTTTCCTGCTGTTCCCACACCCTGCCCGACACTAAAGTCTTTGTTTTGAAGGATCGCTGGGAGGCGGGTGAGCTGCGGTTTACATGGGCTGTATATTTAAAGGGAGATAAAGGCCGGGTTCTGACAGACATTAGCTCTGCGTGAAAAAACACAGCCCCCTCATTCATTCCTGCGAGGCCACTGCGTTGACGCGGCGGGGCGCTACGTCAAGAGAGCCGCAGGCCGGCGAGAAAAAAGAAAACAAAAGGTTGAATTAATCACCCGTCGGCCGTCATTCAGCAACGTTCTGCCCCGGCCACTCGAATGCGTGCGAGTGCATATTTTCCAGAGTTTGTAAAAGTCTTCCTCGCATCATATTAAATCACCGTACAGTGTATGGGCATCAGACCCATGACTTAAAACTGACCCGGCTGGTTCATGTTTCATCTCCTCACCATTACCTGAAACAACCAACCCCCCCATCCCCTGCAGTCTGCGCTCACTGAGAGAGGCAATGAGGAAACAGCGACCCGCCGTTCAAAAACGCTGACTACGCGGGATAATCTCGATTTATGCAGCAGGGGCGCGCGCACACAGATGGGGATTAGACCCTCGGCAAGATTTTCAAGAAGCCCCCAAAAGGAAACATCTGCACGCTGGGAGTTTCTCCCCTCGTGTTAGCGTACAAGCTGCAGTGCCCTGCCTCTTTCCACAGCACAAACACATCAGCATACCAGAGCCCCTGTGTGCGGAGCGGCACAAATCAACTTGTGTGGAAATAGCCCGCTAAATAGCCTCCGTCCCAGCGTCAAATCTGATTTGGAAATGGGGGGGGGCATATTTTGATACAGTACGATAAAAACTGCGGCAAGAGGCATTCGTGGAATGACCGCACGCTATACTCAATTAGCATTAAAACAATGGCTCCACAGTCAGCAGTCGCACTCTGAGCACTCTGAGCTGTGAGGGGGGGGTCCATGTATGCATGTATGCATGCCTTTCTACACACATACCACAAACTGGGGGGGGGGGGGGATCCCTGACTTTTGATGTAGTTTCATGAAACACTTCACATCAGCGCAGGAGAAAAAGTCACTAAAACATCTTTACAACCCGCCCATTTCCACCCAGACCCACACACAAAAGGCTGTGTGTGTCTGTGTGTGTGTTTAATGCAGGCCGCTAAAAGAAAAGCATCCTGGGAGATTCAGGGAAGGGGGAAACATGCAAATCGACCTCCGGCCTGTTTTCCTGACGGTGTTTGGTGTTGCGTCCTCCTCTCCAGCCGCTCTCGTTTTGCGGCGTGCACTCGGAGGAGGGCGTGCGGTTCCTCTCCTGGAACCGGGATGAGCCGATCTTAAACCATCCCAGCTATGAGCGGGAAAAAAAAAGCTGTGTCAGCCGCGTGACAAACTTTTTTTTTTCTGAGCTCGGAGAAGGAATGTTCCCACTCATGTCCTGTGAACTGGTCATCTGTCTTCATGACTGAGCGCCGCTGTGTGGGGCCACTCCTCTCGCCTGATTCATAGCCATGCTCATCTCCACCGCACACACACACGAACACTCCTCGGTGCTCGCTCACTTCCTGTCCGGCGGCTTGACCTCCAAAGGGCAGTGTGCAGAGAGAGAGAGAGAGAGAGAGAGAGAGAGAGAGAGAGAGGGAGAGAAGCAAGTGCTTCCAAATAAAACACAGATGGAATTTCACATCAGGTGTTCAGGGGATACACAAACGCCTTCTCACTACTCTCGCAGAAAGAAACCAAAACGTGGTCCCACACACACACACACACACACACACACACGTCTCTGACGACTGGGCCGGGCTGACTCACTGCTCAGATGCAGCGCGGCTCGACCGCCGCAACCCTCGGTCGACCCAGGTGAGTCAGCACGCCGACTGGGATGAAGGGCTTTCGAACTTCCTCTTTCACACGAGAGATTTCTGATCTCTGCTTTCCAACATCCTGTCACTGTTGTGTCCACTTGCTGTAAGTTGCTCAGTAAGTTCACAGAAAGTGATCACACTGTATGACTGTTTTCATATAGAGTAAAATCGTCATGTATTCACTGGCAATGATTAGTCGATGGATGGCAGATTAATCTATTCTTACTATTCTCTTGCTGGTTCCACGTGTGAGGATTTGGTGTTTTCCTTTGACATATATGACATGAGACAAAATATTATGAAATAATGATTTAATAATCATTTAATAATGGGATATGCCAAGATTTCGGGTGTTTTTGCTTGGAAAAAAACCTGACAGGTGTGTGATGGTCAAACTTGTGTGTGTGTGTGTGTGCGCGGCACATAAAAACAGATGGAGACGGAATCAGCTGTTTCTTAATCCCGTCATGCAGGATTTCCTCTTTCCAGAACATTTCTGCCATGACAGAGCTCTTTGTGGAAACACACACACACACACACCACCTGTCAACCCTGTGTGTGAAGCCCCAGTTAGGGACAGATATGAAGCAGGTGTATCAACACACTCTTGCCCTTAAAGGAGCCGACAAACTCAACTCCCAAGAAATGAGGAGGAAGAATAAAGACGTTGCAGGCAACGTTGGCGGCTCTCGGCTCCGTGACAGCTCGTGTTAATGGATGCGGATCCGGATGCTTTGGACGTCTCCAGAACAAAAGCCCGTTCCCCGGGGATCCAATGCATGCTGCTTCTTACTGCACGGCACCGCAACACCATTTAACATTATCAGTCCCCCGTGGGGGAGGCATATAGGCTGGAGAGAAGCATTATAGAGAGAGTGGTAGGGAGAGTAGCTGATAAGCGCTCTTAATGTTATGGAAATGAGCACATTCGGTGCTGCCCGGGGACCCGGCCGGGCCCGTGGCCAGTTACTTCAGCCGCGCTACTCCTCGCAGCCTCGGATTCGCTGTCAGAAATAACCCAGTCCCGTCTGGTTTGCGTCCACGCTGGTCATGTGAAAACTGTCCCGAGCTCGAAACCTTCAGGATCCAAATGTTTAAGTTTAAACTGACCCCCGGACGGGGCTGTGTAACGTCCATTTATAAATCCGTGCTGTGTTTGCTAAATGGACAGCCATGCACCGGCCCGTGTAAATCACTGTTTGCGTACAGCGCTTTGTCGGGCTGTCCAGCTGCTTTGTAGCCAGTGTTTACATCTCCTATAACCCCGTCAAAAGCTCAGTGTTAAGTCCAATGACCCTGTTTAAGTGTGTTGCGGGCTGATGGTGAGGCTCTTACCCTCCCTCCCTCCCTCCCTCTGCTACCAACGCTGACCGAGGGGAGGACACAGGCGAAACCTATGGCCAGAAAGACCTCCTCCACATCTGTGTTTATCCTCCAGCTAAAACCAACAGGCTATATTTACCCCAGCCAAACGTACCCGGCACGGAGAGAAGAGTCAAGCGAAGAAAGATGTTGGCTGGGACGTAGCCTCTGCTCCACCCCGGCAGTCCGAGTCTGTCCCAAGCTGAGGACCCCATCCTCCGGGGGGCGAGACAAAAAGCGTCCGAATGCAAGCGCGTTTTCGGACGCTGCGATTCCCCGGTTCATCCTCCTTCCCGACGAGAAGACGCAGATGGGGAAACAACACCTTGGGGGAATTTGACCCCTGGGGGAGGGAGCAGAAAATGAAAGGACGCAAGGAGCCGGTCCTGATAGATCAACTGCCCAGCGAGCGAATGCTTTATAGCTGCACTGAAGGCCGTAAAGCAGAGACTCATCTCAGCTCCTCTTTCTGTAAATCTCTGACCTATTGACCCCGACGCTGACTTATGGATAAGACCCTCGGGGAGGTGAATACATCAAAGTTAGTGGGGAGGGGGAGGGGGTCAGTAATACGGCTGGTGGTCTCACACGTCTCTGTCTGAAGCTGCGCACCTGCGCACGGGGCTGACGCACGCGCATGATGCGAATATAAGAGACCAGCGTCGTGGCTTGTGTCACCCGACGACACAGCCCCTGCGCTGCGTTACACAATTCTCAAATCAAATTTCATTTTCAATTCTCTCTGCATGCGCGCCCACACCACGCGCTGCCAGTTTCCGTCTGACTGTCTGGTTAACTGCAATTTAATAGATTTTACTTTCTTTTTTTTTCCATTGACATGATTTGCCTCCTCATTTAGTTTTCAGAGGTTCATTGCTGTGTCCCTGTGACAATGTGGACTGTGGACTGCTTCATGTCATCTCCAGGGTGACAGTCCAGGGACGTCTACATCTGAATGACACACATCAAATCAATTCAAGTAATCCTGAGCGAAAACTGTCCAGTGGAAAAGAAACACCCGTTCACGTTACAGTGAATTAATGTCCCAGCTGCATTCAGCGCTAACTGGGAGGAGACTGTGAGACCAGGTGTGATGACGTGCGGTCGTTCGCTCAGATTAACTGACAGCGTTCGATTGGTTTAAGCTACATCAGTGTTGGTTTGGACAGGGTATAAACCAACGGCGTGAGCTGAGCCAGCGGCGGGAGAGCGGTTTGAAACGGACGTGAGCGGGAAACAAATGTCTGCGGCAGGAAAGTCGGACGATGGCGGCTGAACGCCATGAGCTCAAGTTCAAGAAGGCGCAACGCGTTTGGCCTCTTAACACACACACACACACACACACACACACAGCTGTCACTATGCACACCCTGACACAGACCAGACGGCTTCCTTAACTAGAAGTATCATCCTCCCTCTCTGTGGCCTATCTGGATCCACCCTATAGTGAGGTATTTTAATGGATAATGCTCTTGTGTGTGTCCCTGCACACACTGCGAGAACACACAATTGTTCATTTCTATTAAGCCGTATTTAACTAAGACGCCTCCAAGGATTATATAGAGACCTGGCAGGAGACTTTTCCTTCTAAAATTACAAACAGCAGGAGGGCTGCCAAGGTGTTGCGGCTGGGAAAGGAGAACTCCAACCTGAGCCGGTGCCAAAACAACATCTCTGCTGCCTCAAAAACATCATAAGAGACCTTCTTGGAAAAACCCGACAGCTGACCGCGACTGCGCTCCTTGCGCGTAAGTCCCTTAAAATCCTCGTTAAGAGCAAAGGAACGGGGGGGATCAAAAAGCTGATGAGTCATCACTGCCAAGATACGACACGGTGATTCAACAATGCGTTTGCAGGTGAAGTAGCTCAGGTGGCCCGCATTCAGCTCTCTTTGAAGACTGGAGCCTTTGTTCCTGCAGCTGCCTGCACTAAAACTACAACGTAAGTAGCAGAAAATATGAGATACTCCTCGAGATCAGAGGCTGCGAGCCATCGTTATCTGTTCCCCGGTGGGGCCAGCTACGAGCCGACTGCTGGAGTTACATGACCCAGACAGTACAACATGGAGAGCAATAGTAAACACAACCTTAAATGAGCGGGGGGGTCCTGCTACATCGATATCAGAAGTATTATTATATTCCTGCAACCTTCATCTCTTAATAAATATCATAAAGAAGACAGGATAGGAGCTGAAGTGAGAAGTGAGAGTGTGCGAGACAACAGTGAAGGTTGGGGACAGGAGGGTGACCACGTGGATGGAGACTGTCTCAGACCATAAGGTCTCACAAGACCAGTGTGTCCGATCCAAGTATCACCGAGCAGGACACATAAAGTCTGTTCACTCAATAATTATATCATGCGCCGTAATTTTCAGATGACAACAAAGTTTCCGGGCTGTAAATATGTTGCTGCCCTGCTGAAGATTCTTTCAGAAACACCGAGTAGCCGACTCGCTCTCTCTCCTTTGATGAAAGGAAACTGGATTTAGACTGAATGTATTCTAATCTGACTCTGTCTCACACAGAAGATGAAGTACAGGATTTACCAACATATACAGGAAACAGCGGTCGGTCCTGCTCTCAATGCCTGCTGCTCCAGGCACAAGCCCAGGGGCCAGAGTGGCATCACAGCTTCAACATGAGGGGAATGTTCATATTTCTTGTTGGGAAGTCAAAAACGACTGTAGAGAAACACAAAATAGCTACAAGAAGATCCAAATGAGCCACAAAAAAGGACAAAATCACCACAACAAGGTAAAACGACCACAGAGGGATGCAGAAGAACCAAAAAGAGACCATAAAGACACACAAAACAACCACAAAGGGCCGCAACACAACGAGAAAAGGCTGCAAAGACACAACAAACGACAATCGTATAATTGGCCCATGGTTACAGGAGAGTAAGCAGTAGCAGAGCCAGGTTAAGACACTTGATCATTCTCGGATTGTCCCCGGTAATAATCGTTCCATTAGTTCCAGATGGGAGACAACCAGAGTAAATGGTGCGCAGAATATGTGCAGTGCTGCCACGCTCTGCTGCTCTGCACGGCAGATCCATCATCCTGATCCCCGACGTGTCACTTCCTCAGGGCCGGGGAACACAGCAGCGACACGGGGGACGTCCATGAAAGGGGAGACGACTCGCCGACGCATCATCACCTCCCCATTCAGAACACACACACACATATATATACGTTTATGTATCTACCATGCACGTGCATGCGCATGGTGTGCGCGCGCGCGCGCACACACACACACACACACACACGTCTGAAACACAGTCTGCATGTCCGAACACGCAGGATCGATCCTTCTTTTATCACCCCGATTGAAACATGTTGCACAACCTATCGCAGCGAATCCAGTGTATCCAGTGTAGTGCAAAACTCCTCAAAGAGTGTGTGTGTGTGTGTGTGTGTGTGTGTGTGTGTGTGTGTGTGTGTGTGTGTGTGTGTGTGTGTGTGTGTGTGTGTGTGTGTGTGTGTGTGTGTGTGTGTGTGTGTGTGTGTGTGCGCGTGTGCGTGTAAACTATTTCCCAGCAGCTCGTTCTCCAACAAATCGCCAGCGAAGGCAACTTCCGATTGCAGCGCTACTACTCGACATTCAAAGCTCGTCCAGGCTAACTAGCTGGCTAGCTGCGCCCCCAAACAAAGCTCCCATTGTCTGGAACTTGTAGTTTTACCGTTTTCTCTTGGCCCTCACAACTGTGATTAACTCAGGTACAAAAAAACTACAAATCCGAAGTCTGCGGAGCGTTACAAGCATGCGCACTGGAGCCCCTAATGATGAGGGAGGTTATAGAATATTTTGTGGCTGATAAATGTTTGCGGGCGGCGGCGCGTTTCAGGCTGGGAATCTTCGCCGCTGCAAGGACCGGGGGGTCGAAGTGGAAAACGGAGCCGGCGTGAGCGGCTCCGGGTGGGAGCGAGCCTCACGGCTGAGCCGTAGTAAAGCGGCCGCTCTGCGCACTGAGCGAAGTTGGTCGGCTCGCTGCCGCTCGGCGTTCGCTCGCTCGCTAACGTTTCAGTTCGCTCGCCACTTTTCGGCGCTTTTGAATCGCCCGCACTGTTCAACTAAAACTGTTCACGGAAAACCGGGGGGAGCAAAAAAAAATTAAAAAGAGCAACTCGGCTTACCTAGCAGCTCCCCGGTGCTCCCGCTCGGCGGCTAATCCGTTAAAACGCTTCTCCAGACATTGTGGAAACACTCGCTGACCGACGGTCGACTGTCTGCTCACCAAGCGAGACGCTGCCAGGAATGCTCAACCAGTCAACCGACACCACGGCGGAGCTGCGCCCGCGCTCACCGCGCATGCGCGGCTCCGATCGGCACAACCTACCGATAGTAACACGCAGGGGGCAGCACACTACTACCGACTGACTCACAACGGACACACTATACACTGCACGCACGCTCAGGGGACGTTTATGAGATGTACCTGATTAAAACCAATAACCACTCCCTTCACGGAGGCGGTGATAAAACTTTATGGTCAAAACAACTTCAATATAAATGAACATGATTTATTTATGGACTGTTGTATAAGACAGCATTGGTTTTTAGCTAAGTGAGCCTAATAAACCGAGTGTAAAATTTGGACATCCCTGGACAAATTACTTTTTTTTTTTTTTTTAAAGATGACAGAACTAAATACAGCCAACAGACATGAATGCTTAAACAATAAAAGCTTATGTTACTGCTCAGTGTCATCTCTACAGTATGTGTATAGAAAAACAGCATTGTCATGTAGGGGGTTCAATGGAGAAATTTAGTGTTGAAAGAATATGAATCTCTATTCACATAACTGTACATCCGATTGATAAAGTATATAAAATATCAGTTTAACCACATACTAACAATACAACAATGCTTTGACTTTTTGTTCCTGGAGAGCCAAATAGTCTTGTTTACAAGAGCTCCATCTGGTGGAGTTTGAGTCCACTCACACAATTTTCTCACTGACTAACACTGCTGGGTCAAAGGCCACTCATCCTTTCGGAAGGAGAAGTCGATTGGAGAGTGGACTCTGTCATTCCATGCAAGATGACCAGAAAGAGCCACGAAATCATTGCAAAGAGGTGCAAGACAGCCACAAGGAGAAGTGCAGTGTGGAAAAATGCTTAAAACTCTGATGGACTGAAGAAAGTAGTCTCTCTTTAAACAAACAACAAGCAGGAATGACTATGGACAAAGATGGACCCAAAGAAGAAAAAGACATTTTAAACTGTTAGTCCCACTTTGATGAAAGAACTGGAGATCTAAATATCAGAGGACTATTATATTTTTTGAAAATGAACAGAATCATGAGCCACCAGAAAAGACTTTGTGTTTCAGTCATTAGACACCAGGGGTCAGTGCATCTTAAAAAATGATGGGCGTGACTGCTACTACTGTACATTGCATAACCCCTGCATTCTGAACTGCAATAAAATTCTGACTGTATTGTTTTTTTTAGATAAAATAACAGTGATTCTTCAGGTATTCTTACACTGCAGTTATGTTGTATGAATACCAATAAAATACTAGAACCAGAGAGTAAAAACTGTGCAATTTCACAGAAAATCAAATGACAAGAAGTGCTATTATACCATAACATGCTGTTGATTGTTACTCCATGTTCCCAATATATTGCTTTCTTCCAATGTACCAGGTATCAGCAGGAACCAGTCCAAACCAGTGCTTTGTGTCTGATGCACACAACATTGGCTATTGTTTTATGCACATTCTTGTATCTGTCCTTTTCCTGCATAAAAGAAAACCCCAGGGAACATTTTGTAGATATGTGATTCTCACTTTGAAAGACAGTTCCAGTTCCTTTCATAGTAACTGTCTCAAGAGGAATATCATTTCCACTGTTCAACATGATGAGGCTCAAACAACCAAACTGTCCTTGAGCAACACAATGTCATGCAGCTTCAGGGCCATTGTTCTCTTGCTGACCTTTAGCCACTGACCACGCGAGGAAGGGGGGAAAAACGCTAAATGTTCCAGTGAGAATATAAAGTGTGACTCTATTGTTACATTTTATGCAGTGCAGTGTAGGTGTTTCCTCATGAATCATATTATTCATACATTAGCTAAATGAACCAATATTTGATTACATATCCTCAGTGCTAGAAAAAGTACTCAGACATATTACATAGGTAAAATCGATACTACCATAATGTATAAATATTTGGTTTCTACTAAAATCCTACATTTCAAATTCCACCTAAGAGTGCAAAAGTATTAGCATACATATATATATTTAAAACAAAAGTTCAGAATGGCCCATTTCGAAACAATACAGTAAAGAAGTAGAGGTACCTTAAAATGTATTTAAGTAGAGTACTTGAGTGAGTTTACATGGTTACCTTCCACTACTGCTCCTCCTCTTACTTAATTTTGTCAAGTATGTAGTTATAACAGCTTCAAGAGTGATGTAGGTCAGCAGGATACCTCTTATAGACTACATTACCCACAGTGCACCGGTACACCCTCACCACCAGCATAGCCTGCCTCGTTCCGACACACTGTGGCGTCCTTGTCTCCGCCCTGTGCGCTGAACTGCACCCTGATCTGCGCACATGTGCCGGACGTGAGTGCGCACTACAAGCCTGCGCGCCACAACCATCCCGATGATTTGTACATCAGCTAAAGAAGTCGCACTTGTCCCGCACGTACTTACACGGCGCACCGGTGTATTTGGATGCAAAGTCAGCCTCGCAGAGTGACAGCTCGGTTGCTCGGAAATGTCACGTCTTTTAGGAGGAAAAGCCAGTTGGAACAGCACGGACCTGCGGACAGCTGGCTGAGCAGCAGCGACACGGACTGTCGGGAAGCGTTTTCGTTTCGTCGCCGAACTGGGTTACGAGCCTTGATGGTGCTTCTTACTCGGATGCGACCACACGCCCATGCGACGATGTCGGTAGATATTGCTGTCCGGGTTAGGTTATAGTAAACGCTGACTGTTTACGTGAGCTATCAAATAAAGCTGTTTTAGGCGGAAGACGCAAGCTGGTACTGGATACCTCCAACAGTTTACGCGCATAACAAATAACTATATTATTATTATTATTATTATTACGAAGAGGAGGTGCCACTCAATTGATAAAGGCAACATGGAGCCGGAGTGGATCTCTTCATCGCATTATTTCATCTCCACCACTCGGATCAGTGATAATGTAACGCTGCGATGCCTCCATGCAAACCGTCGCTGACTGACAATATTTTCCACCTTATCGCCACCGTGTGTTTTGTTGTCCGTCTCTGCAAAAGAAGTCGTGGACCTTTAAAACTCACACCCTCGCAGAGAGACTGTTGACTGATGACCTGAAACTGCCGTGCGTGCTGAGAAAGCAGCAGGATAATGGTAAATGCTGGCATCCCTTTACCGTCTCCGGCACACAAGAGTTTCTTTCCTCATCCAGGACTCGTCTCCATCACAAATGTAGCCCAGCAGCAGAGGCGACTGAACCAGGCCGCTGCACGCACACGGAGGCGGGTTTGTTGTGTTCAGACTTGGCTGGATGCTGAACACGGTGCCGCTTTACAGCTCCGTACTGAATACCTGCCGCCCTGCCGCCGGCTCGTTTCTCTAATTCCCCGGCTGTCTTAAAATGGACGGGCACTTTTTGGTGAAGGCTATTCAGGGACGCTGAACCCGGTGGCCACGCATGTATAGGATTTAGCCTGGGCCGGCTTGGCTGGGATGCAGCGCGAATATCCGTGGGTATTTCCAAACACAATATAGAAAAGAAAACGGCCCATGTTAACGGAGATGGCTGGCGGGGGAGGTGCGTCTATACTGGGCTGGATGAGAAATAACGAGGACCCCTGCTCAGAGGATTTCACTCAGCTCATGCACAGACTGCGGTTTTTACTGTCCCCATAAATAGTCTATATTCCATACTAAAATTAATCTGACAGTCAGTTGTGGTTTTATGATAAACGGTAGCTATGCAGCTGTAGCTACAGCGATGCCGAGTCCATACATTAGTTCTCAATGGGCTAATAAGTACAGAAGCGATTATGTATTTATTAGACCAAGAGATTCAAAACAATAAAGGTAACAAGGGGCCAGATTATGCTTTTGTTAAATTTATGTGAACAGCAATGTAGCAAGTTCACAATAAGTATAATAATAAGTGTTTACCTGTTTATTATTAGGCAGCAATTTGCAAACCAGAGACAGAGGGATAATGTCTGGATTTAATTTCACAGTTCACTCTTTGATCAGGAACTTGTCAGACTGATGTAAAGGATTTCACCAGACCGGCTGCTTCTTGGACGAACACATATTCATGTGTCCTGTGAGAGTCTGGGGCAAATTTTAAAAAACAACAACAACAACAACAACAACACAATTGTGGGAACAATCAATTAGGTTTCAAGAGGGAGGGTGGTCACGCTCATGGATCTGCTCTGCTGAGAGCCGTCGTTGTTTGACCTGATGTACATTGTCCCTGAATGAACTTGCTTTTGGGAATACATGTTACTTACACACTGTGTAGCAACAGCGCAGCAGCAAACGGTGACAGGATTTTGCAAAGTTTCAACAGGGAGATGTGGTGATGGGGGGGAGCAGTTGCAGTTCTCTGATCCTCTGATCCCCTCTCCCCGTCGCTGGTGGTCGTGGACACCTCGTCTAAGTCGATGGGCCCTTTATGGATTTTGTGCCTGAGTTGACAGAGAGCAGGCCAACAGTGTCAAACAACAGGCTGCTATGAACCCATACGGCAGAGCGAGCAATGCCGCAGCCCCCCTGTCCTGCACCAGCTGTGGGGGCTGCTGCTCCCCGCCTCCTCCTTGCCTAATCCCACCTGGGCCCCCTTCTTCTACTACCTCCTCCTCCTCCATTCCCCCGAATATGACCCCTCCGCCGCCGATGTTTCCGGCTCCAGTTGTGCAGGTGGAGAACGGTAGCAGCTGGAACTCCTCCACCATCTCTTCCTCCGGCTCCCCAGACTCCCACCCTGGTCACCGCTGCAGGGCCAACAACCCCAACACCTACTGGACGGCAGTCTTCGACTACGAGGCCACAGCAGACGAGGAGTTAACCCTGCGGCGTGGGGACCTGCTTGAGGTTCTCTCCAAAGACTCCAAAGTGTCTGGGGATGAGGGTTGGTGGACAGGCAAGATCCAGGACAAGGTGGGTATCTTTCCAAGCAACTATGTCACGAGGGGGGACGCTGCCAGCTACCAGCAGCTGACCGCAGGGGGGCTGGTGCCAGGCGGGGTGGGTGAATGCCCCTTGGAAATAGACTTCTCTGAACTGCTCCTGGAGGAGGTGATAGGAGCTGGTGGGTTTGGGAAAGTATACAAAGGAGTGTGGAAGGAAGAGGAAGTAGCAGTAAAGGCCGCCAGGCAAGATCCGGATGAGGATATCAGTGCCACCGCAGAGAGCGTGCGGCAGGAGGCCCGGCTGTTCTGGATGCTCCGGCACCCCAACATAATCGCACTCCGTGGGGTCTGCCTGCGGGAGCCCAACCTGTGCCTGGTGATGGAGTACGCCAGAGGAGGGGCCCTGAACCGGGCCCTGGCTGGAAAGAAGGTTCCCCCGAGGGTTCTGGTGAACTGGGCGGTCCAGATTGCAACAGGGATGGACTACCTGCACAACCAGGCGTTCGTACCCATCATCCACAGAGATCTTAAGTCCAGCAATAGTAAGTACTGCATACAATTTATCTTCTCTGTAAATAAGTGAAACATATTACAACATCTGATTCCTGCAGTTATATAGAAACTACAGTAATCAGGTCTAAAAACTGTAGAGGAGTTGTTTGGGAAGCACATACTGCAAGCTCAATGTCCACAAGGTCTGTGTCAACACACCTAAACCAGTTTTCTTCCAAAACATATAGTAATTTGAACAAAACACGAGAAATAAGCAGAGCCGGGACTGTCCAGATGAACTTGTTTTAACTCAGTGTTTTGGTCTGAGCTGGGTTTTCCTCAGGCAAGAGACATCTGTATTTGTAACACTCCTCAAATCTTAGCTCAGGGTCCACACACTGGGAATATGCAGGAGCTGTCAGCCACATCCCATGGTGTTCATCAGCAGATGAGGTTTGTTCAGTTGTCGGGAAGATGTTTCAGTTGTTATCACATGACCTAAACATGGCACAGGATTGCAGGTGGAAGCATCTGCTATCACATGACCATGGTGTGGCTGAAAGAGCTAGAATATTAATGTTATGTACACCTTGTGTTCATTACAGTTGACAAAGGTCACTACTGAAATCTTTAAGCGTGACACTCTGTGGTTGTCATCCACCTCTAGTTGAATAGTTTGGGTCAAACACCTGGTACGTGTAGTTTGGGTGGGAACACATGCAGGTATGTAATTTAGACCCACATGCTATAAATAGTTATAAAGCAAATGTACAAAATACAACTGTAGTGTGCAAACTCTGCTCTTTTCTTTAACGATTTACACCGAGTAGCTAGTTTACTGGGTAAACTAAAAGTAATGCAGTGCACAACAGTCCTGCAATAAATCCTCCCTTCATAATGTTGAGTTTCTGTTGAAACTATTTTAGAGTTGTGCTGATTCAACTTCATAGTCACTGTGGAGGCTGCAGCTAGCTTGTGCTGTTGACTGGAATTGTGTGAGTGCTAAGAACTGTGTCAAAGTCTGCTCTCAGTAATGTAAATGACAATTTTGTCAAAATTTTAGTAACTTAAAAAAAATAACATCAGAAACATTAGAACTGCAATATCAGCTCCGGAAAATCTAGTGACTCTAGTTTCACAAAACGTCTAGAACAGATTAAACAAAAATGGCATGATTTGTTGCTGCCCCCTCTCAGTTGTTTCTGAACAAAAGAGGGGAACAAATTTCTTTGGTTTGATTTCATGTCATTTCAAATACTGACGCTGACATGATGAGAATAATAGACCATTATTTTCAGGAGATGTTCGACTAAGTCAGAATAAACTGTCTCCTGGCTACGTATTATATATAAGAGAAATATTTAAGAGCTGAACAGAAAACTTGTACAAGAGAAATATGTTAAACACACATATTGATGAATAGTTACATATGCTGGGAAATGTTGCCCCACTTATTGACCTGTCTGTGGTCTAGATTCTTGATTTGTTGTCACAACTATTTGTTTGTACAGCTATAGATTGCCTTATCTGTGACAGTGGACATTTTTAAATGTACAAACATGAAGCCATCACCTAATCATCTTATCCACTGCAGGAATGTGAATCTCAAGTGTCACTGAATTCCAGTGTACAATGTGAGGTTTAAGGGGGGCTGACACTGGATGAGAAACTGAAATTGATCACAGCAGGGAGGCTTAAGTCCCAGAGAACCGGTCTCTCTCTGCCATCTTTCCCCTGCCATCTCTTTGTGCACCTCCTCCTCTGCCTCCTCTTCGTTTCTCCCCTCCTCAAGGAGAGCAGTTCTGCTCTGCAACTCACTGTGCTATTTTTGGTCCTTTGTGCTACTTGCTGTTTAAAGACGCAGTTGCAGTTGTTGGTGCATCAAAGGAATGGTGCACAGTGAGCATCATAAGTGCATTTGTGTGTGTGTGTGTGTACACGTACAGGTCAAACCATGTGTGTTTATCCCAGACATGAGTGATGGGGGGAGGGAGTGTACAAATATGGGTGGAGTGCGCAGGATGCTGACTAAAGGCCTTTTAAAGAGGGACACAGCAGAAGTGAGCATGGCTTAAACACACTCGCTGCTGATCTGCTGAGACATCTCCTGATCTCCAATCTTCAACTTGGTTCTCATGGGCCTCTTTCCACTTTTCCACCATGTCTGCCTCTCATGCATGCATACCCTGTCCCCATCTCTCCACTCTCCCTCCTCCCTGTGAGGCTCTTAACAGTAACGACGAGGGATCAGGTGCATATTGGACAGCAAAGCCTTGGCAGCAGCACCATAACGCCACCTTTCCATGGTGACATGGGCACTGTTTCTGTGTCAGAGCCATACAGCTGCTGCACAGAATGTCAGCCCCCCCTCCCCAATTTAGAGTATTGTCGGTGTGGAAATAGCAGCTGAAGAAATGCAGGAAGTGCCTGCACCCTGTTTTCCCTCCGAATGATGGATGTTACCGAAAATGTGTGGGTGCTAATCGTTAAGTATGTGATTATATGACTCATGCTCAACACCGAGAGCTGTTTGCATTAGCCTGGTGATGCCCAGAAGGGGAAAGCATTGGAAAGAAAGTGTGTGAGTGAGAGAGAGACACAAGGCGAGAGAGGTAGTGAGTCAAAAGACTGTGAGAATAACAGGCTGGAATAGATCAGGTTGTGGAGAGAAAAATAAGCTCGGGGACCAGAGCGCAGACGTATGAAGCGAGAGAGAGAGAGAGAGGAGACTGATGGGAAAAGAACAAGAGAAGGAGAGCGTGGGGGATAAACAGCGGTTCATCTCAGTTTAGGGTTACACCTCAGCTCATTGTCCAGGTGCGCTGGTCTCAGGTGTCCTCTTCAAACCGCCGACCACTTGGCATCACTGCGGTTACAGAGCAGCTCAGGGCCCCGAGCTTCTCCTCTGTCTCCCATCAGGTTGGTCCCTGCACCCAGTAAACAATCGTCAGTATCCCACTGAGGAATTTGTCGTGGCAAAAACGTGACACTGAATGCGTGAATGTGTGTTTGAAGCTTTGAAATTTTTTCTTTACAACATAGGAGTTATTTTTGGCTCCTTAAGATGACTTCTAAAATTATCTGTGTGTGAGCACATGCAACGCTGTGTTTTTACCTGCTGAGCGTTGCTGTCGGTCAGACTAACAGCGGCGAGTGAGGGAGGGAGTTTTGTGTAACGGGGGGGATAATCTGATTACCATGACCTCCTTAGAGTGATGTCACAGCATGTTTGTGGGTTGGCAGGTCATTGCCCCTGTGGTTATGCCTTACCTGCCACTCTGATCCTGGATCAGCCTGTGGTTTCTCAGTGCAATAGGGCACAGGTCCTGCTCGATGGTTCGACTGATACACGGGATTAAAGCTAAAAGAAAGTTCGGCAACATTCACAGCAATCAAAGAAAAAACAGCAGTTGTCAGAACAGTCTCACCTCAATGACCTTACATTAGCTTGTTCCAGATCTTCCAGTCATTATCATGCAGTCCTCATTCTGGTCTATTGATTTTACTTTTAGGAAATGTTGAACAGCTGCACGTTTGTGGCAACCAAGTCGCCTCAGATGGCTTATGAGAATTGTGTAATATGGCAAAAAGCTCCAGAAGGAGCAAGAAACCGGGGCCTGAGTTGAGGTTTTATCAATACATCCGTTTCATTTCCTCTGCCAGGATATGAGGACTGAGTCACGGCTCCTTTTTAAGTCACTGAGAGTCACTGACACTGACACAGGCCGTGAGTCAGCTGCAGGTAAGACAATACAGGTGAGCCGATCACCTGTCACTGCCAAACAGCTAGACACAGGCCGGCCCGTAGCCCTCACATACAGACTATTCCTCACATTTATATACATACAATGTATATATAAAGTTTGTATTTCCACTTGAGCACTTGTTAGATCACATGTCTCCACCTTCGTTCAACAGTTATCAAAGCAAATGAATATCAATAAGAATTTATGGTCCAGGATTTCTCTGATGCTCAAAAGCCAATATGGAGGCAAATAGACACACACCATAAAGACTGAGAGAGGTTGACATTATCTGCTGTTTTGACTGCTGCAGCTTCAAATGGAAGCCATGTTTACACAGTCAACAATCATCTGAATAGTGGGAGCCCCGTGTCACTGAGCTGGCCCGCCAAAGTAGGCCTTTTTCTCACAGAGTATTTAAATTGTGAAGCGATAAAAGACTAATCAATTCTCGAAACTACCATTTCTTTGTCTTTCTTTCTTTTTTTTCCCTCTGTCAGCCGACGTGTGACACGAGTGACCATGACGTCGACAACAACGGTAATAGCTGCTTAACAGATTAGCGAGGCGAGATATGGCATATAGTGGCTGTCACTGAAAAGCTTGTGTGCAGCCGTTCATGTGAGAATGTAAGAGTGAGTCTGTTGAGGAAAGGATTAGCGTGGTGGCCAGTGCCCGCTGCTAATCCCCCAGAGAGACAGAGGGGTGGAGGCCGAGACTGTGACTAACTGGACCAGTGCGGGCTAGCAATGGAAAGAATGGGGCACAATGGAAGAGAAGAGACTGTCACACCAAAGTGTTTGAGACTGAGGTGTGGAAGCATTTCACATGCTCGGATTTGAGGGTTGATGTGATCGATTAAGCAGATCTCACAACAAACATACGAATAAAACTGTAATTCTGTGTAAATTACTGCACTACTGCTGCACTACGCTGATTCAAATTCACGTTTAAGTGTCCGGGTTACGTTTGCTTGCTTCAATTACATCATTACAATCGATCGACACAGTTGAATAAAATTAAGAATTAGGAGATATTGTATTATCAAAGTGAACAAAACCAAAAATTCACAAAATCCTAGTTAACTGGGTGCCACTCTTCTTTCTCTTTTCTAGCATTTTTAAATATCCCATGTCAATAAATGTTAAATAAGTGATCAAACAAATCACATTGCAATCATTTGCAAGCAGGATAACATGGCTTCAATCATAGCTCACCTGAGGGAAATAAGCCAATGGACATGTTAGTTATTAACCATCAGACTGTGTCTTGTCTAGATTCTGGCAGCTGGACAGTAGGAGGATACAGTTGGAGAATATTTCAGGGAAAATCGAGCTGATCAACAGGCTGTGTTTTAATTCCCATCTTTTTATCAGACCCATTCATAAGCTCCGTGCGTGTGCGTTGAGAATATAGGTCTCTTTGCCTTTGGAGGTTGGACATTAGAACATGCCGGCGCTAGGGCAAGGAACTCACCCTCATAACATCACACACACACACACACACACACACACATTCATGTACAACGCTGCAGCAGAGCAACAATGACCCCATTCTCACACAGCAGCCCAAGACAGACCGAGAGCAGGGCTCACAATGGCAAGAGTCACTGCAGGAGGGGGTGGGGTGGGGTTGGGGGTTGCAGAGGATGGGAGATAGAGACAGTGAGGGGCAACTGTGGGCTGTGAATGATAGAGCGGAGAGGTGGATGGAACCGTGGCAGGATTGGTAGAGGAGGGAATGCAGTGGCTGTAGAAAAACCCCTGGAGGCGAAAGGGAATGGAGCGATGGATGGGGGGGGGGTAGAGATAGAGAGAAGCGCACGGCCACTTTGAGAGGAGGTCAAACCGTTCTTCTTTCTCAACGACACAGCCACAGATTAGGGCTAACATCCACGATGGAGTGTAGGCCTTAGTTTTACACTATCCACTAGTCCATCTGTGCTGCGGCCCTCATTTTACTAACACAGTCAAATGCATACGTTACACAAGTGCAATCCTATGAAGCCCAGCATGTGTAGGACTTGAAAAAACATCTTTGTAATGACAGCCTGACTCACACTAGATGTAGCATACAGCGGAGCTTTCATCTCAAATCGTCTTGTGCTGTACATTAAGTAAATTATATGCGTGAAACCTAAATTAGTTCTGTTGCTGTTGAGTGACGCCCTGAAATTAGTTGGACCTTGTTGCCTTTCTTTTTGGCCACATCAGCTTCACTAAATAGAGTGTCCCTGTGTCAGTGCCACTAAGTATGATTTACAATGACTACTGTTTCTTTACCACTCTTTTTCTGGTATCACAGCTATTGTTGTCTCATTTACTTACAACCTTACTAACTTACTAACAACACCAAGTGGAGCCAGCTTTCTAGAGGGTTATCAAAAGAGAGTCAGGGAAAAAAGGGAATCAACTGTAACTGTAGTTGACTGATGGGGCACAGTGGGGGATGGAGGGGACATTGCAGAGCTTGAGCAGAATCTAACACCAGTAAAAAAAAAAAGTGTATGAGAGTGGTGAGAGTCGATTGTTGAAGCACTTTGGACTGCCACCAGTATTCTGGCACCGTGTGAACTCGGCCATGCTGCAAACAGATGTTTGAATCGCCTCGCTGTCAGAAGGGAACGGCCTGAGTTACGGTCTGTGTCGCTGAAGTGAGAGACACTGAGGGAGGGCTGCAGCGACACAACCGAACCAACGCAGCGGCACCAGTCAATGGCTGCGTGATTACTAATGAATACACGTGCATGCGCCAACACACAAACGCACACGCATCACGATTATTTTCTCCACTGGTCAATAAAAAGCTGATTTGAAGCCAGTTTCCAGAGACGACTCCCCGCTCTCTTTACTCACTGCAGCTCAGACTCTCCGTGGACCTGCCAAACACACTGACACACATTTACACATCCTCATACTGTATGTTGTTGTACATTATGAACTGCATAGTGCAGCTGATTAACAGTTTTAGTTATAAACACACCACACTGATGTAGGTCTGTAGCATACTGTATGTACTGTACAGTTTTATCTGTCGCTAATGATCACTGCACATTCACACATTTCAATAGACAAAGTGATAAACAGAAAAAAAACACACACAATTACACACACAGAAACAAACAGTGGCACCTCCTGGGCTGTTGTATGTTTGGGGGCTGTTGACTCTGGTGTTAAAGGGTCATTGTTGTTTGCCAGCAGCCTGGCACGGGGGGGTCAGGCCAAGCAGAGAAGGCACTGGGTGTCCCCCGATCCAAAGGTCCTTCACCCACTTTCATAGTGGAGTCAAGTAGAGGACACTCGAGTCAGACAACAGACAGTACACTGCACGTTTGGAGTGTATGGACCAGAGAGTCGATACTACAACGTAATGTTTTATTCATCGTTCTTTTTATTCACTGCTGGAGAGATTGGACGTGTAAACACGCTGTTGCTTAGCACACATGAGTTGATTCCTCGACTACCCACTGAGAGCTCAGGTCCCTTCATAACTCATGATTATTAAATTCACTAAAATACTTGCAGACAAGACTGCTCGGTTTTACTATCTCTTCATACACGAAAGTGAGTAAGTAAGTTGGACAAAAATAGTTGAAATTACTTGATTTATGTTGTGAAGTTATATGTTAAAGATTTTTAATCATTATTGATAAGAACAAAAACACACCTACATGCAGTATATTCTTTTACAGTGGTAAAAAGTAATAAAATCAGAATCAAATTCAGGATTCTCATTAACAAGTTTAGTTATGAAGCCTTCATCAGAGCCTGCTCATCAGCAGCTTAAGTTTGACAAATACTTAAGGACAAAACTGCACTTTTGTTTGTCTTGCAGTTGGAAATAAAATTCAGAAACGTGATCAAGACATGAAGTTATACCTTCACTTTTTCCTGAATCCGTTTTGAGACCTAAGGCCACTGAAATGTTTGAAGTTGTAAGATTCATAAATTAAATTGATGTGTAGATTTGCATCAGTCTCTATTGTGATACGTAGAACAATATTCTGCAGTTGTTTGGCAATTTGTCAACGTTAAGGAGCCATGAAAGTTACAAGCTCATACCTCTGTGAATTCCCACACTATAAGTACCACACACACACACGCAGCACAAAAAGAGCCAAGAGAAAGCCGCCTCATTTACTACCTCCATCTCTTCTGAGAGAGAGGCTGCCTGGTCACACGAATCTGGCAGCTGCGTTTGTGTGCAGACAAAGTGAATGGCTGCGGGGTGAAACTGTGCCACTGTGCGGCTCGGGATTAGAGCCCCGATGGCCCGTGGTTGTACGAGTGGAGCCAAGCTGGGGTATCAATGACATGGGAGCTTACTGACTACAACCTGCGTATCAAAGCACGGGGGAGCGGGAAGAAACACAGTGATTGCATCGGTTTGGTTTTGTTTTTGCATTAATTTAGTGTCGTTTATTTACAGAGATTTATCTCCAATAAATATGAAGACATCATCTGCACATCTTTGTGGAGCAGTGCTTGCGGTGCTTGTTCATTTCTTTTCTTCTCCTCTCGCTCTGTGCTTCTTGCCTTTTCTCCCCCTCCTGCGCTCCTTCTCACCCCAATATTTCATTCTCCTCTTTTGCCCTCATTTCTGCAGCTCTCTTCCCTCTCTTGTCATCTTTGTCCTCCCTCTTGCCTCTTTCCTTCCTCTCTCATCTTCTGTCTCCCCTCCCCCCAATCCCTCATCCTCAGACCACCCCCCCTTTCCACCACCTCCCATATTACATGCACACAATCTGCCTCTCAGTTACTCTCTGTTTTTTTTGACTCCCTCCACCCTTGTGCTTTCCCTGGGTCTCTTCTTCCATTTCTTCTCCCCGGTGTGTTGTCGTAGCCAGGCTGGCGACAGCTGCAACAGCAGACAGTCAGGCAGCGGGCGCTGGGGTGAGGGTGGGAGGGAAAGAGGGGATGATGATGGGGGGGGAGAAGAGGGGATGCGAAGATGATGAGGCAGTCATAAGGCGGTAGGGTTGCGGGTGGGGGGGTTGTTTCTTTTTTGTTGGCAAGGTTTTGATCTTTGCAGAAGCAGAGACAAATATGTCAGGGCCTGCGGGGTGAGGTGGGGTGGGGTGGGGGGGCTGGCTGCTCAGCATCCCACGAGCCCCGAATCTCATCTGTGTTGTTGCACCATCAGCTTGCTGCCACGTCGGTCAAGTTTCTGTATTTGTCACGCTGACGTGCTCTTACGCGCCAGCTGAGATGGACGACTGGAACCAGCTCTGAGGTGCTGGTGTTGTGGCTAAACAACCCGCACATCTTGAAGGGCAGGGGGGTCGGCTGGCGGAAGATGCTGTGGAGGTGTTGGGAGATGTTAGGTGGAGGTATCATGAGGCGCCTGTCTGGGATTTATTGGAACGTTGTTTCTGATTCGCTGATCTGGCGCCGCGGCAACAGCTGTTCCACTCTGCAGGCTACACCTGTTTTCAGGACGAAGAGGGAGGTGTGTGTGTGTGTGTGTGGGTGGGGTGGGGGGTGTTACTGATGATGTGGAACCTCTCTGTTCATTTTCACTTTCCAGGGGTTGTAATCTGCGGTTGCAGCTCAAAATGCCTTTAGAGGCAATTGGATAGACACTCAACCAATCAAAGCAGTGGAACAACATAGGTTACCACCCACTTTGCGCTGTGATTGGTCAGCTGTGGAGACACGTGAGCCAGGCTTCAACTCCGATAAAATAAATATCTTCCAGGAGAGATTCCTGTATTTAAAGACTATAATGTAATATCCTCTCTTAGTGATGAACAGCTTTCCACACAGATCCGGTGTAAACGTGGTTGGACAGCACGCCTCACAAAGTGGTTTTGAGTGACCTTAGTGAAAACACCAACATATTTTACTTTTTGGTGCTGCAGAAATTTGTAGTCCAAAATCCCAAGTTGCGATAATCACTGCGAGGTACTGAGAAATCTCCCACCAGTGCAACAGATGCACCTGCTTTCACTTATATGAGTAGCACTCCTCTTGATGACTTATTTTGAACAGCAGCATGAGGGTTTCCCTTCTCTGAGTGGCCTCCTCGTTCCCAGCGTCGTAGTCTGCGACCTCTGCCCTTGTTGTCATAACAGCAAGTTAATGACTCAGCAGACCGAGCTGATCTTTAGCCAAAATACCAGCGTAAGTTAACTGGTCATGCTCTGTGTGTCCCTCTCTGTTCATGGTGAGACTGGATAGTTGGGCGACACGGACAATTTGCATTTGTGAAGTTCCTCATGCCTCAGCACAAGCACCAGAGAGTCGCCACCGTCAGCCTCTGACCAACAAACACTGTGGTTTTTAACTGTTCAGGCTCTTCTGATGTGGTTTACACCAGGTTCTGTCATAGAGTATCAAGTGCAGGGTGCGGCCGGTTGTGCTGATTCTATTTTAGTGATGGTGTGAATGTTTGAATGAAAATAAGACTTCCCATGTTAAATTCACACTGCTGACATTTCACGACAGAAAACCTGACCTGTTATATTTAAGGAAATGAATGTGGGTTGGAATTTCAGCATCACCTGTTTTTCTCCTTTTCTTCAGTTGTTGTTTTCCTTTTAACTGTAAAAAAATTGTATAGTTGTAGGTCCTCTTTTGTTTTCAGTGTTATTGATGTTTGTGTAAGTGACTCCAACAGAAATACCATCAGACATTTGACTGCCTTCATCTGTGGTGAAATATCTGAGCAGACTGCTCTAATGTGTCACCTGTGCTCGCCGCCCTGACTAACCAGTCTCGTGGATCATTAGTCAGGTTAAAGCCTAGCTGATTACTTCGTCTCTATCAGTGTTTAAACAGTGACTCAGTGGCGTGTCTCCACACTTGGCTGGGGTCAGGGTCCACAGATGGAGGAATGAACGGTTTAAAGGTTAAATCAACATTTAATCACATGGGGGATGAAACTACAGCCAGAATGATCGCAAACTGGACTCCCCGGCCACGCCCGAATCAGCAGGTGTTTTTGACAGCAGATCAATAATGCTCGGCTCTGATAGTAGTTTTCTGCATTGTGTGCAAAGTGCTATGAAGTGTCACACTGTGTGCCCTGTCCCTCCAGTCAACAACAAACTGGTGTCACAGTGAATTATGTGTTTAAATGGTTCTTGTACGCCTTCACAAAAATCATGTGGCTAAACATGTGGCTAACTAGAGTTCCTTTCACATCTGGAGCTTAGTTCGTTAGTTATTTTATATTCTTTTTATAAAATCATCTCTTTACAGCACCACGTATGAATTAACTAACCCCTATATTTCTAACATGGCAAATTACACGTGTAAAATGTTAGCATTGTCACAGCATGTTAGCATAACAGCTACTAGCCGTTTACAGTTACTTTACCCCGACTGCTACGAATCTGAAACAACTTTTGACCTCAGTTTTATCTTCCAGTTTTTTCTTTGCGGCGAGCTAGTTTAGATTTATTTTGCAATTCCTTGGTTAATAATATTACAGGTTACTGATAAGATAAAGTCTCACTGATATCTGCTTTGCACAGTAAGGGCTCACTGGAGGATAGACACTCCTTTCACAACAACAGAAATGGGTCATCACCTGTACGGGAACAGTGAAAGTTAATCATACAAGCAGCGCAGCAGCTGTTTTTTTTCCTGTTGACTAAAGGTAGAATGATCACTAATTAAACTGTGCCGTAGTATTAAACTCTCACACTGTCTTCATGATAATGAAGCTGTGTGATTAATCAGTGGCACATCCAGGCCTGTGATATTTCCCACAGCGCATGTTGCTATGGCATTTGCAGTAACCAGGGCGCTTGTCAGGAGCGTTTCTTGCTTTCTTTTTGTTCATATGGACTCTATTTTGAGATAACATTTCCAACAGCACTGGTGTTGCCTTGTGTAAAAGCCACACTATCCTTGAGGGCTTATTTTTTTTCTCCTCACCGTGATGAAATGCGTTGTGATGCTTCCCATGCCCTGGTTTTTACGCTCCCAGCCGAACACGAGCGCACTGATCTCTGTGTTTGACGTATGAAAACGCTGGCGGTAGTAAAAAAAAAAACCTGTGGCAGGGAGAATGAAAATGCACAGGTGGCGTCAAGAAGCGTGGCACAGAGGCGTCCTCGAGGAGGGAAAGTTGCTTGATGAGGTTTGATAATTGCATCAGGAGGAGAGGCAGAGCAGGAGCAGAGCAGGGGCAGGTGGAAGTGCTGCCTCACTCCCAGGTTCAGTTTCTGTAAACATGCCTCCATTCAGGTTTCTGTCATCGGCCTCTCAGAAAAAAAAACAATCCTGGGAAGGTAAACTGTGTAGAGGACACACCCATTCTTACATGCAAACATCCCCCCATCTCTCATTCTCTCCTTGTCCATCTGACTCCATCTTTTGCTTCTCAGAGACACAGAGGGAGAGAGTCAGCCCTGAGGAGACAGCTGTCCCTCACAGAGACGACAGTATCAGAATAGAAGAGTCAGCTGGAGGATGATGGTGGCTTATTATCGCTGTCACCAGCCTGTACTTCTTCCTCATGTCACACCAGCTAAGCATTGTGGTGGGAAGTAACTAGTACTATCCTCAAGGTCAACTTTTGCAAGGGCAACCTTACAAACCTTACTCGAATACACTGATCTGACTGAACATCTTCCTGACTATAGAAACCTCTATAGACTGGCCTGAGGTCAGCTCTTTACCAGTGAAACCGGTGTCCTTGAGAGTTTTCGAATAGAGCAGAGAGCACCGAGGCACACCTTTATCACGTGAAAAGGTTTGTGTGTATGTCTGTGTGCGCGAGCGTGTGTGTGTGTAAACAAAGACGCTGCTGTGTGTGCAGCCTTTCTCCACCACCCTTTGCATACGCCGGTAGATAAGTGGGAGTGAGAGAGCGAGAGCAAGAGAGAGAGAGAGAGCAACCCCCACCTGGCTCCCAGTGGCGTTGAACTGTGTACACTCTAAATATTTCCATAGCCTGCCCTCGCACGGAAATGAAGGAGGAAGTTGAACGTGGAAGAGAGAGAGAGAGAAGTATACAGAGACAGATAGAGGGATGAAAGAGGTGAAAGTCTGACATCAACACGTTTATAGTGAAATACCTGCCACTGCATGGACATCAATTTCATGTAGACACACACACACAGGCTGCAGACTGCTGCTCCAGAAGTCCTGCCCATCAGCAGAAACCGGAGCGCCACACAGGTCCGACCACACCTGTATTGTAAACATGGCTGTGTTATTGAACATGTGCACCGTTTACATTATGCGTTTGTCGCACTTTAAGGTTATTGGAGTATGAAACTGTACCTGAAACTGGAGTTCATGGTTTGGAACTAAAAAGAGACAATATTCCCATTTATGAAATCAGAACCATTAAGTGTTTGGTGCTTTAGTTTAACAAATATGTTCATGACTTCATGAGCTGTGTTTTCCTCTCTGTAGTTTGGCCTGTTGTCTGAGAGCATCCCTCAAAGACAAAGCAGCAGTTTTTAAGAGTGTTTATATTTCTGTGTCGCCGTCTGACGGCCACTGTGTGTACAAGACTGATATTTTCCCTAAACACAAACTGTTCTGTGTCCTTCTGCTCCCCCCCCTTCTCTCTCTCTGTCCTCTCCGCCTCCTCTTCCTCAGTCCTCATCCTGGAGCCGGTGGAGCGGGATGACCTCAGCGGGAAAACCTTGAAGATAACAGACTTCGGTCTGGCCAGGGAGTGGCACCAGACGACCAAGATGAGTGCGGCGGGCACCTACGCCTGGATGGCCCCAGAGGTCATCAAGCTCTCCCTCTTCTCCAAGAGCAGTGATGTGTGGAGGTACAGCATCCGTCTCTGTGTCCCCTTACTCCCCTGATTCATACAGCAGCAGACTTGTTGAGCTTGAGAGCTTGTTCCTATGTTCCATAATAAGAAACCAGGCTAAAACTGAGAATATTGGGCTTTTAATATCCACACAGGTTAATAAAAACCTGTATACACTGTACATCTGGAGCTGTGGTTACTGAAGACCACATGACATTAAACACTAACAAATCATATGGTGTCTGTCTTCTCTCTTCATCTCTCCTCGTAGTTTCGGCGTGTTACTGTGGGAGCTGCTGACCGGCGAGGTTCCTTACCGGGAGATAGATGCCCTGGCAGTAGCGTACGGTGTCGCCATGAACAAGCTCACACTTCCCATCCCTTCAACCTGCCCTGAACCTTTTGCTCAGCTACTAGGAGGTAAGCAGGTGAACGCCACCTCAACACTGTAGTCTATTTGGGAGCTGAGATGTGCACTGAAATTGATGAAGGTTCATTCATTTGCTTTTTATACATCCTCGTGCCGTCCTGCATGCTCCCTGACCTCCCCTGGGCTGGATTATTTCCTTTATTTCAACCTGCAAATAATCCTGGCAGCATCCTGTTAACAGTGGTAGAGTACTAACTGGTTCTTGTTTTTCACGTCAGGTCATCGATGCTTAAACACACAGCTGCTTTATTTCTGAATTTTCTGAATGGACTCATAAACTACTGCTACTTTTTAAATTTCAAATGCGTAAGCTGCAAGCTAGTTTGTTTGTTTTCTTGTCTGAGGAGCTGTCAGCCCAGCAGCAAACTTCAGTTACCTCCCTCCACTTCCCTCTCACTCTGCTCCTAAAGCTCTTTTCCTCCTCACCCCCCCCCAGCACACACACTCCACTTCATCTGATCCATGTTCATCCGTTAATCTCTCCTTTGTCATCCCTCGCTACTCTCTACACTCTGTTTACTCCTGTCATCATCTCACTTTCCTCTCCTCTCCCTCACAACTTTATCCAGATGCTCATTTTTGTCTTAGCTTGTGTTTCGGCCACTCTCTGCATACTGTAGTAGTTCTTTTTTTTACGCTGTCTTCCTTTTGCCATAAATTGTGACGGCCTCGCATTAGATGTTTACGGCTGTGGGTTGTAGTGTTGGAGAGGAGCGGTACCGATCAGCCCGTGGTTCAGCAGATTGTTGTAGGTGTGCGCCATGTTTCTGCAACACAGTCGGTCAGGGTTTGGCTCATGATGGTCGCCATATGCTGTCCCATCTTGCTCTCTTCCACTTTTCCTGTTGCCTTCTCTCCTGCCAGAGAAGAATAAAAGAAAAACATCCAGACCATGGTTCCTTCATCTTTGTATTATATTGCAGATCTGAGTTGTAGGTTGGGTCGTATGGACTTGATGACATGTCTTTTCTTGGGATTTGTTAGAAAGTAAAACCACCAAGGAATCTGCTGAAACTCAGGAGACTGTCCTCCCATAAAAATGACCCCACAGGTCGTTTGTGCAAGCAGCTTATTATAGAAATGTGGAACTGAAATCTGGCGTTTGTTTGAGGCAACATCAGTCATTTCAGCAAATGCCTCAAAATGACACGTTTATGCAGGTTTACGCTCAAGTGACAAAGCCCTCTAGTGGCCATGGTCATTCTGACGGGCGCAGAGGAGGCAGTCAGGTGATGTGGTCAGTTTTATGTGCACCACTGAACTACATCTGACGAGGGCCAGAAAACACAATACATGACATTAACCCCTGAAATCACCTGTTATTGTGGCATCTTTGCCTCTGGTCTCTTGTCCGCTCAGAGTGCTGGAGCCCCAACCCCCGCGGCAGGCCCTCGTTCACCAGCATCCTGAGGCGACTGCTGGCCATCGAGCAGTCGGCCATGTTCCAGATGCCTCTGGAGTCTTTCCACTCCTTACAGGAGGACTGGAGGCTGGAGATCCAGCAGATGTTTGATGAGCTCAGGGCCAAAGAGAAGGTGAGTCTGAAAACACAGGTCAGTTCTTATCAGACTGGTGAGACTGTAAATGAGCAGTGATACAAAGTATTGATGTTAGGTACATTACATTTCAAAAAGAAATGTAGTACTTTTTACTTCACTACATTTATCTGACACATTTCGTCACTAGCACACACTCAACTACAAATGACAGCTGGAAGGGAACTCAAATTTTTTTCATCTGTCTGAGGTGTTTCTAATAATTAGAAATAACTCAGCAACAAGTCTGTTGCAAACAGAGGTGTTAGAAGAGGTGCTGCTATACTAACTACCTCCTCTCCTTCTCCTTCTCCTCTCCAAAGGAGCTTAGATCTTGGGAGGAGGCGTTGGCTCGAGCGGCCGAGGAGCAGAGGGAGCAGGAGGAGCAGCTGAGGAGGAGAGAGCAGGAGCTGGCAGAGAGGGAGATCGACATAGTGGAGCGAGAGCTGAACATCATCATCCACCAGATGTACCAGGAGAAACCCAGCGTGAAGAAGAGGAAGGGCCACTTCAAGAAGAGCAGACTGCTGAAGCTTGGCCGAGACGGCAACTGTATCAGTCTGCCCTCTGGTGGGTGCAAGATGGAACTGCAGTTTGTTTCTTCTGATGGATCTGGTTAAGAACAAAAAAAGTTCTTGGCTCAGTTTGAGCAATAAGACACATTTATCAAGTGACTAACTCCTACACAATCAACTTTTTAGAGTATCTGTCAGAGAATGAATATCCAATCAGAGTTATAGATTAGATACTTAGATGATTCTGCATCATCATATATACTAATAATTTTCTCTCTGTGTCCTGTGTCCTGCAGGATTTGAGCATAAGATCACAGTGCAGGCATCTCCCAGTGTGGACAAGAGGAAGGCCCAGGGGAGTGAGAGCACCACCCCGCCTGCCAGCCCAGGGGTTATACCCCGACTGAGAGCCATTCGACGTGAGTACAGACACCCAGAATCAGAAAGACGTGTGTAACAGAAAGTAAAGGGCTTCAACAGGAATCTTACATTTTTTGTGACTTGGAGATTTTGTTTTCTTGGTTTTCCTAAGGCTCATCAACTGTCTAGTGCCTCCTTTCACTAAAGCATTTAAAAATATATATTCCCTGCTTTGAGGAAAGGAAATATTTTTCTGTCATGTCACATGTGCCTCTCCTGACACCCTTGTGATTGCTGCCTGGGTCTAATCCTTATGTTACATCTTATAATCACCTAAAATGTAAAGCTGTAGCCTGGGTATAAGATAATGAGGATTTCAAGTGAGTCTGATGTACAGTGTTGAATTGAACAAGCTTTAATTTTATCCCACTGGTAATCAAGCAACATTAAAAATTTTTTTTTAGATCCTTCATATTTTAACGAAGGCCTCAAGAATTGTTGTAGAAACAATCCCAAAATCCTGCAAAATATGGGAAAATGATATAGATATTTCATGCGTGTCTTGTATTTTTCATGTCAGTGACGCCGAGTGATGGCAGTAAGACGTGGGGACGCAGCGCCGTCTGTAAGAAGGAAGACCTGACGACCAACAAGAAGAAAGGACGCACCTGGGGGCCAAGCTCCACCCACCAGAGAGAGCGGGTCGGCGGGGAAGAAAAGTACGTCAATTACTGTCCTTCTGTGGCATGAAAGTTTTTGATTCTTGCTGCTTTCTGTGTGAAATCAAAGTTAATTTTGTGGCCCTTTCTGACTTAATTAATAATTTCTACATTTGTTTCGACTGTAGGTATATTGAGAGTCTGGTTTTAATGCGGCACTTCTCTGTTTGCAGGCTGAAATCACTGGGTGAGGGATGCAAAGTTTGGTCATCCAGTGCACCAAATCTGGGCAAATCCCCCAAACATGCACCCATGACCGCCGGCTTCTCCAGCCTGAATGAAATGGGTGAGCGCTGATTTTTTTAAAATTCACATGCCATACATCTGTAACCTGGCCCTTGTTTTAGTCCATTTTTAAATCCCACCTGTTTTTCTCATTGACAGAGGAATGCTGTGAGTTCGAGGAATCACCAGGGTCATTGCATCCCTCAGAGTCCAGCAGCAACGGGGCAGCGGAGGACTCAGGATCTCTGTGGAGCCACATGGGGCCAAATGTGATGCCTGCTGTGGGGGGGTCCAACACGAGCTCCAGTCAGGGTCCTGGAGGCTTGGGTTTGGGGGTGAGCTACCAGGATTCTCTCCGTCGCTGCAACCAGAGGAAGAAGAGCGACATGTTTCTTTTGGGTTGTGCCTCTCTGCTCGCGTCCGTCGCCCTTGGACAAGACCTGCTGCAGCTGGGAAAACTGCAGGTAACACAAACTAAGAAAAAGCAGAGTTATGAAACCGTAATAACTGAAATAACCTACAATTGCTTGAGCTTTCACTTGCAAAAACCTTTACAAAATAAAACCGCCAGGCCTTTAAATTTACATTAACTTTGAAAAGAAAACAGTAACAAAATCAAGAGGAGAAAAACAAACAAACACAAATGTTACTCAGAAGAGCGTGTGAACCTGCCTGCAGTGTGCAGCAGTGTTTTCTTAGATCGGATTAGGCCTCTTAATCAGATTTGTTGATGATCAGGTGCGTCCCCCTCAGGGCTGCGACCCAACCCTTTCTCAGATAAATACTTTCAACAAGAAAACGCATCGTTTCCCAGAGCGTGCGATGCTTGCACTGATGTCCTGGAAGTCAGATCACGCCCGCTGTCTCCAGATCTCAGAGTAATAGATCACCAGTGGAACGAAATACAGCACGAACGAGCTGCCAGATCCTCAGCAGGAAATGTGCAATGCTGTCGAGTCAGCATGGACCCGAGGTCTGCATTGACGGTTTCCAGCAAACATGTGGAAGCAAACAAGGGTCTTATCAGAGTAGACTCAGAGTGAGAGGATCAAGGAAAGCAACTATATGGATATCAATTCTCTTATAATATTTAGAGAGGAGAAAACTAACAAGACAGCAGGTCAAGTTAGCCCAGACTGATCTCATTGCAGTCCTATCAGTCCACAAAATATCGACATCACTCTCACTGTTAATCGGTCTATTAGGCTTTCAGTCTCTTTATCAATGACCCTGGTGTTGTGGTTGGTTGGGTGGTGACCCATCCTCGCTAATGTGAACAGAAACTGAACACACTGCACAACTGCCTGTTTTATGTAATGGTAATGACGATTACTGCACTATAAACAGTTTCGGTTTTTAGACTTGACCCCTGTGAAGTGACATGATTTGAGTAAACGTTTCTTCGAGTATATCTTGTGGCCCAAACAGCTTGTTAATATGACCCGGATGTTGTCATCAGGTGCTTCAGGACGAGCAGGACCTCAGAGAGGAGCAGCGTAAGAAGAAGGAGGGTCTCTTCCAGCGGACGGGACGCTTCCGTCGCAGCACCTCTCCACCCAGCCGGAACCTCTCCCTCTCCCTCTCCAGGCATCACGACTCCACGCTCCCCTGCATGGACCCGTCCCCCTCTGTTACACTCCTCTCCTTGTCCTCTCTGTCTGACTGCAACTCCACAAAGTCCCTCCTCCCCTCCGACCCGGACGAGTACCCCCTGACCCCAATGATGGGCGGCAAAACGCCGGCGGCGGCTCCGGCTCCCGCCCTCAACCCACTCTTGGACCTGCGGGCGGAGAGTTTCAAGAAGGAGCCCAACCAGTCGCTCACACCCACCCACGTGTCCGCAGCCATGGCCCTGAACAGAGGACACAGACGCACTCCTTCGGACGGGGCCATACGACCCAGGGCCCAAACTCTGGGACACCGCAGGACACCGTCGGACGGGAGCATGCCCATGCCTCCTCCACCGGGGGTACCACACATCTCAACAAACAAAGGTGCATGGACACAAATGTCAGAGCATGCTTTTCTTACAGTATGTAGCCAAGATATATGAAAATGGCAAATAACGACACTGACAGTCATCACTCATCAGTGTGCCAGTGAAAATGCTGAAGGATCACAGATGATTTGATTGGAGGATGCATGAAACCTTTTCTTCTTTCATTATTCAGGTACACAGGACACCCTGGATATTCCCCGCCTCCCCGAACCCTCCGCCATCTTCCCAATCCCTCATCGCCGCAAAGCCCCCGCTCCACCGATCCCTGACCAGGATCCGCTCTGCCTCATCAGCCCCCTGGAGAGACCCAAGACCCTGGAGTTTGCCCCCCGGCCGCGGCCCACCCCAGGCCAGGATGAGACCCGACCCCTGGAAGCTGGGCTCACTCTCCCGCACCCTGAGCTCGTCGCCGGGCAGCAGCTGTGACAGCCCGCTCGGTTCGGGGGACGGCACCGGCGCGCGACCCAACCTGATGGACATGGACATGGAGGGCCAGAGCTCCGACCACACTGTCCCTCTGTGTGGACAGCTGCAGCCTGCCACTCTATGCGGACAACAGTACTTGTAGTGAAACCTGTTCCAAGACATTAGAGCCGGGGCCGAGTAAAGAACGCCGTCTGTGGTCTGAGCCGAGCAAAGTGCACTCATCAAAGTTTGCAAAAACAACCCACTTCTTGTCACCTTCTAGGCACTAACTGGCAGCCACTCCTCTCATGTGCCCTTTTAGTGTCCTAATAAGGTTTAAAACCCTTAAAGCGAGTGTGTCCCTAACAGTGCTTTCTAACCTGCACAGCATGGAGGGTCCTAGACGCCTCTTGAAAGCCTTGTACTAAGCTCACTCACCCCAACTTTCCCCAACACTGCTTCCTGTGAAGCCATCTCTGCGTGCTTCTTAGCGCCCTGTGACCAGGTTTGCATTTCCTTCGAGACTCACAACCTTCAAAAGCCGTTAGAGTACTTAAGAAAAAGCCACTTTATGACTTTGCGAACCTTCATTTCAGTCCACGCTCGTGCTTTCGCTGTGTCTGTGTAGTTGCCCACCTTCTGCTTGCATCTTTCCTGTCTCCCACTCGATACACACAAAAAACAACTTTCACTATGATTCACTATTTCAACTAAACATTCGTCGAGTGTTTCTCCGTGAGTAAAAAGAAGAGCTGGACTGTCTAAAACTCTTATAGAGAGTGGTTGGTTTTTTTTCCTATTTTGCACACTCATCTCCCTACATCTGCCATAAACTCGTCGAATCCTCACCTGTCATCTCTCTGCATGGGGGGGTCATCGTCCTCTTCCTTCCAAGACCAAGACAGGAAAACGCCTTTTTTTCTGAGAGCACTGGTGGACTGATGAGATCCTCAGCTTTGTACAGTAAAAAACAAAACAAAAAATCAGAGTTTATTTTCTCAGTGCTGGTACCATCCCTGCAAAATTGTTTTTTGTACTGGTTTGGCAGACCAGGTGTGTTTCTTTGTGTGAATGTGTACATATTACATGTGTATGGATGAACAAAACGGGTTGTTTTTTGTGTGTGTGTGCCGGTGCTTTTTTGCATTGTGTTTTTACATGTGAGCAGTCGACCGTACACCACATGCAGCACTTCTTCATCGAAATAGGACGACGCACATTCTCATCTGTCTATCTTTTCCAGTCATTCATCAAACATTCCTCTCTGGAAGTCAGTAGCAACTCCCCACGGACCCCATTCATGCCACTGAAAATGGACACATGCAAAAAACAAAAAGGAAAATGCCACGGGAACACAAGCTCCCTGATTTCATGTGTTGTGTAGGATCGTTTCACACTCTCTCCTCGGATCTGCTGTATTCAACATCGGTGGCACTTTAGGAGCCGTGTCGTGCAACTCGTTAGTCTCTCCGTGGACTCTAGCGGACAAGCGGCTCTGGTCATGGCTGACAAATCAACTTTTATCTCCGGAGTTGTTTTCGTACAGTGGACAGTTCGTCTTGGCTGCAGATGGTATTTACTTGATGGTGCAAATTTCTCCAGAGCGAGTGCGTGAATGTGAACATGAGTGTGCGTGCGTGAGTGAGTGTGTGTTATTATTTGTATGGGGTCACGGCGGTCCCATCGGTAGAAGAGTGAGCCCAAACTCATTCTCCTCATGTGGTTAAGAACACTGAGTATTTATTAAATTTATTGTTATTATTGGGAAGGATTCATTATTATTATTATTATTATTATTACATTGCTCTTCCTGGGATATCTGTATATATTTGTTAATATAACAGACAAAAAAACAAGGAAAACCGAGGAAACTGCTTACTGAAACATCCATGTTGTCTCCAGTCTCAACCTGTGACATTTCTGGGTTCAGTGAGGAATAAGTGTGTGACTTGTGGTGAATGAGAGATGAATAAAAAACAAAACAAAACAAATAAAGATGCTTTGGTGTCGGCGCCACATCTGTTTTTTCGACTACACGTTGCCTTTTTGTAAGAGATCACTGGCGTAAAAGTCATTGTGTGTCCTTGTGTTTCCGATGTAGCTAAACCAAGAAACAACTCTCGAGAGACAAAATGATCACAAAGAGACTAAGTCATTACACAAAAATGACCAAAGAGACCAAAGAGATAAAACAACAACTAGACATCATGCTGCGCTGTTTGCAGGTGTTTTAATTCTCTTTGAGTCTGGTCATCTTCCTGCTAAATAAGAGGGGTGGGGGGGCTTTTCACATGTCTGTGCACAGGAGCCCATTGTCTCATAACTGTCAAAGGATCCGAGTAGTGAACTTCTTCCACCACCTTAAAGTGCCGTGAAATGAAAGCATTCATCGAACACACATCAGAATCATAGCTGATTGCAGTGCTCGAGCAAATGCACCGTGAGTGCTGATGGTTATCGTGCGGTTTGGTGGTTACAAGCCCGACATCCGCGGAGACAAAGGCGGCTGCAGTAACAGACAGAGTCCTCTAGGTGTCACCACTGCGCGCTATGATGTCATATCATTTCCAAGTCTGCTGGCTTGTTGTTTTTTTCTCTCTCCATGTAATGAATTCTTATAGTCACTCTCTGACACTGCAGCTGCCATAAAAGGCAGATGAAGGTGCAGTTATGCCTTCAGCACAGCTAATGACGATTTTAAGGGATAAATATTGGATGTTACTGAGAAAAGAAATCTTTCAACTGCTTCACAAAAACTCAGATTTTGCACTGACATGGCAACCTTTGAATGTAAAGCCAGATCCAGACGGTGTATACGTGCATGCAGATGATGCAAACACGCACACACGCACTCACACACACACACACACACAGTACTGTGTCTGTCAGTGTGACCGCCAATCAAACACCCATCCAGACGCCAGCCAGTTACCTAGCAACCCCTTCCATGGCAAAGCTATTAAAAGCAGCAACAAAGAAAACGGTGGAAAAAAAGCATGATGGGCCTGAAAATGAAGTGAGGAAGAGGGGGAGAGGTGTTAAAGAGCCGGCAGAAAGGATTCAGCAGGGCTGGGCGTCGCATGGCGCACACACACACACATTTTTCTTTCTGTTATTCCGTGCTTTCCCTCTTGTTTCTTTCAGCTGTGATGACTCTCACATGTTTATTTATCACCGTCTCTGTCTCACTGCATTTCCTGCCGCCTCTCCCTCCCCCCTTATTCCTCGAGGTTCAAGATGAATGGCATCTCAGTCAGTGCAGATACATTCTGAAATGTGGGATTTCAAGATCCAGTGTGGGGGGTGGGGGTGACGGCGTTGATGGTGCCACTTCGGTGGAGAGATGATAAAAGGGATGGGAAGGTGGGCAAAGAGGGAAAGACACAAAGCATGTGTCTATTTTTGAAGCGAGCAGCTAACCAGATTGCCTGCCTCAGATCTGCAGACTCACTCTGTTTGTCCTTCACCGAATCTTTATCGGATCATTACGTCGTTTCATAGTTTTGAAATGATCTGCGTGTCGCGTACAACCAATCTGACTTCAAATTTCGACCGTCGAATACGCTCAGCCTGTGACATCGTCTTAACAACATCTGTGGCAGCTTTGTCAATGCAGTCATCACCTCAGCACGGGCTTGTTGACAACAAATTATGATCATGACAAAAAGCATGAGTCACAAACTGAGGGCAAGGAGCTGGAAAGTGGGAGGTCTCATCTGTCATTTTTGGAGCTTCACCCATACAACATTCAGGACCAACGCCCGACCACATGACAACATCAACATTCCTCTTCATTTGAAACTTTATTTGTAATCTTCATTTACCAATCAATAGTGCATTCCCGGGCTAGCAGTTCAATAAAACCAGTCTCGGAGGCCTGGTGGATGTTTGGATGTTGAACGAAAAACAAAAAAAAGGCCTCTATAGGGAGCGAGGCGAGACAAAAGCGCAGTCATAGCCTTGACGTCCTCTGCTTCATGTCCAATTGTCTTTGTTTTGTTTGTTTTTCTGTCTCCCTCAACACAGAAACAAACAGGATGGAGGTCTGCGGCTGTGAGGAGCAGCTCTGCGCTCTGGTACCAGTTCCTCAAAGTTCTCATCCGCTCCTGTGTTACCGTTTGTCTTAATGTGCAGGGTTAAAGGTCATTCAGAGGTGGAAAGGAGTATTGGGGGGTTCAAAGGGCATTGCACATACTCTGAGCTGATTCCAGATCCTTTGAGGAAAGGGACATTAACAGAAATACCAACAAATACAGACACAGTCACAAAGCAGCTCTGCAGAGGAGCTGTGGTAAAATTCTCTTTTCTATCTCTTGCTTTTCTTTTCTGTTCATAAAGTAATTCAATAAAGTAAAGCTTTTCACGACCTTAAAACTTTCCATTTTTGATTTTTTTGTACATTTGTATCATATATTCACAAAAACTACTTTGACATGTGACAAACATTTACCTCAAATGACATTAAAGTAAAAAGAGCAAAAAATAACACAGCCAGTAGTTCTCTTTTTTTGTTGTTGTGCTTTATGCTGTTTGTTTTCAAAGCTACACTGATGCAGAGATCAGGTGTCTCTATCTCTATTTGCACAGACAGCATGTTGTCCGATTATGCTTCACAATAATGACAGCCTCGGAGACGGTTCCGCCATTAATCAAAAAACGATTAGCCAGAAATGAACGAGTTTTATCTGCAACGAGTTGTTCCCTAGACAGTCGTAGTGCACATTGAGGCAGAATGACTTAGCGCGACCAGACAAAAACAAGATGGCGGACCGGTGCCACGGAGAGAGGACCGCGGGAGGAGACCTATCCCCGAGGGGGCCGGCGGGTGAGGAGACTCGGCCCAGGCGGTCATGGAGACCGAGCCTGCGGGTGCCATTCCTCAGTGTTTGTTGATTTATCTCCTCTGGGAAAACGAGAGACAGAGAGAAGCTGCAGAGCACAGAGACGCTTCAAGAGTGAGGACGGCTTCTTCATCTGATGTCTGAGTCCTAATCAGGCCTGGAGCTGATACCGGTGATACCCACAAAAATCTGAGGTTTTTCATCGAAGAATGTCACGATATTTTCGGTGTGATAACTGGTGCTTTACACCAGCAAAATTATTAGTAATATCAGGAATTGTTGCCAAAGAAATATCAAATTCATTTAATTTAGCAAGAACAGTAAAAAAAAAAACAACCTTAAAAGGAATATTAAGCATATTTAGCATATAGTGCATTATACTTCCTGTCCATCATTTTATTTGAGCCTATGTGATATTTTTCCGTTATATAGTGCCTTTAAAATTTCCCAAAATGGAACAAAATGTGCCAAATCTTGATAATGACAATGATTTGCAAGTGTCCTACATCTCACTTAACTGCTTACTATGAAGCTAATCCGTGTGTATATTATTAAGGGAGTGCTGATTGAGGGAATGAATGAACAACAGCACGATTTTAAACACAACACAGAATAATCTGATTAATTTGGGAACAGTACCCTGACCCTAATGAATCCAAGAGGAGTCAGGCCAGTAAAAAGTTTGGGAACCACTTTGTTTAGATGATGGCGTGCTTCAAGTTTGGTGTGGAACCACTTGCCCTAACCTCATCCAACACCTATGAGGATGAAGTGAAATGACAAATGGGACTTAATCACCAAACATAAGTAATGATCTTTTGGCTGAATTGGACCAGATCCCTGCAGCCAGGTCCCGGTATCAGGAGGAAAGCCTTTCCAGGGCAGGGCAGACCGTTATATCTGCAGATTAATGGCCCAAGTTTGGGGAATGAGATGCTCAGCAATCTTATACAGCATGGGTGTTACGCTCATGTACATTTAGTTATGTGGTGCATGATTATAAATAAACTCTAAACTTTTCTGTGCGTCTCCACTGCTAAAATAAAGCTGCAGCTGGTGATGGCCTACTTCTCCCTCCACTGGAGCGCCTCTGTATCACGCAGGTCTCTTCAGTGCAATGTGCCGTCTCTCCAGAGTCCCATTGACACACTTAGGTCCCTATTTACCTCCTAGCAGGTCACTGGAAAAATTAAACTCAGGAGGGGAAATATTTTACAGCATCTTTCTTTGATTTCCTTGCACAAGCAGAGGGAATTACCTCTTATCTCTCACCTTGGCCGAGGCGGAGGGTGAACCTAACTTATTCAAGTTCCCCTTTGTTCTAGATATATATTGATACCTATTCTACTGCTGTGACCACAGTCAGTCGCCACCTTCTATGTTTATAAAGGGAAGAATGGATACAATAGAGGTATGACAGTTTAGTGGCAGCATGCCATGACAGGAAGCAACAGAGCAGATGTAATCCCCATCCCTGTCATCAGGAGTAACTCTCTGGAGCCAAACGTTACATGCAGGAGGTGGGCTTGCACACTGGAAAGAGGGAACTGGGTTTCATGGCATCGGAGATGAGGGAAGTTTAGATCATGCTTTCAAGAATCGTCAATCCAGCCATCTGCAGAACAGGGCAGGCAGATTTAAGCCTCTCGTAAAGCCATTA